>OZ020233.1:27055734-27579292 GCA_963971235.1 Cryptus armator
AGAATATATTCCATATTTCGCCGCCGCCCTTTCCTTGCGAAAGTCTCTTCTCCCAGATTACCATCCACGCGCCAAAAATCGTCATTATTATACCTGAAAACAAAGAATATTTTCTCAAAATCTTTTCTTTCAAAAAAAAAAACAAAAAAGAAAAATGCTAATGGATTTGCGTCGAAATAACTCACCGTGTCCGGCGTCGCCGAACATAATACCAAAGAGAAACGGGAATGTAACGATAGTGTAAAGCGCAGGATTCGCCTCGCGATAAGAAGCGACACCATAGGCATCGATTAAATTTTGGAAGCCTCTCGTGAACTTGTTGGTCCGGTTGAACGTCGGTGGATCCTCGTCAGAGTGAATAACGTTCAGAAACGACGGTATGGAGCTTCCGCACTGGCGCTGCAACAGATCGGCCTTCAGACGAAATAGAAAATATTGTTCACCGTGGAATTAAACATGCAAATGAAATGCATATTTTTTATTCGTCCAGAAAAATTGCATCGCTGAAAAAAATCCGATTGCGAAAGTATTTTCTACGCTCGCGCGTGTCAAACACTCCTCACGGAAAATTCGGCGACGCAAAATATATACCGGACAAATATTTCATTCGCGCGAACGAAATTACGAACCGATCCTTCGGTGAGGCAATTCTGGACAATGGCGAGATCCGCCATCGGTACCCAACACTCTCCTATCAAACATTTCTTCGAAACATCCATGTTGAAGAGATTCATCGTGTGATAAATCGCTTTCATCTTACGAACCATTATACTCCAATTTGGCAACTCTTTCGCTACGTTGTGGAGAACTCTCTGACGGTGATCCTGCGTCTGATTGAGAACCTGAAGAACAAAAAAAAAAAAAACGATCAGCAATCAATTTTCCAAAATTCACCGTATGCAAAAAATTGATAAAATTTTTTTTTTTATTTAAAAATTGATAAAAAAAAAAGAAAATAATTCATACCAAATTGAGATCCTCGAGACGGGTGCGAACACCTTTAACCATTTCCAATCTCTCCGCATGACTGTTAGGACACGGATACAGAGAAGCGTGAAAACCGCTGCAAACCTTTTTTATTCTACTCTTGAGTTGTTCGCCCTGGAAAAAGGCTACGAAGACCGTCTTGTATATCTCGTTCCCCTGAAGCAATTCATCGATTTCTCATTAGCGAAGCGACAGTAATTGGCTTCGCGTATCTCGCTGTCTCGACGCACAGACATACAATACAGTCGCATGCGCTATTCTCGTAAGTACCAAGTGCCTCTTTTGCTACGATTTCGCACACATGCGGACATCGCCTCTCCGACAGATATTACGAGAGACGCGAACACAGAGAGGATTGAAGGAACGGAAGAAATATCGTGGAAAGTAAAGAAGACAATTACTAAAATAGGAAAAAGACAGAGAAGCAGCAAAATTGAAAAAAAAAAAAAAAAAATTGTCGAAGTAAACGGACGCTTACCGTGTTTGGATCCTCCAGTGGTTTGTCGAGTTCGGCCTGTCGGAGGAATACGTTGCCACGGGAAATTCGCCAAAGCATACGCTCGAAGGCCGGTACTCGTTCGCGATTGATTACACCGGCAACAAATCTGAAGTGGAATTTTCAAGTAGTGAGAACATTCTGACGAGCATTTACGGTACACCAGTCGAGAGGCTTAGTCCCAACGGCGAGAATCGAGAACTAAACGGATCATTGAGAAATTTTACTCTCGTTCGGCTTGATCGATTTTAACGACTCGGAAAGGTAAACTAGAAAAACCTAAGGACTTCCATAACTATTAAACGAAATGCAATCGAAGCCCGGAAACAATTTTTAAATTCAATAGTTAATCAATGTCCGTATTATATATAGTATATAACATAATAATCATAACAATTATTATTATTATTATTATTATGAAAAATTGATAAAACGGAGAAAAATAAAAAATGATACATTTTTTGTCAGTTTTTTTTTTTTTAATTTTTAAAATAATAATAATAATATTATTATCGGGAACAAATTAAGAAAAAAAAATTAATATGAGTCACTTACTCGAGACGTCCACGACCCGTTGGTCCCGGATATTGTGGCTCCTCGGTAATGAGCGCTCTGGTTATCGAATCGTTCGCCTCCTCCTGTTGATGCATAAGCAGAAACGAACCTTGATTCTTCGACTAAACGGTAACATCGATCGCAACAATGAATGAATTTCAACGGCAGTAACTGCCGAGTTGGTTATTTACCTCTGTGAAGAATACCTGAGTCTTCTCGAGCACATGACGCAACTCGGTGAGTTCGAGATAATTGCTCTTAAGATTCACGGCGTTGTGACTCAACTCGAGGATATCATTTTCAGTTTTCTCGATGTGCGCCTTGCGAACAAAAAAAGTCATAATAGTCGAATTATTAGAGACATTTTCTGTGGTTTAATTCATTGCGTTATTCATTACCCATTACGTTCATTGCGTTAACGATAATTTGTTATCGATCCCTTTGGATGCAGTTAACAGCTTAGATAACTCATCGTTGCCGATTGTAATAATGATTTTTTTTTCTTACCTCGAGATCGATGACCTCACGAGGATTCGGTGCTCTTGGCAACTCTACAAGTTCATCCGAAATCTCAACGCCGTCCTTCTTCACCTCAGCCTCGATGTAACGAAGCTTTCGCTCCATTTCGTCGCATCGCCGTACCTCGTTGACGAATTTACGTTGAAAATAATTCACGTCACCGTTCAACTGCGCGTCATAACAACGGTACCGGAAAAAAGAGATATGAATTTTTTTTTTTTTTTTATTGCGTTCGTCAATACATCGCGCGCAGACTCATTGATCAATATGAGTTATTAGTAGCGCCATGAAAAAAAAAAAAAAAAGAAACGTGATGCATTCGATCGAATTTTATTATTTATGATTTTTTTTTTTTTCGTTTCTTTTTTTTTTTTTTTTTCTATTTTACATAACGTTTTTCAAATGATTGACTTCGTGAGCGTTTAGCTCTTAAATCATCAAGCGATTATTATTATTTTTTTTAATATACGTCTTTGCGTCAAAGTCCTCGAGTCTCAATTTCCTTGATAAACATCGTCCTCGAGATAAAACAATGAATCGCGTGTGAATGTTCTCTATCTTTTGAGAGAAGAAAAAACAACATCCCGTAGATTGCGTAGATTAATATGGACGAATACTCACGTCACGAAATTGAACGGTTCCCGTCTCGCCGAGTTCCGAAACGGAGAGATACGCTGACTCTGGCTGAATGAACAGTTGGCAGAGTGCCATCTCCTCGCTCCTGAACATACTCCCCATCTCTGATCACGTATTTTGTTCGCCTGTAACAACAATAAGAACAATAAAAATAATTAAAATGAAATTCGACGAATGCCGGAAAAAATTGTAACGATAAAATTTTTTTTTTTTTTTCACTTTACGCGAAGCTGAGAAGACTTTCGAATGGGTGGAAAACAAATAACAGGTATCTCTTGTCTCGCTACCTATCGGTACATCGTTCGATTATAATGCTCGACGCAATCGACAACCCACCGCAGCTACGAGCTCTACTGCGAGTTCACTAAAATTTTATCGTTCTCGATAAAGCAGCTGATGAGTTTCCAATACGAAACGAATGCGCGACAAAACTCATACGAAATGCCGTCGCGTAGCAAAACGTACGAAGAGAGTCACGCGCTTTACATCCATTGAGCCACGAGTTCGAGATATCGTGGAAAATTGAGACTCGAAATTACGTAACCTGTCCGGGAATCCAAATTTTTCATCCATATCTATTATTGTAACAGTAAACACTAAAACTATGTTACGTTTCGTGTTTTTTTTTCGAATTCATTTATTGTTATTTTTCGCGAAGTTTTGATGAAAAATAAAAAATAATCAACGACGAGCAACGAGCGCAGGATGTTATCATAGCCTCGAAAAAATAATTACGTTTCAATTGTCGGCGGGTGACTGACGCACCGATGCAAATAAAAATACAACAGGTTCGACCGACCGCGAGATGAATTTCCTTTCGAATAGCGGAAGTGCTAAAAATAATAATCAACAACGTACCGAGTTCAGGAAGTAATGTTAAAAAAACAGCGCGCGTGTTGTCCAGTGAAGCGCAAAGCAAGAACTGGTGTCTAAGTGATTACGTTAACCGGTGGTTCTCCTCGGCGAGCTACTGCTCTCTTATCTCCCAAAATCCATGTGTAGCGTTCGAGTTATTTTTTTTTTTTTTTTATAAGACGAGACATTTCCTCTCCCCACGGCTGCGTAGAAGTCGAGACTATGATAAGCGACGTACTCGCAGGTAAACAGGGCACGTGTAATAAATGCGATGATTTCTCGGAGTAAATGGCTGTCGGGAGACGAAACGAGGTCTCAAGATAAGGAATACCTTCGACGACAAACTCGTAGATTAAGTTGCAATTAAAGAACAACGATGGAGAGTAATAAGAAAAAGAAGAAAAAAATAACGAATCGCGATTGCTACAAAAGCTAATGGAGCTGTTGGGAATTTCACGAACTCGAGGAATCATGGAAAACAATGCTATGCTATTAGGGCTTTTCATACATCGTTCGTTGTGTGCATACGAACGAAACTTGTAACTGTATAGCATCGAATTCTCGTACAAGCGTCGGAGTTTACTATTACGTCGCGCATAAACGTCCTAATGGAGAATCCAACCGTGTATTAGTTTTCATTTTCCTATGGGAATCGCTAATGAGAAAGGTAACACGCGACGAAACCGCGCAGACACAGTAATCTACATACATATAGATATGTTTCGCATGTGTTCGAACTACATAACTCGTGAATCATCGTGAAAGTGCGCTGCTGTTGGAAATACGACGACAAAATGTACTACGAACATGTAAGCGCGATTTGCATACTACACACCGGTTTTATCTAATGCAATAGTGTCGAAATACGTACTATGAGTTTTTGGAGATAATATTCACGTAATAAATAGCACACAATTGGATCTAATTATAGGTTCGACTTTATCGCGATCGTATTTCAGTTTCATGATAGAAATTGGAGTATTAAGAAGTGCAATATCTTTTTACGATAATTTCGATCTTTTTGCATAAAAGTTTTTTGTATTTTTCTTTATTTAGAAATTTGAATTATTTCGATAGAAATTGGAGTATAAAGAAGTGCAATATTTTTTTACGATTATTTCGATCTTTTTTGCATAAAAGTTTTTTTGTATTTTTTTTTATTTCTGTATATTTTTTATTCCATTTCATTCAATAAAGAAAAAAAAATTAATTATTTTTGCTACGAACGTACTTCGAACATGTATAGCCGATTTCCATACTACACACCGGTTTTATCGAATGCAATAGTGTCGAAAATACGTGCTATGAGTTTTTGGAGATAATATTCACGTAATAAATAGTACACAATTGGATCTAATTATAGGTTCGACTTTATCGCGATCATAGTTCCGTTTTACGATGGAAATTGGATTATAGAAAATTGCAATTTTTTTAAAGATAATTTCGATCGTTTTGAATAAAAGTTTTTTTAATTTCTTAAAAACATTGTATATTTTTTATTTAATTTTATTCAATAGAAAAACATATATCGTTTTTGCATTTATTCGACTCATTCCTAATTCGTCTCTTACGCGGGAAAGAAGATTAAAAAAATTCTAACTTCGAGGAAAACCGTTTTGTTAAAATTGATAAAAGTTTTGTCGTGAAATTTGACGAGTAAGCTATACAAATTTTGCACCGCTGTTACAAATATTTTAGTCTTTAATGTAATGAACGATATTTTTCGGACGTATTTTCGCGAAAGTTTATCGGACCAACGATATCGTCAGTGTAACGAATTCCAAACACTTTAACTATGAAAATCGGTGTGCAAACTCCAGTAGCTGAGGATTGTTATCCGATGTTGAATAGTTTGTTCCGTTTCACCGTAGCAAAAGCACCTCGTATGCATGTGCGCTAAACCCCGATTTGCATTGTGGAGTGCCGGCGCTTTATTGTTTGCTGCATTTCTGTCTCGTGTATGAATCGCCGTTAAGCTTTATTGCAAAGTGAATATCTGTAATGCCGCAATTTATGCGAAACGCAAGCTTCACACAACCACCGACCGAAATAGGAAACCGACAAAAATTTTATCACAATTGATAAGCGATTTATGTAAAATCAGAAAAACGTATTATTTTCGATATCCGGCGAATACATTATACTTTTTTTCACTCCGCATAAATTCCACTACATCGATGATTTTACACTGTTGCAATTTAACGATCGAATTCTCATTTTTTCTATCGATTTTTTTTTTAATCCTCGCGATTGAGTAAAAAAAATAACTCCCGTCATTCGGATTCGAGAAGTCTGCGAGCCGCGCGTTCTCCGTTCTTCGAATATAAACGATTTTCTCCAAGAATCGCATCGATTTTTCTATTTCCCTCGAATGGTCCGTTACATTATAACAGTACGGTAAGTATCGTATGCGCAATGTAGTTATGCGTATAGACTATAATAATGATTACAACAAACTCGCGGTTTCCTAACGCCCGTATTACGTTTCTATTCACATACGTTTATTCTTCTCTTTCGTTTTCTTCGTCTTCGACGTCTTCGCACGACGAATTTCCTCGGTATAATACCCGGAGAGTCACAAGAGGCGGTCACTGTACTCCTAACTTTTCGTTACGCGATATCGAAGACGAAAGAAAGATATCCTGAAGCGACAGGTGAACCAACGCGAGCCAATGCCGTTGCGAGACAGTCACGAGTCTACGACTCGGTCATCATTCGCGTACCCGTGGGCACATCTTGTCTCGGCTTCCACGATTGTAGTCGAAAAAGTGGGGCATATCTCGAAGCAATTACCCGCTACGAAGATCCCGAGGACTCTCGAACCTTTTTTTTTTTTTTTTTTTTTTTGAGATAAAACCGTTGTACGCTGATAAGTGATAACGCCCGCCGTGTATCTCTTCACTACCGTTGGAATGTTGATTATAAAATAAAAAAAATTCCACAAAACTAAATTTTCAGGTAAAAGTGTATCGTGTATAAAATTTCGAATTTTTTTTTTTTTTTTTCAAATTTTTCACAGAATTTTTTTCGGAGCAATCGATTATCGAGTCCAATATCACCAGATCTTAGCCTCGACCTCATCCACTCCAAGACTCAGCGATCGAAAGTACTTGATAATAAGAATGTTACGACAAGATCCTTGAACGCACAATAGGCGTATCGCGAATTTGTAAATATTTTTTACAAGCCACGCGCTCCGGTATAATTTCATTTTCAAGGTTCATTCTGATTTGGTCAATGAAATTGCAACCGATTACGATCGTTTACACTGAGAATCGAGGATTATCTAGTAAATTTTTACGGGTATCGCAATCATAACGACAGCAGGAACACGAGAAGTCGTTGAGAAAAATGAAAAAAAAAAAAAAAAATTATTGTCATCACCGCTGGCAACGCGACAAACGATAAGGTTTCGTATCATTCGCAATCTCGTTGATCTCGTTTCACCATTGTGACGACATCGTAAGGTCATTTTGGATTGCGAAAAAAAAAAAAAAAACTCAACTTGCCGCAGGAATATTGCTGCTGGGCTTCGCGGCTGTGAGATGCATATCGGCATTTACGTACAGTAAGGGAAGCAGCGATTTGCCATTTATGTATATATATATATATATGTGCTCATTGATATATATGGCAAAGTTCCTGCAACGCGCGCGACTCGAGTTGAATTATTGAATTGTATATGACCTCATAAAATCGACGAGGTCGTCTGCCATGGTACGACGCGATCACTGTCACGAGGAAATCGTTCGGCTCGTTTATTCTACACACAGGACGCACAGAACATGCGCGTTAGCTATGGTAGCGGCATTGATGCGTCTCGGACGCGAAGGATACGCGTACGAGAGAGCTACGAGGTATAACGAAGAGAATGGCACCGTTCGCTTCGAGCCCTTCACTCCGGTCATCATTTTTTATCGCGTTTCTATGCGAATTTGAGATCAAATATGCAATAATACATTTTAAAAAATTTTATCGAACGGAAAAAATTAACAATTGTTAAAAAATGATTATTGTTTATTTCACATTATAAAAAAAAATGGAATTTTCAATTTTTTTTTTTTTTTTGTAATTTGCAAAAATTTTCAATTTTTTTTGGTAATTAATGATAATTGATTAATTCATTTTTTAAAAAATGATAAGTAGTTAAAGAGACTTTTTTAAAATTGATTGAACGATAGTTGATTTTTTATTAATACTATTTAATAAACGATAGTTGTTTATTAAGAATTGTTAATTTTTCCGCATTGCTAGAAGTAGAGAAAAACATAAACTGTTTTATGTATAAATAAAATGGTCTTTGATTTTTCGTTTCGATAAGAATATTCATAAGTTACTCATAAGAATAACGTTCGCTTGTTTAATTTTAAAGTTGACGTAAACTATGCATCGTTGACTACTTTACACGACGTAAGGCGACTTAATCACAACTGCACATTATGCACGGAAATGTAGTGCAGTTCTTGTATAATTTTGTACAATTGTAAGTACGCGGAATTCATGCAAAAAATTAAAATATTCCATTGTACCTGTTGTTTTGTAATCATATCGGGATTTATCGTTGATCAGTAATAAACATTTATATCGGGAGTGTAAATTTTAATGCGTTAATCGTATATATTTCTGTCGAGTATTTTTCCATTTCCGTAAAATCCACCAAAGCCTTTTGCAACGCATTTACTGCTATCCAATTAAATGCATTGATGGCCGTTGATTAAATTATCGATTCACCCCTTTCACGATGGTTTTCGCGCTCCCCAACAGGTGGCTACGTTTCTCGCGAACGAAACTGTTCGGCATCGTTCACAAATATCGGGCGCATTGCGAATCTCGCGGTCCTTGTCTTTGGGGAGCATAGTATACAATGATCGTATAGTGAGGATACTGATGCTGAAACCCATTATAAACGTTTACCGCATCCGGGCAAATCCCCAAAAGGGTTGCGCGTGATGCAATTTTTGAGAGCCTCTTTACTTAACAAGAGGCTTTAATATTATTCGTGAATAAAATTAAAGAAAAATGTGTAGAATTTCAACCCTTTCGCAGCAAGTAGGACATGACGAAGGCTAACGAACATATTTTACTTTCTAATGTCGTATTTCCGCTTATGCGCGACGAATAATTCTGTTATTTTGCACGCATGGTGACATTATCTTTAACTCCCGATACGAAAAATCGCGAGACCTCCGGTTGATTATATTTTTTTTTATTAAAAACCTCCAAAGTTCCATATGCTTGTGCATCACGCAGCTTGCGGTTGAAATAAAAATAACAGAAAACCGAAAAAAAAAAATTATAAAATCATTCTAATTTTTTTTTTATATTATATTATTAAGAAACATGAAAAAACAAAAAAAAAAAAATTCCAAAAGGAAATTCTTGTTAAAATCATAATATAAAATTCGTCAGTATAATCGAAGTTACAATATTAATCGAATACAATACTTATCAAGTATCGAATTTTTCAGAAATATTCTAATCAGTCAAAAAATATGCCGCGTCACATATATGCGTCAATGAATAAAAAAAAAAGTAATGGAAAAGCGCCCGGCGATTAGACACGATTAATGACGCCGAGTTAGTAGCGCAGCGAGTAGCGTGTAATCGGTAAAGTTTGCAAAAGTTGCACAATAGTATAGTAGTGTTGCGCATAAGCCTATGTGTTGTGGCATAGGAAAACGTGACTATTCTGGCGTATAACCAACTGGAGAGCGAGTGAAATACAGAGATCGCTCGATTTTTCTGTACGCTTCTCGTATGTGGGTCGACGTAGCAATTTCCGTTTCGCGGTTTTCAGGGTGTCACGCAGACGCGCACACATCGAGGGATTTTCACGCACGAGGCTATGCGACACGACGCCGCATATATGTGTTTGTCGAGCGCACAGTTGTAGAATTTGCGGAGAGCGCGAGTGAGAAAATATAACCGCGTGCTTCGTTCGCACGGAGATAAAACACGAGTGCTGGTCAGCCACGGATGGTATAACTCGACCGTTGATGTAATATACATACATTCGGTCAACTCGGTTCAACTGGCATCTATCCCAACGTACGACACGAAGTTATAATTTAACAAGTCACTCTACGCTCACTTTTTGTCGACACTCCGTTTGACCTTTTATCATGTAAATCACTGGCCAACTTTTCATACGGGAAAATCCCAACAAACCCGGAGGGGACTTGGAATGCATCCAAGTCAACCGAAGATAAGATTTGCACCGGCAAAAACTGCAACTAATCGTTAGTGACTGTAGCTTTGCCGGCAGAATCCACTTAACCTTCCGATAAGACTATTTTGTTCGCAATTCTCGTGTCGTGTTGTCAACAATTCAGGGAACGAAGTTATTTTTTTTTCTCCGATAAAAAAGGTTTGTTATGCGAACGAGAGTGACGGGCGCGACGCAAGCGACAAAAAAAAATTTACGAAAAATATACGAGAAATGCATTTTTTAGTAAAATTTATATTTTAATCATATGATTAATATATCATATATTCTAAAATATATATGTGTAATATGCAGTTTTTCTATGTGGAAAATTAAAATACCGCACAGTATCACTACACAGCGACTCGCGGGGTATCGCAGTTTGACTCGTTAAAAAAAAAACTATTAACAGTGGAGAAAAATTGTTCCGTTGTTAATTAACGGTAAACGATAATCGAAAACAAATTTTTACGATACATTTTAACGGAGTTAAAAAAAGAATCCGTCGATGTTAACACCGACTTTGCATACCACGTTCATCAGCGTTTAACGTTTATTTATCGTCGTTCTTTACACACAAGTTAATGAACCAATATGTTCCGTGTGTCGATGATGAAGTTAATATCATTTTTTACAGTGTTACAAAAAGTTCCAACGGCAGCGTAATCTCGTCAGAAGGTACCACGGTGGTCAGCGTTTATTGACTCCGTTTATAGCTACTCGCGTGCAACAATGCGCCATGAAGAAACGATGTTGCACGCTCGACGGAACACGATTGGAATTCTTCTTCGTGCCAAACGATAATAATAGCTTCTAATAGTTCGAACATCGCTCGGAGGCATAACAAAAAATTTCTTCACCGATTGTACGACATTTTTCATGCGTCGAACTGACCGTTTTCGCTTAAAGTGGTCAAAGGCAGAACCCGAAATGATTCAAAGCCAATCAACATCCGCAAGTGTAAAAAAAAAAAAATTATTCCCATTTATCAATTAATTCGCTTCGTTCTTATATAATCTCCCTATCGATAAATGAATTGTCAGGTGTCGCTACATAAGTTAAAAAAGACGAATGGCTTCCGCTGAAATTGGTACATATTTTTTCAAATTATTTTTTTTCGATCGAAAGTCAAATGATTGGCATATCTTATCGACCAACGTGTGATCTCTCACGTGATCCTCACCTCGATTAATCAACGAACAGGTGTCGATATGAAAATAAAAAAAAATAATAAAAAAAATCGCGTGCCATCGAACGATTAAGGAAATTTGAGTTCGTAATTTGAGAAATGTAATATTTTTTTTAATAATCGCCTAAACTTGTCGCTTTATCTAATCTCTTTTGCTACCGTCGCATCGACGTAAGTCGAAGTCGAAGGTCCCCCGCGAGAGCGAACGCGTTTGTTCGGGAGCCTCGTGTCGGTTCATTCCTCGTTGTTCATCTAATCCACTCGCGTTTGTAACACCGGCCATCGCGGGCCTCACAACGACGATGGATATACTCGGTTGTGGCGAGTTCGCGTAGCCTGAATTAAGCAAGTGGAGTGAAACGAGCGAGCAAAGCGACGACAACGAGAGAAGCGGAGCTCTTTCTCTCTCACGATACCATTGGCGAACGGCCCACGCGACTGAGTAACCGGCGTACCGCTCTCTCGCTCTGTCTCTCGGTCACTGATGTGTGCTTCTCGCATGAAATGCCTAAACAGCAAGAACCTTGGATACCAATCAACGACTGAATGACCCTAATAACTGTGCCGACAGCTGCCCAACGTACATATGTACACCGAGAGATCGTTCACAACGAACTGACAAACGAGAATGTTTGTTGTTTCTCCATCTTCCCGATACAATTTTTAAGCCTCTTTGCGAACATCCCGTTAATCTTAAGACGAAATGATTATTTTAAAAAAAAAATTAAAAAAATAATAATCATAGCATGAGTCACAGCGTAATAACGAGAGTGAGATTTTGCTCCAATTAGAATCCGATAAACAGCAGCGATTCCGCGAAGCTATTGCCCTCGAGGCAACTGAGTCAGGGTCATCGCACTACGAGAAACGATCTTATTTTTTTTTTATTAAATTACTACCTTATGTCTAATTTCATTTTTTTTCAAGAATTTTTATTTGGTTCGTAAGAATTTAGTTGAATTTAATTTTTTTTCAAATCTTTTTCTTTTTTTTTGCCGCGACCTCGATGTCTATTATCAGACAATAATAAATGGAGCAAAGATATTAAATAGTGAACAACTGTAACCGAGACGGAGGCGCTATGAGATAACCGCGTGAAAGATGCGCGAAATAAGTGCCAAAATTTCGTGAAAATCGGCACGTAGCCCGTTTTTACTATATACATATTGTACATATAGTTATCAGTGTAAAACAGGAGATCGCGCTTTACTGTTAAATTGATATACCACCCACGCGTTTATTCATAGTTATCGCGGTTACGTGTTTATTACCGAAGCCTCCTGGATCGACGATGAAATAACTTTCTCATAACAAAAAAAAAAATAAAATAAATAAACGTCGGAACGATTATAGTACGGAGGCTATAAACTATACAGAGGTCTGGTCAACGTAACCGTAGGATTCTCCGTTGTTAATATTGCCGGTTCGTCGCGCGGGATTCTCTCTCTCCGCGTCATCGAACGAGATGCTGCGAGAGAGATGAGCGCAGCGAGAGCAGGAAGTGGGCAGATGAAGAGAAAATAAACGAAGCGTTGCCCGAGACGAACCCAGAAGCGCAGGGAGTTATTACATATAACGGGTGGGTGGTTCGCGTGACGAAAGCGTTTGGTATTCGGACGAGAAATTCTTCGCTATTCTGTGCAAAGGGTTCGTCGCCTTTTCGTGAATATCAGAGGCTCGTGGATTATATATATATATATACATACAGTTGTATATATACGACATAACAGTGACTCCCCCGCCCTCCGTCAGTCGCTGGTGTTTTACTACTAACCGGCGTACAGCTATCGGGATTCTCCGATCGAGAAGCCGACACAGGCCATCGAACTTTTACTCCACGAGACGTCGTGCCTGCATTTCTCAACCACCTGCGCTTCAACTCTCGTCTCTCTGTCCATTGTTCCCTCATCATTCCATTAGGTGTTTGTTGGATTCATGATTCATACATTCCTCGTGGTGCGTACCACGACGTTTTTTCAATGACGAACGACGCGGAGCTTTAAAGTCTCCGAACGTATTTTTTTTTTTCGAAATTAATTTGAAATACTAATTTTTTACAACGAATCGCATAATTTTTTTTTTTACTTTAGCTTTTTTTTTCATTATTGAAAAACAGTATTAGTTATAAATAAAAAATCTTTAAAAAATATTGTTGCATGAAAACTTGTAAGATGCGGACATTTTTATACCCAAATCAGTATATTTTTTCAAAATATTAATTTTATTGTCAATAAATAAAATCGATTTAATTTTTTCACAAATACATCGCAAATATATTTATTGAATAAAAAAAATAACTAAATTATATCTTTATAAAATGGTGTTTGACACTGTAAAATTTTCGATCGTCGAATTGTATAATTATATTTGGGAGGAAACAGAGAACAGCTTGTGATTCGTTAGTTGAAACGCGATCGAAGTAATTCGCGAGTCAAAGGGTCGAAGAGGAAGGGGGCAATCTGTTTATCGTTTGTCTACAATGAAAAAACGAAACGTAACAAAAATCGACGGTAAAACCCGATTATTATGTTTGCCCGGTCATCGGAACCGACCAATGGCCCCGGGAACTAGGGATGTGGATATTCACAAAGCCCGCGTCGTTTCGTAGCTTGCATCGGGCGTTGAGTAGGTATACAAAAGCCGGCTTTTCGTACAGAGCCTCAACTTTACTCGAATTTATCAGACCGAGACGTTCACTATTATAGAATACGATAGGGTAGTGTGATGCGGAGTGTACATTTTCTCTGCATCCTCATTGGGCGCTCGAAATAATACGGATATTGACGAGCGAACGAGAGAAAGAAGAGAGTTACCTGACAAATCGAAGTCGCGAGCTTTTGTATTCGAACGCGAACTGCTCTGCGTAGGTTTTTAAAACGTACGCGAAGCATAGTACGCAGAGAGCTCGGCTTACGATAGGCGCTCGAACGGTTATCGTAAATCGAAACGAAAGCGAATAAAAGAGAAAAAAATTATAAGGGTTGACGCTCCGATACGAAACGTTTGAGTTTATTCAGCGAGAACGCAACCGGCGGAATCGAATTTCTCTCTTCGAGTGCTACCCCCTCCCCTTCCGTTGCTTGACCGACGTCATGTAAATTTAATCGTTTCCGAGAATTAATAAACCGTTCGTGCTGCGTTGAGAAACTGAGAAATAAATAGTGGGGTGATGGAGATGGAGCTCCATTTCGAACTACACTCGTATCTGCAGACCTTGCGCCCGGAGGCGAAACGTATTATTATGATTTTTCTTTTTTTTTTTTTTTTTTTTTCATCAGCAGTAAAAAAAACTAAAAAAATAAGTAAGAGAAGAGAGTAGAGATTCGTTTAATGAAATTTAATTAAAAAGATTAATATTAATTAACGATTCTATCGGATGATTTAGCGCTTTAAGATGTTTAAATAAAGTTGGTGAATTCTGTTAAATTAATTACGAACTGTTTGTCGAGATTGTTGACGAACAGTCAATAGTTTGATGTTGACGAGATTATCGTTCGACGAGACATGTTATTCCGCGAAATGGTAATCGATGCCGCCCCCGAGAAAATCGCTATGAGGGAGCAACAGGTGTTCAGCGCGGTTGACGTCGTTTCGACTTCATGACGTTTGAACTTCGAACCTACGAATCCGTGAACCATTTACGATCTTACGAACTATCGTCGTTTGGTGGCTCTACCTAATTTTCTATATATACACACAACACCGTATCTGTATCTCTATCGGTGCTTCGGTTACTATCGCGGCGCCTCGGATGACTCTGAACTGAAACGAGAAACAGAGAGACCCGAGCGATCGTACGGCTAACATGAAGATACGACGCCGAGATGACTTTTGGGATCATCGACGGAGCGAATCGAGGAGAAGGGGAAAGAACAACGTTCTCCTCTGTGATCTCTCCGCCGGGCCAACGAAAGTCGCTACCACGACGGCAATACGATGCCGAACGCGATGCTTATTAATAAATCCGCTTTATCTAATAACGTTTCTCTGTCGAGTTAATTTCACTCTTGTAGGCAACATTGCTGCGGACCAAGTAATCGATACGGTTGAATCAATTGAATGGAAATATTCTTAAGGACATTCAATTGAGACGATAAAAATCGAGAGTTAAGTTGAATGCATTGCTTACGAAAGAAAAAACAAAGTTGCTGATAAACAAATGTTTGCGATGCCGACAATTTTAATAAT
The DNA here is from genome assembly GCA_963971235.1 of Cryptus armator. Taxonomy (NCBI): domain Eukaryota; kingdom Metazoa; phylum Arthropoda; class Insecta; order Hymenoptera; family Ichneumonidae; genus Cryptus; species Cryptus armator. Next base: position 27,071,365 of record OZ020233.1, read on the forward strand.
TTACTAATATTTGATAAAAAAAAAATTTGTCATCAATATTTTTTACGTAATTATATTAATATAATTACAATTACTTTAATGATTATTAGTGAAATAAATAATTTAAAAAAAAAAATTATTTTTTTTTGTCAACCATTAGTTATTTTTTGCTTTTTTAAACAATTTTTTTAATAATAACTTTTCGAAATTTATAAACTTAATGAAACTAAGAGAGATATGAGATTTAATTAGAATTTCTACGATCGTTATCGGTCAGTCATTCGTATTTTTCAGCCGATCGATCGCACTGACGAATATTAGTAATATTACTAATAGTACACACGGCATTGGTAATGAATCCGGCAGCGACCGTGGTCGGTTGTAAGTTATAATAATAATAAAGTTATAATAATCTTTGATGCCGTACCGCGAGGAGAGCGAGTGACCCAGAGGTCCGGTCGACCGGTTTACAATTTCTTTCTTTTTCTCTTTCTTTTTTTTTTTTTCTCATACTTTTTTCTTTCCGTTTCTTCTCTTCTATTCGTCTAACATCTCTCGCTGCAGAATCATTCCGAGTTTCTCTCTGTATATAAATCCAACGGCTTACCGTACCTCTCATCTCAGGTGAGTCTGGAAATTCTTCGTGCACCGAGCGCCGGGAGTAAAACTAATACTAATCTCTCGTGCGACCGGTCTATCGTGTCTGTCTCGCCTGCCACCGGCAGTTTCTATCGATGAACGCGAGTCGCACGTTTGTGTGTACAGCTCAAGCCAATCTTACGTAAAACTAAACGACCCGTTGTATCGTATCGACGACAGTGATTCACGAGTGGGATATCGAGGACGTTGCATAATTCTATTCGGTATGCAAAGAGCAATACGTTCGTTATACGCGACCCGCGAGATGCTACACGCGTCCCTACGATCTTTAGGTCGTTTTCTACACGAATTCGCGTGTTTCGCTATGAAACTAATTTCGCAATCGCCTATTTCGAAATTTTTTCTTTTTTTTTGCGTAATTTTATTTACATCGTGAAGTTGAAATTTTTTTTTTTTTTTTTCGTGAATTTGCGAGAATTTCGGCTCTACTATTTAACGATTTATAATGTTATTGTTGTTAAATTCGGATTTTTTTTTTTTTTTGCAGAACTGATCGCAAGCCCTCGTTTATTGGGTATTAGAGAGTTTACTGTGTATACCTCGTTGTCGCATATCACTGGCGTTCTATGAGTAGTACTATACGTGACGGCAAGCCTTCGATAAGAGTATCGACTGGAATCTCTCGGACGGCGACCCTTAGACTCCGCTCCCTTCCGCACTCCCCCGAGTTCAATCGATACTCGTCACCGTATATTTATATACCGACTCTACACACCGCGTGAGAGAGAACAGAATTTCAACAACGAATATCTATGATAAAAATTTGCATAGCGCATTAAATTCAACGAATAACGATAGAAATCTCTATAAAAATTCAAACGTTTCGCAAATTCGCGTACTAAAATGAAGGATTTTTTTTTTTTACCAATTAACTTACAAGATGACAGTGAAAAAGTTTCCAACTTTCGACACTCACAGGACGGATTTTTTTAACGCACTTATCATCGTTGTAAATCGTTTAAATTTTTTCGTAGCACTTTAGACAAAATTATCCACTCGAAGATAAATTTTTTGAAATTTTCATTACACTTTTTCAATGTTAAATTTTTGTTTCTTACACTACAAGTTTTTTTTTGTTGCGGTTTTGGATCGATTTGATTTTTTAAATCGTAAGATCGTTTGAAATTTTTTGCAGTGCAATCCGATGAGCCGCCGTTTGAGAAACCTGTTGCACCTTCTCCCGGTCCCGGATTCTCCGGTAACACAAAAAACTACACTTTCGACGCGGAATATATAGGCGATAGTTGAACCACGCGGCGGAGAGCCGAAGAGCGTGCGATTGCAACCGGTCGACGAGCCGTAAAAGACTGGCCGTCAGCCACGAGAATACCCCACTACTATGCGAGTTTAGTCGTTGACGATGAATGTAAACACCACGACAGCTGATCCGACTTCATTACAACGATTCCAACTTATAACTGTCGTTTCTTCGTTAACTCATTAACTCGCGTACGTTGGCGTCGATTGATCGATTCAACTCGCATACGCGAGAATAAAAGCAATTAATTTTTCGCAATACAATTTTACTTTTGCCATTTGTTTTTCTTCGTTAGCGAACAAGAAATCGACAATTTTTTTTATAGCGATAAGTTTTTTTACATTAATTATATAGATATTAATATTAATATTGATTAATGGAGTATTAACATCGATAAACTCTTTTTTATATCGATGCAAATAATAAACTCAATTGTGTTCAATATTTTCTTTTATTATATATTTATTATAACGATTTTCTGAATAAAAAATACAATATCACTGTAATTTTTTGAGTGGCGAGTCGTTTTCTCGCAAATTCTCGTTTCGAAAATTTCATTTCAAACGAAGAATATGGGAAACATGAAGTACATTAGTATAAGTACGAGATAGGAATTGGGATTTTGTGCTCAATGCGAATCCACGGCATATATGCTATTTACCAGTAATGTTTGCAAATATTGCGATGTTTCACGTACATTAGGCTTATCGAGATAATATTTGTCGCTCACGAAATCGGCCACATTTCGATTATTCGAAAATAATAATAAGTCGCGTCGGAAGATTGTAAAAGAAAAAAAAAAATCAATGGAATGATTAGCCAACTATATCGACGCACGTGATTTATCACAAAATGATTTCTCATCGGTATTCAAAATAAACGAAAAAAATATATAACGTTAGTGACTATAACTATATTCTACCGGATCGGGTATTATAATTTTAATTTTTTTTAATGGTTTCTACGAGTTAATATCACCGTTTATGTAGCTGTGATGGTTGACGTTAATAGGAAAAAAGAAAACAAGAAACTGTACGTCGTTAATCGATAGTAACGATTTCGGTAACCGTATAACAACATAAATTGTTTATATTATTTACTAATTCAGAGAGCCTATAAAATAATAGATCGCGCGATACACGATTGAGATATTTTTTTCTCGAGCAAAAAAAATAAATGAAAAAAACAATCTTTGGCCGTTTTGCACGTGAGAAAAATTTTATACAAAACTAAAAATATCATTGAGGAGAAAATTTAACAGTCTTAAGCGATCGATCGTCGCGGGACAAATCTAGAAATGTGAGTTGTCGAGAGCTGCTTTCGTAACGTTTATTGGATGAACACTTATTAAGTCGCACGCATCGTTGGCGATCCCGACATTCGATTATTTAATACTTCGTTTTTATAATAAAAAAAATTCCATCGTTTGTTTGTTTACGTAATTTAGTAATGAATAATCGAATGTCGGAGATCCGCGCGCATCGTCGGTAAAGTGAAAAAATATATATCTGACGGTTGTAGAGAGAGTTTTTAAGAGTTCTCCCAATTTTTTACCAAAGGCTCGATTCCCATTGTCCAAATGAGTTTGTCGTTTGTAACGATCGTCACCTCTTTACTTTCTTCGTTATAAGTATTCGACGTACTGACCATCCCACCGAAATTCATTGTTTCGTTATCTGAGCAAAAAATCGCAATAACAAAGATTAATCAGAAATGATTATCAATCGATCGATCTATTCTATCGTTAGATTAGATATTTCGTACTTAAATTCCATTCCAAACCGGATGTTGTTACATTTTCGATCTGCGAACCGATCGGTAATAGTCCGCACCAACTTCTCTGTCGAACCAACGATTCGGGAATTGTTATTCGATGGTTACCGGGTCTCAAGATCCACGTTAGAGAATTACTCGCTACTTGGATCACCTACAACGGTAAAAAATCGTCAAAACTTAAATTTGCGTTTTATTTTTTTTTTTTTTATACCTCAGTCCCTTCGAGGAATTCGACACTTTTGAACAGAGTGTTTACGTTCCCAATTATGTGATCGAATCTTCCCGACGACTCGGCTATTACATATATTCCATTTAGCTGTCGAGAGAAATAAAAAGAAAATATATAGAAAATATTTTATCGATTCATTTGCGTATTTTTTTTTTTTTTTTTTTTTTTTTCTTCAGTTTTTCCAGTTTTTTACTTTCAGATCTTGAGATTTGCAATGCCGCGTAAGTTCCATCAGAGCTTTGGTATAATCTGTGTGATTCTGGTCCGGTGTTTTGATTACTTTAACACCCATTTTTTCAAACATCTCTTGCGTAAGCGGATGGATACTATCCATATCTCCTGTAATCATTGTAGGAACGTAAGTACTACATTCGCCGGCGCGAACCGCCGCCGCCAAATCGCCCAGATAATCCAACCATCGATCCGTTCCGCCATCAACGGTTATTGTTACTTGTGCTATAAGAACAAAGTTCGATAAAAATTACTTCTGAATAGCGTGTTAACTGAAAAATAAGGGCACAACTCTCACATAACGATTTTCCAAATTATTAGATCAACAAAACATCTCTTTTTTTTCGCCATTTTCATGTTTTCATTAAATTGAAAATTCTACTGTCGTTGTTTGAAAAAATTATAAGACACAACTATTTTCATTTTGCATCTCGAAAAATTGTGATATTAAATAGAAAAAATTAAAACATTTTATTACAATAAAAGCTGCATACAAAAACTGTAAGTATATAATAGAATTTTTAAAGCATAAATGAGAATAAAATAAATAATTATTGTTAATTAGTAATGAAGAAAAAATAAAAAATTTGGCAAAATTAGGTTTTTTTTTTCTTTTTTTCAGAAAAGATTTGAAAAATGTCAATAAATTAGATTTTTTTTGTTTTCGGATTTTATATAGATGCGAAAATCAAGAATTTCACGGCAATAAAAAAATGATTACAGAAAATAACGTTCATTAATTTTATAAAGTTGCGTTAATGAATTTATTATTATGCAAAATTTGCGGCAGCCACGCCTCAGACTAATCCACGTGATGATCGTCTCAGTCGAGTTGTGACCTCGTGAATTTAATTATCCAAGAAACATACCTTGTTGCCATAGAGGCAAAATTATGCTTCTCTTCATCTCGATCGGCCTGTTTAGCACGATAACTGCATATTTATAGTTCGGTGGCCTTTCAAAAAAATTGATCGGATTCCACAGTGTTTCATGGCAATGATTTTCGTTCTGCATAACCGAAATTATTCTGTAACTGAAAAATATTCGATACAAACGAAGTTTTTTAAGGTTAGAAAGCCGCACCATTGCGGCGGTTCGGCGTTCTAAGTTATTAAGAGATGACATCTTCCAAATTGTTCTCGAATACGAAAATCACGAGAAACTGTATTATTACTGCTCTCGATATGTTATTCAAAGTATTTAATTGAAACTGACGTACCTGGAAAATTGTCGAGAGTTCGGGGCGCCGACAAACACATGTGCATTCACTTTCGTCGAGTGTTTCGTAAGAGTTGTACGGAACATACGTCGACTTAATTTTAGAAAATCGGGATATAAATAATTTTAGGGCCCATGAGATAAACAATTTACATATATATATGTAGAAATACTTTTAATTGCACGTGACAAAGTATGTTTTCCCGAGGATTCGTGTGATTGAATAATATTCTAATCGAATACTTGCGATTCGTCAATCACAATGAAAACGTGAAAAACAACGTTTTATTTTTCAATGAAACAAACGGATCGTAAACTTATGCCATGAAAAATTTACATATTACAGAATAATAGTGTTATTTTCTTTGGCGGAAATTTGTTTATATCGCGTTACAGACGTTTCACGTATTTTTTATTGTGGTATTTCATCATCTAGAAAATTCGGGAAAAATGTAATCTCGGAATTTGCGACAGGGAACTCGTCCAGTAAAGGAATTGAAGAATTCAAACCGATAAATTAACGGAAAATACGTTTTTTTCACTCGCTTATTCGATCAGCTGCCGGTGTCAATTCATCTTCAGTCGGCAATGTAGGAATCTCGACTATCACTTGGCAATTCATTAACAACGGTGACGAAAACCACCCTTCGACGATAATTGACTTACCTTTGAGTCGTAGATGAGAAAATTTATGACTGCAATCGATTTAGTGTAATTAAAAAAATTATTAAACTTCTTTTTTAATTATGCTGCGACTAGAAATCGATTAATAAACTCTCGATCGATAATAAAATACCACAAAAAATTATTTGTAAGCGATAATTTTCACCGTAATACTTTAATTTTTAACCCTTTGTAATATTTCTAACGTGAATATTTGTTTCTGCTAAATTCGTATCGTACGACCAAATTTTTTTTCATCATATACGCAAATTTCAAAAAAATGAAAAAAAAAAAAAAAAAATTGGTCCCCGTGCTATTAAAACGTATTGCACCAATTTTTCATTACATTTTTCTCACTCGCATTTATTAAAAATACTTAACGGCGTTTAAGTGGGTTATACACAAGTAGCAAATTGCCGAAACATCTTTACTTACAAAATACCTTCTTGTATAGTAAATCGTTGAAAAAGACTCGACAACAACTCCAAATAAAGAATCAATAGTACCGCAGTCCGTGTAGAAAAAAAGCCCGATAAACGCTCTTACGAAGCGTTAATAACAGCGACGAGAAGAACGTGTGACAAAATTACAAAACCCTCATTCATCGACTGTCACTCCAATCCGAAAAAAAAAATAATTCCTTCTCTCAGCAAAGATCATAAATCTCTCGTAAGTTACTTGCCTAACCGACGCCTCTAACACCAAAGTTCTCGGGTTTCGAATTTATCGTTTTTTTTAGCTCCGATTACAATGCTTCTTAATGTACTAACGTTCGCTAATGGTTGAAGCGCCTTTTTTCTTATACTTCTCTTTTTTATACTTCTATCATTGTTCGAAGAAGAGAATAATGTGTCGGCGACCAGTGTCTACAACAAGCGATTATTATCACTAAGTGGGTCATTAGAACGCGCGCGCGGTTTCGTGACGAGGCATCGCGGCAAACCGATCGAAAGGATATTCGTGAACATCGCGGTATATGCGCGGTGCGTGTAAGGATTGTCAGTCGATTTTAGTAAAGAAGCAGCTTGATGTGTACCGAGCCGAAAGTGGCGAGAGCACGAATAACTCGAGGCGATATAGGCGCGCGAGCGCGGGAGCCGCTGTAATCCCCCTGCCGCGATCCTCTCAACCCCTTTCTTTCTTTCCTTTGGCCCCACGAAGTGAAGAATTTCTCCCACCGCGGACTCAATGCTTCCACCGACTTTGAGAACATCGTCGAGAAGTCGACAAGCCGGATAAGTCGTCACGGGCGCGCATCGTCTGCCACACCGCAACTCGAGATCATCTTCCGTGGAGTAAAAGCCGGGATCCACCCGCCGTTACTCACAGACAGCATCATGCGTTTGGTGAGTACGAAACTACTCATCGCAATCGTGTATTTCCTTTTTTTTTTTTCAATCATTTCTTTTTACTCCGATATCTATTTTTGATTGTTTTTGTTTTTGTTTTTTTTTTTTTTTTTTCGTAAAAATTAAGGTGATGGATTAACACATATCGCGAATATTTGTTTCGTGTTTCGAGTGACAGTGCACACGCCAGAGGGTGGGAAACGATATAAACATTTTTCGACGTTTGAAATACGCGTCTATTCGCGGGTTACACGCGCTCGTTGGATCAAACGCGCGACTGTTATAGATGATTTTTTTTTTATTCATCGGAAAAATTTGTTGGAAATTGTGTCGACGAGTATCAAAAAAAATAAAAAAATTCATATTCAATTGTAGACTCGAGTTTTCGCGAAGTAGTTGGGCGGTATAGGTGATTCTATTCGCGATCAGTTTCGCGGCGCTGTATTCAAGAAAAAGTCCAGCAAAAGTGGTCGATTGTGAATCGAGAGTTGCGGAGAGCTCACCGCCAAGAGGTTTCGCGACGACAACTTTCTTCTTCCGATACGCGTGTGTAAGCGTCCGAGAAGGATTCGCTCGTCTCACGCAGGAATGAAAGAAGACGAAAAAATAACGTTTATCGCTATGGGTGGCTATTCGAAGTTTCGATCGACTATATGGCTCTTCGCTGTGGAGCTAATATTTCTCGTAAACATAACTCATCTCTCAAAGACACATCGCAACATTCCGTTAATCATTTGAAAAAAAAAAATAAAATTGTATGCCAAAATAACTAACGGATCTCGCAAATTTCTAAATTTTTGTCTCATATTTATTGCTTCGGCAACTATGGAAAGTGATTTTAAAAAATCTAAATTTTTTTAGTTTATTCTTATGAAAAAAAAAAAAAAATTTGTTATATGACTTTTTGGATTTACGTATCAAATTTATTGCCTCGTTAACTATGGAAAGTAATTAAAAAAAAAGTTGACGAATTTATAGTTTTTTTTATAATAGAAAAATTAACATTTTTTGGTTTGAGTTTTTTGTATTTATCATCAATTCATCAACTATGGAAAGTCATTACAAAAAAATAATAATTCCAATCAAAATGATGGTTTTTTTTGTTTGCGGCTATCGCACGAGTCTCGCGTTTTTCATAAGTTGCAAGTATATAATAACAAAAGCTATAAAACGAATCTCATTAAATTCCTCGATCGGCTATCATCGTCGATCGCATCTATGGCAATAAAAATCTGCGTTACTAGACGCAGTCTGCCGGCTCGTCTCGATTCCTCGACTCTTTCATCGTCGATCTCGAAACTTCGCGAGACCCGAACACACGCGACCGGCATAAATTTGCAATTTCATCGACCCAATTGGTATGTAGCGCGTTTGTGTCTGAGAATCTCGCGTTGTCGGCTGCACGAGATGCGTATAACTTCAGTAGTGCAATTACATCTAATTGCGTTATTGAAATCGACTGCCATTAATCGTTATTGTATTAAGTATCGGTAGATATACATATAATTAATAACATATCTAACGGACGATTAGCACGCGCACATCTACTCACAATTAATCAATAAAAAAAAAGAAAAAAAAAGTGAATTCGAGAGAAAACTTCGATTATACGAAGTTTCATTATAATTGTAGAAACAAAAAAGAAAAAAAAAAGTCGGCACGCCCGGCGATAAAAGACAACGAAAGAGAGAGATTAGTGAAAAGATGCGCGAGACCTGCGACTCGAGGCACCTTGACCCCCGCGGAAAGTTTAAATCGCGACGACACCTTGTAAAATACCGGAGTTGTATACTTTGGAGAAAGTAATTACATAGGCGTGTGTGCGTTTATTATCGGCGACATACTGAAAAACAAAGGTACTACCAGAGGCCCGTTAGGCATAACGGAGCATCGGGACGAACAAGAGACGAGACACGACCTTTCGAGGTTCAACAGCATCTCCGAGAAACATCCGAAATACCGCCCACGGGACCAAAGCCACTTGTCCCGTTTTAGGCGACTGGAATTTAATTTCCATTTATTCTGATCCTCGAGACATAATAATTCGAGATTATTATACGTCACTTCATATATAATTGTACCTTATTAACGCGAACAAAAAACTTGACGATTAATCGTAGTAGTAGCGTTGCGCGCCATCGCGAGATTCTTGAAATATCAATGAAGAAATCGTAGTTTTTGCTAATCCAACAGTGATGAAATATTGATGATTTTTTTTTTTTTTTCCGAATCTTATTGGAGGTTTCGTCGTTGTCAATTCGTAACTTTTTTTTTCCCCGAGATATCATTAATGTTTTTTGTGGAAAAATTTAAAACGCGATGGGAAAAGTTTGTTTTAATGTAATTACATTTCAAAGGCTCATTCGTATTTCGTCAGTCAATGTGTGACTTTTTTCGATATTCCATTACCGTTTTTTTTTTTTTTTTTTTTTTTTTCTAATAAACCGCACAGTCTTAGAAAAACTTATTTCAATATTACTAAATTTCCGACGGAAGCCTATTAGAGACGCGTCGATGTAAAATCGCTTTTTTCTTTATTTTAGAAATTTCATTAATGTTTTGTTTTCCGTACGAAACACAATCAAACGCGGAAGATCTCGCAATCTACGATGTTAAACTACGAGGAAAGCGTGTTTAGTTTTCGAGTTTATCTTTCGACAGAGGAGAGAATATCGCACGTCTCGTTTCCGGCAAAACGGCGAAACATCGCGAGTGTTCCAGTTTACTCTCGTTTATTGGACGAGAGGATATATATTCCATACACCTCGTGTTTATTCACGTATGAGATCGCCGTTTTCCTCGTATTCGAAACCAATCGATCACGAAGATCTCCGGCCGCGTAGTCTCTTTCTCTCTTTTGCACGGTAGAGGTTGCGCCATTGAAACTCTTCTTCGCCGATAAACCACACCGGTGAAAGCCGAACCCGGTGTGGAGCGCGCGAGTTTATAATCCGCATCGCAGCGGGACGCGAGTCTTATACTCGTGGTGCATCCTCTCTCGTTCCCGAAGTACGCCTTTTACAAACGAAGAATAATCGAGTCAACACGACGCCCGAGTTACTCGAATCGACTCGAGGTACTCGCGCACGTCGCGCACGAAACTCTCGTTGTAAAACGGGGTATAGACTCGAGTAACTGTGAATCTGCATTATTCAACGCCGCAAGGACGCGAGTAACGCCTACGCACTTTCACGTGTAAAAGTGATGGAAAACAGTAGTGAAATGAAGCCGTAGATAAGAAAGGAAAAACGGAAGTTGATTCAATCGGAACATCGAAGCCGTCGAACCTTTGCGCTTAGTGAAGCGCATTCGCAGTCAATGAAGTTCCAAAGTGAAACCCCCGAAGAAATGGAAAATAAAGAAAAACTCGCGAATTCAATTTCGAAAGTTTGTTAAAAGATTTCACTATGATTGCCGATCTTATACACGGCGGCGCACGATTCACTCTGATAATGAATACGAATCGTTCGAACCAATTTTCCTCATAGGAGCTTTTGTTTCGATGAAAAAAGAAAAAAGAAATCATCATCGTGATCGACGAGTGATACCAGTGATATCGAATCGAACGAATTGGTCTCAATGCATTCTATACATTTGCCTCCTAACATCGGAAACAGTAAACGGAAATAAAAAAAAAAAAACTTTATGATGCAAAAAAAAAACGATTAAATTCTCTTTCATAACACGAGAGCTAAGCGCGCATTCTGTCTTATAAAATGAAAAAAAATGCGTAAAAAACGAGTCTAACCGCTTTTGTATAAGTTAATTCGTTATTCTTGTAATATTTCTCGAGTGTCGATACACCTCAGGAGTAATGGACTCGAATAAATCTCGTGGTATTGTCTCATCGTCGATGAAATCCATAAAGTAATATTGAAAGCATTTATATCGTTGTAAAGTGCTATTGCATGCTGGAAGCATTGAAAGCCCCATCGATCCGATAACCCATTCGCACACATATAAACAAATGGGTCCGTCGATGATGAACGGTAAAACGCAAGTTCAGCGGAAGCCGTTAACAACTCCCCATCCTACTGTTACGCATTTATGCAAAATATATGCATATATATACGAGGATACCATCAAAGATATTTTATGAATGGGAAAGTTGTGTCGAATTTGGCCACAAGCCATATATACCTTATATAGATATTTATGATATTATATACATATATATATCTATATGTATACATCATCTCACTTTCGGATTTCGAAGTTTCGCGACTTCGCGGTTCCTCCGAATAGTTTTTAAGCCGCTCGTTCTCCCTCTCAATAATTTCGTTTTTTTTTTTTTTTTTTTTTTTTTTTTTTTCATATCAATTTATGCGCGTATATTTATCATTTCGAGCTTAAGACCGTTTCGGGACTTTAGCGATTTTCGCGCGTATCTCTGTCGCTCCGTGTACTCGTAATACGCGAAGAATCTCTTCGCGGTGAGGTCTATAATAACTGCGCGCGATGTCGGACGGCAAGTTCACGAGCGCTCGCGCCCCGGCCACATCCTCGACATACTCCCGACCGAGTGAAAGTGCTGTGATCCCGCGGTTCTTCTTCTCTCTTCGTCGTTTTCTTTCCCGCTTCCCCCCCTCGCGAGAGTTACTCCGTGTGTAAACCTACGCAGGTACGCGAAGAGAGCCAACAACCTGACGAGACGAAGACACAACAAGCAGAGAGCTCTTTTCTCGGATACAGAACTCGTCGATGATTTTTTTTTTTTTTTTTTAATTCGCTACGAGGAAGAAAACAACGAGAGGACGAGTACTCGCGACCGCGACGAATATGCATTAAGGATTTTATCGTATCGAGAAGCATCTGCACTTTGCGGCCGTCTCACGCTACTTTGTCTCTGATAGAGAAGCTCTTCGGGGATAAATAGATTCACGTATACTATACGGTGTATGTAAACGGTATATATATGTGTAAATTGTATGAGGTACGATATGCACGAATACACAGTAATTAATCACTCGACTGACTCTTCTTCCGCGGAACGCGACGCTACTTCAGTCAGTCGATGACTTCGTATTATAGCAACCGCGCGCGTTATGGATAGTCTTTGACCGCAGGAGTCACGATGACCCGAGATAAACCCGTCGAGGGATCATCGGAGAAAGACTACTACCTTATAATGTCTCACGGAGAATCTGATCTTCAAACTTTGACTAACGGTTTTAATTTTGTTTTATCATCGGATCAGTTTTGTAGATTTTATTACGAAATTGCCATTGAAGCGGATAGAAAAATTGGACATTTTTCATGACAAGGCGAAAATCGGGAGAAAGATTTTTTTTATTTTATAATTAACGTTTAAAAAATTAACTGTAATCATGTAAAATTCGCCGGGACTTTTTTTTTTTTTTTTCGTAAAATTGAAAAAAAAAGTTTTGTTCAAAATCGATGTATCGCTTGCAAAGCTTCGATGTATAGTTGGAAAAAAAGTTTTCGTGAAAAAAGAAACGCCACGAATACGGGGAATACTTAGTTTTTTTTTTTTTTACTTATATAGCAAACACCGTATTAGTTACGTACGAGAAAGCCAGCGATCTCCGACTCTCACGCGCTGCTTAGTAAGTTTTTCGATGATGCGTAATTTAGCGCGCCTTTCTTAATTAAAAACTCCTTCACTCGGAGAATCTTGCAGAATCATTTTACGTTTCAGAGATATCCGATTATGAAATTACGAGAATGAAAAAAATATAAAAATCGAAATATTGATATTCGGGGATCGATTGAGAATTTTCCATTTACCTTATCGACTGTACAAACACACCGTTGAGATGCCCGATTCTCCCGATGAGTCTCACGTTGCCTCGAAGAATTTCACATACCGGAAACTTTCGTTTTCCGGGTGGTCGATCGTAGCGAGGATTCTTCGCTGCGGAGAATTCATCCATCACTTGTCAACGTGGCGCGAGCCGATGTTTACTTAAATCCGATTCTCGAGTGGGAAACACGACTATTAACCACGTAACTCGGGTTCCACATTCCTAACCGTGTAAACAGAGAAAATATATATAAATATGGGAATTTTCTCCCAAAATCTCGAGATATTCGACGAAAAAAAAATTACTTTGTTCGAAATAATGTTTTATTTTTTATAAAAAATTTTTTATTTTTAACGAATTATTGTAATTTTGTCACATTGAAGATGCGAATCAAGTGAATCGGAAAAACAAAAAAAATTCCATGGTAAATAAAAAAAAAATCAACAAATTCTTACAACGACTGCGTATATAAGAAAAAAGGTATCTGCATCATGCCGATCCGTGCATAATAATCCGACCCGTTAAACTGGTTCGATTAAACTCTCCGTATCTCTCGGCCGTATCCTCTCAATTAATTAATCAGTCAAGAATTTAATTGGCAACGTTTATTTCCATTGAGAGTCAACAAGATTACGACGATATGGAGATTAGTCGAATTCTTCCGTTTCTCGATGGATTACATAAAAAAAAAGAAAAGCGAACTGGCAAACGAAATGGAAAAGCAGAACGCTCGATCGATGACGTGGAAAGAAAAAAATGCGATATGAAGAAGAATCTCGAAATGTATCGATAGGAGGGAGTAAAAAAAAAATAAAAAATTTTCGATGAAACGTACAAGTCGGTCGATGAACCCATCGCACGTGTGCATCTCGCCAGGTCTCGTTTCTTTCGGCCGTTGGAGTGCCGAACGGTGATATTTTTTTGAAAGTGAAACCCACCAGTGGCACAGTCGGGCTATTGCCCGGTGCTCTCTTTGAGGACAAGCGGACCTTGTCTCGTTCCGTAGGAATGTTCTTTTCGGTCCATACGTACGCGTAAGACACCTGCGATCGCGCGCTGCTCGCGATCAGCTTATGTGTGTGTAACGTCATCCGGAACAATTAATGGGATATATATATAAAGCTGGCGGCTCAGGCGCGAGAAATCCTTTTCGAGGATAAAGATACGGACTTCCATGGAACCGCTACCCGGAGGATAGCCGGTTAAGCTCGGCGGCTGGTTATTCGGTAGTTTAGAAAGTTTCGAAAGAGGTTCATCATCGCCGTGGGGCGTGTCCCATCGTCAGGTTCGATCTGAAGCTACTGCTACTCCTTAAACTTGGACCCCGTCGCTTTTCTTTTAAAGCGAACGACACTTCGCATCTCAAGGATTAAAAATCCTTGAGATCCTAGAGACGCGCGAAACAATTTCTACTATTCAAAGGTGAATCCCGTCGAACATTATTTTAATTAAAGAAATTGTTACAACTGTTCTCATAATCTTTTCGCTCTTAATGAAGAGCACGTAAACGAATAAAAAATATTTATAGCGAAAGATGGGGCAAAATGGAACAGTTTCGCAACTCGAATTGTGGGGCAAAATGGACCAATTTTGAAAGTCATGAAATTTTATATAACTTCGATTTTCAAGTTTGATGGCCATTATTTATGCAGCAGATCACTGCTTATCTAAAAGAAGATCGCGAACGACGTTTAATAAAATTTTACGGAAAATTTATTTTCTGAACTAAAATAAACAGATGAAAAAAATTGGAATGAAGACTAATAAAACGATAATTCGATAAATGCCTTTTAAAAAAATATTCGATTTTTTTTTAACATGAGAAAATGTGTATTTTCCGATGAGAATAGTTTACCCATCGCTTATGGGTAGAAAATTATTTAATTTTTTTTTTTTTCATTTTGATTCTCCAAAGAGGTGTAACAAATCGATTTTTGGTTGAAAAGTAGTGAAAAAGTGTTGTGTATATCGACAAAAATCTTTGAATTGGTAAAGCGGTCCATTTTACCTCAACTTCCCCTACTAAAAGTTTTTCTATCAATAACGAAAAAAAAAACTAAAATTGGTATCAAAGCTCGAGGATCAATGAACCCTTCGACACGATGGAAATGATAAATGATCGCTGATGAAACGGAGATGGAGATTTCGATTCACTGATCTGATCCGCTCTGACAGTTATCGTAGCGCATCATAGATCCCGAATGATGAAAGAGCGATCTTCCCGACACAAGAGGGAGAGAGTGACTCGGCGAATCTTTCCATAATCTTCATTCGCTTCAACACACAATCCCAATCGTCTAAAAGAGATGACGAGAAACTCTCGTTCCCGAAATCCGTGACATCGATCTCAACGATAACTCCAGATGGCTATTCCCCCACCGTAACCGCTATACTATTTCCGAGCTTCCGTTGGATCAGCGTCTTTTAAATATGCCGCTGATCTTTCGGAGAAGCGTACATAACACACCTGATTTAACGACTCAATCTTTATAATTTCTTCTCGTTATGCGAAAAAAAAAGGAAAAAAAAAAACCAAACAGGACGAAAGTCCTCGTTTCGAATTCTTAAAATAAACGTGACATTGATCTCGACGATAACTCCTTACGGCTATTTCTATCGCTGCGGTTTATATTAGTAGTGGTTATTCTCTGTTAAAGTACTAATACAACTCCTGTATGCTAAGGTAACAAGATGTTTCCTTGTACCTGTAATACCTCGATTATGCCGAGATATACGATCTTTTAGAGAAGCGTCAACCGTTGATTTGACGAGACACGTACGGTACCGAGAAGATATCCGTCCTCGGGGGCCAAGTAACATTCGTACAGCAGAAAGACTGCTATAATCTATGGATAATCGTGGGCGCTTTGAGAGCCTTCTTCGTGCCGTACATATTTCGTTCTTATGTTTGACGGCGATGTGTGTACCGCTTCGCTCCTGGCAGGTGGCCACGTAGGATCGCGTGAAAGCGCTCGCGAATAAAACTTTCGATACAACACACATCGTTTAGCCCTCTTCGATGTTTAAGTACAATTGTCTGCACGCGAAGTTTTTTTTTTATTCAATTATTATTATTATTAGTATTTTCTTCCGTAAAAATATATTTTTCGTATTGGAAAAATGTTTTTTGAAGGAAAACAAAATTTTGTATGAAAAAAGGTGAAAAAAATAAGATAATTTTTTTTTTTTTTTTTCGTAACTTCGAGACAATTCGCGATTTTTGATATCGAGATTTCAGTTAACTGATAAATACTCATTTTTATCGTTTTCCCGATTATTGGAGTTTCTCATTAAGAATTTCAAGCTCTACGTAACAGCCAATCACCTGACAAACGTAACGACCGGACGACGAATAAATTTCGCTCGAACACTACCTGGTCACCTGTCGCGCGGAAGTTCATTAAAAAAAAAGAAAAAATCGTCATTCGAATGAAGCTGCATATTATTCTCGTTAACGTTCTCGCGTCCGGAAGTTTTTATTTAACCGCTTAGATCCGGAGGCTCGTGGCCGGCGCAATATACGGTATATATCTCGCGCGGTGTGCGCACAATGACGTTCAGAGATAAACGTGAGACGGGGTGCGGCGGCGGCGTTCGAGCAATGGTCGGACTCTCTTCGTAAATGTCAAGTCCCGACAATTTTCTCCGGCATCGCGGAATTAAATTCGCGGCGTTTATCCCTGTGCCGTCTGCTCGTCTACGCTACTTTGCTTTTGCTTTGAATTTTATGGCGCGCGGCAATCGAACAGTTATCTTTGGTTCTCTCGTCTCTGCATTGCAAAAGGCTATTCATTACTTATGCGTGGGAAGACTTCGTCACTCTATCTTTATTCGTTTCGTTCATTGCTTTTTTTTTTTTTTTTTTTTCTTTTAACTCCTCGAGAACACGTTAATATGCCACGAGGCAACATTAATAAAGATTCACCGCTCCTTTGCTATGTAACTTAAACATTCGGCACGATGGACCAAAAGATCATTGCGAGCACTCGTTTGTAATGTATAGGTAGAAAGTTTCTTGGAATGTTTTTTCCTTTTTTTTTTTTCGCAATTGCCTTCGGTGCGTTACGAGATGCGTAAAACCGCACACGCCTCTCTTCCCGCGATTCTCATCACGCGAAAAATTCTTCGTTTTCTTTACGACTCTCTTACACTCTCACCCGTTGAAATCGCGCGAATTATAATTAACGAACACTCCACGATTTTTGCGACGCGGTTTCGACGAGTAGTTCTTTTCAATTTTGTTAATTTTTAATGAGACACTACAGATTCCGTAAATAAAAAAAAAAAAATTTGATGAATCGGTATTACGCCTTTTTTTTACGAAATTTTACGTCTCGTAAGTAAATACTTCTCGAATCGACAAATTAATTGTATTATTTATGATTCGCGAATAATATTAATATGATAATAATTGTTATTATTATTATTATTTATTATAATATTAAGTATTATTTGCGAAATAAAACTTGCGAAATGCGCTTTTACTCGAGTTTCATCGAAATTCGATATTCAGCCAAAGAAACGATAAACCATAAAAAAAAATATAAAAGAAGTCGTTTCGACGACATATTTCTCTCAATCCTTTTTTTTATGGCGAATTTCGCTGTATCGATAGATTATTTATTCATAGCAAAATACAATATTGAACGTCTCTCTATAATTGGTCGTTCACCGCAAAGTTTGTCTTCTTTTCTCTTTCGAAGAAACTTGACGATGACTTTCCCTTCTCTCACATATATCTATATATATGTATATACATATAGATATTTATGTTTTTACGCTTTTTTTACCGGAGGCTATCAGGGAGGTGAGGAGAGAACACGCATCTTCTTCTTCTTTAAATATTATTCGCTCAAAGAACAAGCAAACGTAGCCGTTTAACGTTGGTAAGCCAAGTAGCCGTATAACCATCGAGATTGCGTTACGGACGCTGCGTGGAAGACTTTTCTCCGTTGGGATGTATCTTTGGGAATCTCGCGCGCGCGCGCGCGATCGCTCGTCACCGAACGGTTTCTCACTCGTATACGCCGCGCGTTTCGTTTTCACCCAACGAGGATGAAAGTCAGAAGCGTAAACAAGCCACGAAGTTGGTAACTACTCATCGTCGAGAATCGTATGAGTTTTTCGACGTTAAATATGCCGTTTGTAGAAACGTGCGAACGTCGCCTACGCACACAACGCGGTAAAGCGCGCGCAAGGCGCTCGCGAAAGACACGAGCAAATCGGAGTCCCCCCCGAGGCACGCGTGCAGACATCATACGGCATTATTATCCGACGATTCGCGGAGCCCCTCCAACGCGAATGACCATAATTCCACCCGAGTCTCGTGTACGAAACTTCTTCGTTTGCACATCGAAGAAAAAAAAACATGCAGACGTGCCGGTGCCTTGGATCCCCGGAGACCGCATCGCTAATTGCAAACGCGTACACGGAGATAAACAAGTGGGAAATCTCGTCGGTTTCTCGGGTCTGTTGAAAATTATTACGCGACACGGGGATGGGCAATATTAGAAACCTAATTCTGTATTATTTCCTAATTTACGCTCGTTATCCCGCGTTAGCATTAATAATAATGGTCATTAGATTAATTTAAGAAAATGCAGCGATGTTTTTTTTTGTTGCCTCCGCATTTCGTAACCATTGAAATAAACGAAAATTGTACATTTATTTTATTTTTTATAAAAAAAAAAAAAATGGAGAATCCAACGGTAATTAATTCCAATTTGTCTCATAATTCCTTCAACATCATCAGAAAAAACCGAGCAAAATCGTATATCCAGACAATTTAATTTACAAAAAAGCAGTTGCATTTTTTTTACCTCGAAATTTCGTAACAGTTGGTTTGTCACCCGAGAGATCAATAAACTTACGAGAAAAATACAAGAAAATTGTACTATTTAATGCTGGCGAATTGAGATTCTTCACACAATATGTCGAACATTAAAAAATTATATTGATATTATCATTTTTCATTGAAAACAAAAAAAAAAAAACAACGCTAATTAATTACAATTTCCCACATATTTCCTTCGGCATTATAAAAAAAATAGAGCAAAATCGTTAATTTAGCTAATTTTTTTTAAACACACCAATGTAATCTTCATTAGGGCGACTTATAAAAAGAATTACATAATCTAACGCTAACGAATTATTTCCCACACGAAATATCCTGAATGCGAGCAAAAAAAAAACCAAATCGTAAATCTAGAAAACATTTTTTTTTAAGCGCCATAGTCCGCGCGAATGTTCATTAGAGCGAATTTAAAGGAAAACAAAATTACACAAGTTAACGGTGTGCCATTTCCCACGGGATTCTCCAAGCATCGAGGCAACGAAAAAAAACAAATCGTAAATCGTCGATATCATCGCGCGATCTTTTTCGCGACGAATCAAAAACAAATTACACAATCTAAAGCTAATCTATGAAAATTTCCCACGCAATTTCTCGAACATTAGCGAAAAAAAAAAAAAAAAAAAAAAAAAAAAAAAAAAAACAAACAAACATCATACATATTTATCATATTTCTCGGTGTCGTCCCCTGTTATCGTTCCTCAAATCTCTGTCGGCTTTTAGCCTCTTCTCGCGAGAATTAATGAAAGGAAGAGAATACTTATAGGTGGAAATTTACGAAATAATGAGAAATGCGAGCGAGAAATTTACAAAAGTAGCTGTAAGTCGCGTGACTAATATCAGAAAGGCGTATTTTCTATTTATAAGCATAGAAAATACTCTATTCTTGCATTAGTCACGAACATTCATAGGAGTATCGCGAGGTATAAGTTCCACGCTGAGAAAACTTACGACGAAGATGCGTCGCGCTGCGTAAGCGACTAAACGCACATTCCCGCGGGGTTTACAGTAGTGTATTCGAGTAGAGTAGGTTACGTAATCACAGGTAAACGCCCGGTTGCGTGCCCCATAGAGATCCCCGGCTTCCCCGTGCGGCCTCCCGTTGTCTTTGTAACACGTAGAGGTATTATATATCGTTCCATAACAGATATATCGTTGGCGCATGTTTGTCGTGCTTTTAGGAAGAGAAAATGCCCGTAGGCTACGAAACGGACCTCCGCCTCGATATCCATCGATAGGTTGCATTCCCGGTAAACGCGGGTTAACGGTATAATAAGCATCGACTCTCGATCGCTGTCGGCGTCGAGCTATCGCCGTACGCTGTGAATGAAACCCAATTTATTATTATTGTACGCTTTTTTTTTCTTTCTATAATCATTCGCTCAACGACTCGAACTTGAGAGGCAATATAATTTTCTAACGGTATTCGAGAAAATTATACCTTTAAACGATTTGTTTTATTTATTTTGTTTTTTTTTTCTTAAGACCGTTGCATCAGCGATTATTTTTATTGGAAGTTACCGTAACTCATAGACGATGTTGTGGGAAGGAATTCTCGTCGGTTCTGTTCTACTTATCGGGACTTTGAATTTTAATAGTTTTATCTCAATTTCTGTCGTAAATCTGTTATGTGACGATAAGCGCTGCGAATTTCTATTCTAATGTCGTAATTAAAAAGATATACTAATATGAATTTAAAAAAAAACGAATTATACCTCAGATATTTTCTGTAATAAATTTGTAATATAATGATAGGCGCAACGAATCTTTAGATTAATATCGTATAACTAAAAAACTCGTAACTAATATTAGTCTTAAAAAAAAGTTAATTATATCTCCTCAGACATTTACGAAAAAATATTATTTACACGCGAAAAAAAAATTCTGATCCGTCGTTTTCTATTCATTAAAACTCTGAATTTTGATAGAAATTTAATCTCAAGTTCTGTAATAAATGTATCTATAATAAAAAGCGTCACAAATTTCTATTTTAATGTCGTAATTAAAAACATCTTAATTAATATTCGTCTTAAAAAAAAATCACTATACTGATTTTTAACAGAATTCGATTAACGCGCGAAAAAAAAAAATGCCATCGATCTACCAACGGGAAATTAATTTAAAAAATCATTACGTTTAATTACACCAATGAAAAATAAAAAAAAATTAATCTTTCTATTTCATTATTTTTCAGAGAGCACCAGTGATCCTACTGGCGACAGTGATCGCCGCGATCGTTTCTACCTCCGCGGAGGAAGTTCGACCGCCAACCGTGAAAATCGACAAGAATCTCCGTCGCGCATTATTGAAAGCCCTCGCGGATCTGGACACGGAGTCAGCAGAGCAAAAGAGTCTAACCGAAGCCCGTGAAGCATCGAGCGACGATCATCACGTTTTCTCGACTGCCAGCGAATCGCCGATCGACAACGTTCAACAGACAAAACCTCCCGAACCCGTGAGAACGATTTTTTCCTTCGATGGTTTCCCGAGCGACGAGGAAACGCCGAGCGAAGATAAACTCCAAAATTCTACATTCGTCGAATCCGACAAGTATCTCGCGATCGATACATCGAGCGGCAATTCCCCAACAACGGAAACAACGCGCGAAGACAAGAATCGAGTGTTTCAAGCGCACGACGTTGTTTTACCCGATAAAAATTCCGCGATATACGAAAAAAGTCCCGAAATTGTCAACGATCAGGTGGGAACCCGAAGCGTAAAAACCTCATCTGCCGCTTTGGTAAACGGTATCGACGGCTCATCGAAAAAATCGTCGAAATTCGCCGTCGAGAGTCTCGCGATAAGTTCGAGTAATGGAATAGCAACGGCCAACGCTCTCGTCTCGCCGAGTCCAACGGTATCGAGTCCGACGACCGCTCAGCAAACCGTAAACTCGACAAAAACTTCGGAAAGCAATAAAAAAGAGGAACAAGAAGTGAAGATTTTTCAAGCGCCCCTCGTAGCCGCTTTCACGGTTCAACAAGACGAAAGAGGTGTACCGAAGAGCGTCGTGCCGATCTATGGCCCGAATGGCGACGGACAAGCGCTGACGCTTCAGGAACAATTGGACTTCAAGCAAAAATTACTTGAGCGCCAATTGGCCGAATTGCAGGCGCAACAGATTCAGCAAACGCAATTTCTCGTTCGACAACAGCAGATCTACGAACAGCAGTTGCGTCAGAAGCAACAGCAGCAATTGTATATTCAGGAACAGAGCCGATTGAAACAAATTCAGGAAGAACAGTTGAGGATCAACCAATTGGAAGATCAGAGAACTTATCAATTGCAACAGCAGCAACAACAACTCCAGCAACAGCAACAGCAACAGCAAAAACAGGTGCAGCACTTTTCGCTGAATCATCAAAACGGCCTTTTGTCGCTTCAGCCGCCGTTCAAAACTCCGAACGTTAATCTGCAACCGAGTTTAGCGCTGGAATTGCCGAAAGCCGCGCAACCGCCGAATTTTCAACCGAATTTTCAGGATCAATTGAGAATTCAGCAACTGCAGCGCCAACAGCAGCAACAATCGCAGTTGCAACAGCAACAACAGCTTCAACAAGCGCGTCAGCAACAATTGTTGCAGCAGCAGAGATTGCAATCGAGTTTCGCCGGTTTTCCCATCGATTTTCAACCGCCGAACTCCAATCCGGCGCAGCGTTTCAATCGTCAAGAGGCATTCGGAGCCGTTGGTAATTTCGGGTTCAACGACAATCGGCAACAGTCGAGTAACAATAGAAATCATTTTGGTTTTAATCAACAATCGTCGAGGGGAATTCAGTCGTTTGCCTACAATCCTTATCACGCGCAACAGTTGCAACAGCAACAACAACAGCAGCAACAACAGTACAGACCCCAAAGGCCTCAGACACCGGCGAAACAAATTCAACATTTGCTGTATCAGTCCGGTGTCGCTGGCGATTTAGGAACGGTACAGGGTACCGGTGGACAGGAAGATTTGAACATTGTATCGAAAGTTTTGGCTCTAAATGTGGGTGCGATACCGACGAAAAATTTACGATACACCGGCAACAATTTTGGAAATCCCGCGTGAAAATGAAGAAAAAAAAAAAAAAAAAATTGAGAAAAAAAAAACGTTTCGTACGTTAAATTTAGAGATTGATTTTTTTTTTTCTTTATTCAACGAAAGATTCGAGGCGCTGCGTTATAAGTATAATCGAGAAGTCGAGAGTCCGGAGCGAAAACTTCAATTGACGAGTCATGTAAATCACATCGCGACACATTTATTAATATATAGTATAAAATAAGGTGAAATCGAAGTTTTCTCTATTACCATAATGCTGCTGATTTTACAAATCTCGATAGTTGTTTCACGTGTAAAACCGTCGTATCGACAATCTCACACCGCCAATTGACTGATTTCAACCGATGATAGGCACGTTGCAGCATAGAACTGAAAAAAAAAATTCAATCGGAAAATATATTTTTCATACGAATACATGTGTGACATTGTACGATAAAAAAAATTGTTATGAAAAAGTAGTATTAACGATAATTCACATATCGATTAAATTTGAGAAATATATTTTCGTCGTATTGTTCGTTCGTGTGAGAAAAATCCGTACAATCGTGACGAGAGAGCAAGTTGATAATAATAACGATAAAAAAAGAAAAACTGTATGTACTAAAGAGCGATATCGTGGGAGGTTCGAAACTAGGGGAGTCGGCCGCGATCGAGGGAAATTCGAGAGTCCATTATCCGTGTAATATCTATGGGGGTTATAATATAGTACATTAGGAGGCCTGGCGAACAGCCGCAGCGACGCGACTTTCCTCTTTCGTCTTCTAGCGCGACGCGGCGGGGACACGATCGAGTGAAACACGTACATTACTCTTGCGCCTCCCTTGCCCCCCTCTCTTCTCGCGCCATCGGGTAAAATCTGAAGTCGGTGCATAACGAGGAAGTCACAGCCACCTTAACGAGCCTAATGATATTAATTACGAATGGTGGGTAGAGAACCCCCCTCGCGGACGAAACTCCCGCGAGTCTTTCGTTTCTCTTCTGTCTACCTTACTACTTACCTACTACTACCCAAGAAAAGAATCGCTCGATCAACACATTGCCCGAGACAGTGTGCGGCGTTTCTCGTACCTCGAGCTCTCTGCGGCTTACTGTACACGTGAATTACGTAAACTATGTGTCCACGGTGTTTTAGTTGTCGCGACGATGTAACGTTATTAATAAGAATTACGTATCTCGTGAATCAAATAGGATAATTCCAAACGTTGAACGAGTTTTTCGTGTCAGGCGAGTGATTTATGAAAAATATATGGAAATATCGTACGTTTGTCGGAAAATGAGTCGATAGAAAAAAAAAAAAACAAAAGAAACTAAACAAATGGAAATAAATCACTCGCCTGTATATTTTGAAAAAAAAAAAGTACTTATTACGACGATTTTTCCTGAAACCTCATCTTCTGTCATTATTACATTTTTCTTATAGTTTAATAATTCAATACTGCGCAATCACGAGGGTCTTGCACGGTGCTTATGCACACGCGTGAGAACACCAAATGCTCAAAGAGAGAAAGATATTACGTATTGTTATCCTTTCGAACGGAGATGATTTATACTATTGTGTACCATGTATCATTTTTTTTTGTACTTTGTTACAAATATAATTTATAAGGCGTGCCTTCCGGTTCAGCCGTTCAGGTATATTTTAATATAATAATAATAATATTGATAATAATTAAAAAATGCTGTATAATGTACATGTATGTGTTCAATAATGGAGAAGAATCGAAAATATAAGTACCTGTGTGTAAATGTAGTACGGAGGTCGTAGGGGTTAGGAGGTTCTGCGCGCCTAAGTCGTGCAACCGGCGTCGACCACGAGAGAAATATTCCTGCATTGAAATTGTCCTCGATTGGTAAACATAAACTTTCCCCGGTTTCGCGTCTCTGTATCTCAGCTCGACGGACCCGAGAGCTGAGATAGGAAATACACTCGCAGACTCTCATTTACAATGAATCGTCGAATGCGCGCGGTAAAGTCTTTTCGCGGGACGCCCCTGCGCCCCCGGCAAACGTTTTGTTGATACGATATAACCGCGATCTATCATGTCCTCAATTTCACAAAACGTTTGGCATAGATTCTTGGAATTTCTCTCTAATCGACGAACAATTTAATCGGGACAGGCCGCAAATAACACTGACTTAGTGGAAGCGTCACTATTATCAATTATACGTATGAATTATTATCATTTTCTCGTTACTAAATTACCGCTTACCGTACGCGCGCGAATATTATTACGCGAATGATGAACTTCTGCAGACTGCAGCGCTCTGCAGTATTTAACCGGTAGTAAATGACAACGGACATTTTTTTCAAAAAAGTTTCCGGTTGTTACCCTCCACAAACGAGAATCGATGTTTTTTTTTTGACAATCGATTGTAGTATCGAACGTTGAAGGGGAGATAATATAATAATACGATAATAGCAATGGCGTCGCGAGCGGCTGCCACCGACATCGATATAATAACATAACCTCCGATAAGAAATGGCCGAAGAACGAGTCGGCTCTCTGCAAGAAGAAGCGTTAAAAAGAAAAGAAAGACTCGCTAATCTCAAAAGAAAAAACGATGAGAGCAAAGAAAATCAGACCGACGACGCGGCCAAATTACCGAGGTAATTTTTTTCGTAAAATTATATAAATCGCCTAAAATTCATTGAGAGTCAGATGTACCTTGTCAAGGAATTTGTATTGTTATTCCGCTACAATAAAATTATCTTCGTAATAGTGTTTTTTTTTTACTGACGAATCATTCAAAATTAACGCAATGTACCTGACACCAAATATTTCGAAATTTCATATTCAACGATAAACGTGAAAAAAAAAAATTGCTGACTCCGATTCGTTACGTACCGTGCGTAATTTTTACAGGCCAAAGTTTAGAAGCTACAAACCACAGGACGACAGCCTGAAAGAAAATGTGATAGAAGACGCAAAGCCCGGTGACGTTGTTGCCGAAGTTCAGGATCAGCTGAGCGCTGCAACGTCCAAAGTTGTCGTCGAGGAACTCGTAAGTGCGATTTCTGAATTTAATTTATGGAAAGCCACGGAATATCTTAACACCTCAACGTAACTCAGAAACGCGTCAAAATTTTCATAAGTTACTAAAAACTAAAAAAAATTGCAAAATCCACAAAATTTAAATTTCTTGTTTTTCGTATTTTTTATCAAATACAAAATTTTTAAATAGTAACATCTCTGTTTCTGAATGACGAAAATTATCGATTTTCTTGCGAAAAAAAAAAAGAACAAAAAAAAACATCGATTTTATTGTTCAAAGAAAAAAATGCCTATGTTTAGGATATCAGCAATCTCGCGCCTCGTAAGCCCGACTGGGACTTGAAAAGGGACGTGTCGAAGCAACTAGAGAAATTGGAAAGAAGAACTCAAAAAAGTATAGCGGAATTAATAATGGAGCGTCTTAAACAAGGTCAGCATGATTTGGCGGAAGCGGTAAACATGGCGCCGGGGGATTCGTGATATTCGCGACGCGAAGACCGAAAATACTTGATCCATCGATAAATTCATTAATCGTGTATAATTGTATCATAAATCATCGATAATAACTCATTTTCCAATATTTTTTTTAATAAATAAATTCAATGGTCGATTTTGATCGAATTATCGTCGAGTAAAGAACGTTTCATTGATGCCTCACCTGACTTTTAACAGACAAACGAGGAAGCGGTTGGTAGATGTAAAAATCCATTACTCTGACATTGACGTATGTTTGATTTTATTGCATAAATATTTACACTTGTAACGCGAGTAAACACGAGTCAAACGGCGTGCTTTGATCTTTAGGAAACGAAATGAACAACTCCGCCGAGTTGTGTTTTATGTATGAGTTTTAATTTTAACGATGGCAATGATTTTATCGATTCGCTTATAGCACCCCTATAATCACCCGAGTAATCTGTTATTTATCACGCGTCGCGTGCATTCACACGTTCATGCATCCAGAGTTGTTATCGCACGGAAACGCTGATATTCAACTACCGAATAAAAGTACGTCGTTCGGAGACCGTGAGAATTGTCGTACAGCTCCTGGAAAACATTCTTTGTGCTAACAAATCGTTTACACATGGTAAATAATTTTTGCCGTTATGATATGTATATAATTTCGCGGTCGATAAAATTATCGGATAATCGTCTAAAGTACAAAATTCTCGATGACGTTGAGTCACGCCTCGCGTTACCGAATATCCGAGACAAATGTCGCAGATGTTAAAGAACATAATGCGAATAGAAAAGCGGCGATAGTCGCGAAGATGGAACTATGAATTCTCGATTGTCCCGATCGCGAGCCGCGTTTCGTATTCGATTTTTTCGCTTTGTTACTTTTTATGTTTCGCGGTTTAGATTTCGGCAATTTATCGTTACTCGGGAAATTGTGAAAAACTACACGATCCTCGAGAGGCTGAACCGGTCGGAAGTTGTGAGTTATCTTTCCCTCGATGGCGTCGATCGCCCGGAACTCTTCGAGCTGAAAATCAATAGCGATTAGAGAATAGCGAACCAAAGTTATTGCAGTTTAATACAACGAATAGCTCTTGAAAGTATTTTTCAAATATATTGTTTCGCCTACTTGATTGTGGGATAATGTCAAAGGATCCTTGAAGTCTATCCAAGTGACGACTTCGGAACACGGAGGGGTCGTTAACGATCCATCGTACGTGAAGTAATTATTCATAGTCGAAGGTTTAGGAACGATAATCGATCTGATTATTAGATCATTTGGTAATTCTTTTTTAGAATCGACCGGTTGAATTTCCGGCAGCACATCGACTATCGGTTTGTACGTTGGATTATCCTCTTCGCTGACCTGTGGAAAAAAATCCAAAGTTAGAATAACATTGATTACCACAGAGTCATTGTAAACAATAGATATCGGATTATTATTGCGAAGAGACGACCTACATAACGATAAAAACGCCACGAGATTTTCTCGAGTCTCGAAATAATCGAAGGCGATTCGATAAGCTTTTTAAGCCTTCACTACGGATGATGCGGAATCTCAATGTCGTCTATTAGCATTTTTTTTCTTAATTTATCGAAAATTTTGACGTTTATCATTGAGAACTGGTTTCGTACCTCAAAGAAATACGCGAGAACGGCAAGTCCGTCGGAGAAATTAACAGCCGCATCCATTGATCCATAAGCTTTTTTGTAAAATACAACGTGCAGCTCCATGGCAAACGAATGATTGTTTATTAGATCTTCCGAACCCTCCGTGTCGTTTTCACCCCAATGAAAGTGCAACTGTTCGAAAACGTAAGAATGTTCCAAAGGACCACCGGAAACTTTGATAGTGTCGGAGTCATTCATCCTCAGCATTACTGCAAAAAAATTAATTTTTTTAATACAAACAATAATAATAAATTATTTTGTTGTTAATAATAATAAGTGATAAAATAATAATATTCATATATCCAGGCAATCGCCGTTTCCCGTGTCGATTACATTTTTTTTATATTTCGAAAGATTTTTTTTCTCTTTCATCGAATTCCATGTATTCGTATAAACTTTTTAAATTATATTTTGGTGCTATTAAAACCGTATGAAGGCTGACGACCCGAGAGTTCTAAGGGAAATTTTAATTCTCAATCCTTAATGTTGAATACTATGTTTCAGAAAACGTGTCAAACTAATATAACGTGTAAACTAAATCTGAATTTTTGTTAAGCGTCGCGGAAAAAAAAGTCTTATTATTTCATAGCAACGAATCGCACAGACGATGATTTTAACGGTCTATACGAAAGTGGAAGAATGTTTCGCATTGTCATCATAATGAAACGATTCAATAGAGTGAACAAAAAATCTATACATATATTCGAAGTGATAAGAAAATTACAGAATTTCGTTCTCAATGAGGTTGAAAGGTACGATTAACGTCCGTTTCTGTAGTGTTAATTGTGTTAATTCGCTCGTCGAAGAACGCGCGGAAGAAGCATTACGGAAGGATAATGAATCCCCGACAAGGTAAAGTGCCTTTTAATAATTCTTTTTCATACTTATTTTTTTTTTTTTTTTTTTTTTTTTAGTACGCGATCTCGAGATACGCTTTTCAATGTCCAGCGTCGAGAATCTATTATCTCTATTTGCGATCCCAATCGCGCCGCAAATTTTGTATTCTTTACGCTCCAATTGTCGACAAAGAATTCAAGTCGATCGACAGAAATTGCGCAATAATGTGATGAGCGGCTATCGAAAAAGGACGGGAATTGCCACAACGCACGACAACGCTTCCCTACAATCCACGATGCACCGTTGAGCGTTACGTACACATTCCGGAACTAATGATCCATCATACTACACAGTACATTGTGGTTCTCGAAGGTCACACAACCTTTTCTCTTTTTTTTTTTTATTCGCAATTGAAGCTGAGATTACACGGCAAAATTATTTTCTCGTTACTGGGTTACGGTATGCGTATGACGACGTCCGGTGGGTATACTTTCTCATTCCACGCCTCGAATTGTCTTTCTTCGAATATACTTTTTCAGCAAACTGCTTCCGTTCTACAAGATTCTCTATATTTGTACGTCCAATTATGAGATTTTCAGCTAATTTTAAAATGTCCCGATAAGAGGATAAAGAAACATTGAAAATATGTTTGCTACCGATTTCGTACGCACGTAGAATTACGTCCATAGAAAAAAAAGAATAAAAATAACGTTGGCAACTCGTTCATTATTTTCGTCACTCACGACGTATTTTTAGTGAGTAATTTGCAAATTGTATTTGCCATTCTTTTTAGTCCCTTCTATCTTTAGACCATCTTGAGTTTTTTTTTTTTTTTTTTTTCCTTTTCATACGCTTTTTTCTTTTCTTTTTGTTTCCTGTAAAGCCGTATCGTCGATTTGTTCGTTAAACAATTTATATGCACGTATATGTAATCTTGCGGATCGATCGGAGCGAAGTTTACGTATTATGAATCCATAATCGATTCACGAAGGAACTAACAATACGGTTGGCAACAGCCGCATTGTTACGTCGATTGTTTCGTCTACAAGCAGAAAGAAATACGAGAGAATGAAACGTGAGCGATAAAAGTTCAATGAAAAAAAAGGGGTGGAAGACTCGTGGCGGGCGACGCGAGCCACGTATACACTATAACACATTATGTGATACAATACTGTTACGTTGGGACGTAAGAACGTCACAAACGAGAAACGTACATTGCAATTCACGATCTGTATATGTATATCGAAAAAAAAAACGAATTGCTAGCGCTATGAAATTCCTTACCGGTGTGACCATTGTTCGTGAGATACGTGCCGCGCGGTACATCGAGACCGGAAAATCTCAACGGTGGTAAACTCAGCTCTTCCACTACATGATCATCGATATTTATCGGCGACTGATGCTTTCCCACGCAGGTCTCGTAATTCTCACCCCAGTGCGCTGGTCCTGGAAAAATTTATTAAAAAATTATATAAAGACTAAAAAAAAAATTAACGTCAATTGTACTTTAAAATGTTTGTATGGATTTTTTTTTCGATAATATTAGCAGTGATAAAAATTTATCGAATTAAAACTCACCGTAATCTCCATCATAAGTAAAATCGGGATGAGCGATAGCGATACCTGCAAATAAACATTAAAATTTAGTTAATTTGAACGAAAAAAAAAAAGAAAAGAATCGTACGAACGCGAGAGTTTGAATTCTCTCACGGTAGACCGCGTTTGCGCTCAACGAGTAGTTGAGAGAAAATTTGCAACAACACGGCGCATCGGTGTCTGTGATGCTTCGAGTTTCGCGGAGAAAGTCTTCAGAGAAAGACGCGCATCGGAGTTATCGTTATAACAAGTCGGGTTAGACAATAATCTTTCAATCCCCTTTCTGATAACTGTAATATAGTCTCCGCTACGTGATACAGTAATTTTGTGCGAATTACGATGAAACGGAAAATACAGTAATTATAGTTCGTTTTGATTATATCTGACGCGTATCAATGGCTCTCCGTACATGTAGCGAGGATAATTCTCGATAATTTCAAAGCGGCGCTATAACCAATCCGCGAGATAAATTAAACTCGCAACACTTCGATAATTATGAGAAATAATACGTTTGTTTATACAATTATCGTCAGTTACTCGATTATATTGTTACAATAATTGTTAATACCGAC
This sequence comes from Cryptus armator, assembly GCA_963971235.1. Lineage (NCBI taxonomy): Eukaryota > Metazoa > Arthropoda > Insecta > Hymenoptera > Ichneumonidae > Cryptus > Cryptus armator. The sequence continues at coordinate 27,102,514 of OZ020233.1, forward strand.
GGCAGATGTTTGCCTTTTAGCATTGTCGTTGCATTAAAATTTTTTTTTTGTCGATATACGGCGTGTAATAATTTTTTTTTTAGGGAAAATATGACAACCGCAATTATATTCGCACCTATCTTATTTAATTATAGTTATCCGCGAACGACTTTTTTTTTTCGCAAAATTCGTAACGGTATCTTTTTTTTTTTTTTTTTTTTCATTCATAACGGAACACTTTTTTTTATAGGTTAATTGCGCGAACTATTATAGTATGAAAAAAAGAAACTCGGAAAATAAGAGCGATGAGATAAAACGCGAGGAACGATTAACTGTGAGGGGAATAGATGGAAAATTTATTTCTCAGACACTTTGCGCTCGAGAGCGTTCGATATGAACTTCAGTACGAGTTATCAAAGTATATGGAGAGTCATAAATTAATCGTTAGATTGCTCGTCTACACCGTACAATTATCTTACTCCTTCGAGTCGGGAAATTCATTGAGAAGTGTCGGTCACACTTTTCCGTTGAAAATGATTGTCTTTACATAACAAATAAGAGCAAAAATGTGTTAAATACTAATTTACACACATTTCTCAATAAATTAGCACATTGTACGTTGTATCATCGGTTTTCTTTGGTGACGAAGCATTTTTTTTTAATACTGCATCGTCATTCAGAAAATTTGGCGACGATAAGAAATTTATATATATGTCAATAAATTTCATTATAAATTAATATAATACGACTCCATAAAATAAACGGCTAAAATATATTACGAAGTTGTAAAAAAAAAAATATGAAACGAATATTCCCTTAAAGCCATCCGTATCAAGATTATTCCCTCGCGAATGTCCGCGTGGCGCCATCGTTTGAAACGTAATGAGATTCCAATCGCGTGCGTTTCGTCCCATCAAATGCACTAAGTACACGAAGCCGCTGGGTGTACGGGTCATCGGAAATTACCCCGTTCCCCACAGAATTCGTAAAGCTGTCTACGCGATATTGACGATACTTCTTCGAATCGGCGCGTGTTGGTTAACGCAAAGTTGCGAATTATCTTCAAACAAAATTGGAAAAAAAAAAAAATCGTGGAGAATCGTATAGAAAACAACTGTGTGGCGGGCGGCGGGAGTTGTCTCGATTACGCTATCGTTGATGCGGCCGACTTTATTCGTTTCTTATGCATGTGTTCGGCGTTTGAATGCAATGTATCGTTAACACAATCATTGTTATTATCACTCGCAATAAGAGAGGCAATTGGTAACCTGCAAAAAACTTCTATTCCATTGTTCGAAAGGTATATATACGCTATAGACACGGAAAGTCAGCAACACGATTAAACCCTATCGTCGATCTGTCGAACGAATTTATAGCTCCAGCGAACGGATGAGAAACTCCGGAGCTCCATACGATTCGTCGTAACGAAAGAACTCTGTGTTTTGTTCGAGATCGTTACATATCCAATAAAAAAAAAAAAATGATCGACGATCGTTCGACCGTTGCAGCGATTTATTCGTAATCCGCAACTGTAACGGATTGAATAACCGATGGATACAATGATAAAACACGGTTTTGATAATAATGATAAGAATATTGCGCAACGTGATAATAATTCAGAAGTCCACGGATTTCAATAATTTCTTTTTCATCGCATATGTTTTTGCAAAAGTTCAAGGCGTCGAAGCGGTGAATAAACTCGCGAGAAGAACCCGTGACGATTCGTCCCGATGAGGATGATCACGAGGTCGATGTCCTTAACCCACTTCGCAATTCGCAAGGACGTTAAAGAAATCTGAATATAAAACAAAAAAAAAAAAAAAAAAAGTTCTTGTTGGGACTATTTAAACTTGAAACAGATCGAGAAACGCGAAGTGAGTTTCCTTTTTACTATTCCGCGATAGTTAAAACAGCGGTAATAACGCGAACATTAATATGATTATAAATTCTGGAAACGAACGAAACGAATGAAGCAAAACTCCTTGGAATAATCATAAATCGAGAGATTCGCGGCAGTTTCAATGGATCACAGACTACCGAGGCTGCGCGTGTGTAACAACAGTATTCAGTTGCGAAATAGCGTTGATCTCTATTTCTTCGTAAATTCGTCACAATTTTGCGAAATAAATTTCGGCCAATCGTATCTTTGCGAACGATTTAATATAAAATGTTATTAAACTTTTTCATCGGATTGCGTGAATTTTTCAACGTTCGTAACGCGAGTAGCGTTATCAATTTTTTTTGTGAATACGCGTGTAAAATGGAAGATATGGAAATGCAGGAACTCTGAAGCGCTGTTAACTTTTGTGAATAGTCATGAGCAGATAATCGTCGTAATGTGTAATTATTGCGAGGATATGAGAATTCATATAATTGCCGAACGAATCCGTACATCGGAACAATAAATAAACGAATAAATAAATAAATACGTAAAAAATAATTATATCGACAGAATGACGAAATTCCGCTCGTCGTTAACTGATAACTAATCAGTATCCATTAATCTGAGAGAGCAAATGAAATTTTACGTTTCGGTTTGTTAATTCGCACGATCGCGATTTACGAGAACTAATTCACGGTTTTTTTTATTTTTTTTTATCATTCTCCCCGATGAATCTTCGTCGCGTGACGTCGATTAAATTCATAACTATGGCGATTCTCGAAAACTCGGTCATTGTCAATCGATCTAACCTTTCCTGATGTATATCATTAAAAAAAATTAAACAGGTTTGTTAAATAGCAAAAAATTGCGATAAAAAAAAAAACTCCCCGAAGATTTGTATCGCGGACTTCCCGGTTTAATGAAATTCTCAACTTCGGTATTTTTCTTCTCATAATCGGTATAATTAGTCGGGAAAAGTACCGGGCGTAACAGCGATCACATTGTCCCCGCAAAATGATCATTAAATCGCGCGAATTAATCGATGATCCATGCGAAACGGATCGCCATCTGTTAGTTCGGAATAACATCGTTTTTTTTTTTATCGATTCGAATCCGGTAACTCGTTAAATAATCGAGATATGTACATATTAGACGATCCACGGAGACCAAGACGGGTTTTATTGACAAATTGCGGACAATTGTTTGCGGAGAATAAGACGAACTCTGACCTAATATGTTTGTTGTGTTTGTTATCCAAGAGTCGTTGTTGGGCTCGTGACCGCGAGCGATATACCATCCCTCGTGACTATGACACACAGAAACTTCGGTCACTTCGGTCACATATCGCTCTTTTTATCACTTTGCAACGGCGAATTTCGCAAATGAGGGATGTAATCGTTTACTCCGTATTTATTATTTTTATTTTTTTTTTTCGATAACAAAATATTTCCTCAAATTTATAAATAACTTCGAAAAGGGGAAAAAAAACATTTATGCGTATCACGGGACTCGTTGTTCGCGTAATTCGAACTTCGTAACTTGTATTGCGGCCCGTTGCCGTCGCGAAAAATGCAACTCTCGGTAAGACGCAACGAGTAAACCAATCTCCGTCGGCCTTAACGATATCTCGTAACTTCCGTTATAGCGAACTTCGATACCGTCTGTGAAACTCGAGAGATTCGCACTCGTTATTTTCTGTATTCCGAGACTCTCGCGTCTTCGACAATATTCCGCGGGTACTTACGAGTTAAAACAATGGGATTAATTATTCACGGGATAATGTTCGCGCAGATCGTTTATCACGATTCTTAACCCCTTTACTCGCTTGAGTTACCAGAATCGTTCTGTCACGAGATTTTTTTATCTCGTGGAAATTTGAAGATACGAAAAAAGAAAAAGGAAATTATTATTATTATTTACAATAATAATAAAAATAATTAGTTTTTTTTCTCTTTATCAATTATTATTCTTATATAGCATCGTTAGAATCGAAAAGGCGTATAGATGTAACTCGCGAATTTATTTAAAACAATTCTTGTCTATTTTAGTAACACTATTTTCTTCTACAAACGTTTCCGCATGACTGGGATCGATTTTTACCGAACAAAAAAGTTCCATCGATGTCGTAATAAAAAAAAATCTTGTATAAGTTACGTACAGAAATAACTAATTTTTGTCACATTTCTGTAGCTCCGATTCTTCATAATCGTGAAAGCGTAAAATTGCGAAGTTTTACGTGACGAATGTCGAAATTTCTTAGATAAATTTGGTTGACACCAGCGGCGAACTTTGTAGGTCCTTATCGCTTCCGAACTTTTGTCTGCGTTCTAATTTTTTCTCGGGTACGAGACCCCTACGCTAGTGCCGCGTTGAAGGAGTGAAAGAAAAAAAAAAAGAGAACTAACAAAGACGATAGCGAAGAACGATGCACACGAACATTCATTCTAACGGTGAACCCATTGATTCACCGAAAGAGAGACAATGAGTGCCGTTCGACGTCGACCCGATAGACTGCAAATTGCGTCGCCGTATAAGGAATTGGATAATTTCTACTTCCGTTTTTGATCGACGAAATATGGTAATTTCATAATAACGATTTAAAAAAAAAAAAAAAAAAAAAAAAAATTTGGATCACATCGCTCATATTATTATCCGTTCCGTGAATCTCGAATTTCAATAATAAAAATTAAAACATCATCAATAACCAATTTGATCAGAAATGTATTAATTTCACTTCTTAGATAAAAATTAATATAATTACACATATGTTTTTAGTGTAATTATCGTATTAATCTATGTCTAGCGCTTTAAGAGAAACGAAATGTTCGCAGTGCGTTATGAGATGATCGACGTTATGCATGTAAGGAAGCGGCGGCAAAAAGTGAGTAATGCCGCACAATGGAATAAATCACAGTACTTCTTAGTTTTTCTTACGAATTTTTACGATACGATTCTGATTTATTCGAGTAAAAAAAAAATCGGCTTTTTTTATAATTTTATCACTTTATCAGCCGCGAACCGGATTTTTTCAAATTTCATTTTTTCGTAAAAGTAAATTAAAAAAAAAATATCGCGTCGTTTTGGCACTTTACTAAAGAAATTCTACGATTTTAATCGCATTATCTTGTATGAAAAAACTGCAACACGTGATTAATTTTTTTTATACAAAATTGTTAATATTTTTTCAATATCACGAATCATTCATAAAAACCTGATAAATGTTATTACTAAACGTTATTTGCGCGAAAAAAAAATTACACCCGATTGACCACTTCAAATAGTATTTTTTGCGCTCAGCTTTTATCAATTTTTCTATATCGAACTTTTAAGTTTTTTATCGCAGATACCCAATAATGAATCATTTATCGATATTTCTCTGGATAAAAAAAAATTCTTTTATCACGATGAACGGACGAAAGAAAATAAAAATCGCAATCACTGAATCACTAAACTCGCCGCGATATCGCAAGTTTGATATGACATTCATTCCGATATCTCGAATACTCGTCGATCGATTAATGTCGAAAATTCGAATGAACGATCGCGCAATTTAATGTTAACTTAGAGATGACCGGACTCACTGGATAGGCATAGAAGTCCGAATGAAAAAATGGGTATAGACATGACGCCGTGTGTGTTGACCACTTGTTGTCGCGGCACTGCGAAATATCAACGAACGAAACTGTTGTTATCGCCGGAGTATTATTCGATGACAGGGGAGACACGGCACCTGGTTATGTTAGTGAAGTAAGTAGGGTATAACTTATAATAGCGCGAGCGAAGGAAGAAATGCGGATAGCACCGTTGCGGCCGGTGCCCGACTGAACGCCGTCAGTCCACCTCGAGCACATTAAATAACGCGCTGTGTGGTTGTACCTACACTGGTCGGCTTCTGCTATACACTAAACTCCTACGTTTCACCGTCTACCCGAACCGATTCGTGAGTCTTGACTACGAGACTCTCCGGTTTCTTTATCCCTCTCGGGATAAAGGATTCGCGGCATGAAACGGCTGCAGAATTTCGCTCGAACTCTTAAAAACTCGTCCTTTCATTTTTTTTTTTTTTTTTTTTTTTTTTTTTTTTTTTTTTTTTCTAAAAATTGGTTTACGTATTCATATCGATATATCGATCGATCGATGTATCACTGGATTAATAAGTTTTTTTTTTTGCCGCAAATCAAACGATCCTTCAGTTATAAATAAAACACAGGGAAAAAAAAACTTGTCAACTATTATTATTTCGCGAGTTCATGGAAAAAATGCATAGATAGCGCTAATTGGATCCTCGAATAAGATAATAAAACTGTTAACGCGCATAAAATGCATATTTCTTGTATTTAGTATCATATGGAGTTATTGTCACGAAAAAAAAAATTATTATTATTTTTAATAATTATTATTATTATGATTTTTTTTTTTTTTTTTTTTTTTCGTTATGTATACAAATCATAAGGGTATAGTAATTGCAATAAAATGGGTTTCTATTCTTTACATTGATCGTTTAATTTCATCGGACTATTGTAATCTTTGCGCGCAAGCGATGAGTCAAAGTGTGGGAGAGATCCGGCGCGACACCCTCAAGGAATCTGACCGCACGCATCACATCGGACCCTGCGAATCATCGCCGTTGAGACTATCTGCCGTTTTTACTTATATATATATAGAGCTATATATAGATGTACGTGACTCGTCGTTAGGTCATTAAACCACTGAATCCTCTAGCCGGGCTTCCTGGTACTCGTTCGCCTTCCAAGGGCAACAATCTTTCCTGAAAGGGCCCGCAGCGTTGCACACACAGCTCGACCCTCCGAGCTAAAAACTCTCGGAGTCTCAACTCCGTTGTCTTTTTTTCCTTCTCAAAGGCATATAAAACTCTAAAGGGTCTTCATTCACTCCGCTTTGCTCCGGAAATAATACTCGGGGGAAGCGTATTTCTCAACTCGGCGAAAACCTCTTATTATGACTCACGAGTCTCGTAAAAATAAAAACGAAAGAAAAAAACGGAATTTCAACTGTAGATAAAAGACGTCCGTTTTAGATGGTTAAAATGGTAGCAGTTTCACGACGATAACGCACGGGATCAATGCGGAAAAAAAAAATTTGCTGGCCGAGGTCCGCGAAACCGCGAAAGCGGAAGCGAGGACAGTGTAGTCGCTTTAGGATTATTATATCAACGCGTTTATTTGTGCGTTTTTTTTTTTTAGATCGAATAAAAATGCGGTCAGTCCGAGCGTATGGTAGATGGTTAATTGCGAGTTTACATTTTTTCTCATTCGTTCTAACAATGAAATGAGGATGGATTTTCCATTTTTTAAGTGACTCTTAAACATTCTTAAGTGTAGAATGGCATTTAATTAGCTCGTTGTTTTATGTACCAAAACCGGTGGTTTTTCCTCGAAGATACATTCAACATGGTATAGAATAATGATGATTATTAAAGTGATTTCGAAACCGCATGAATCGAGCAGTTTTTCCACCGGGTAACGATGAAACTTCTTGATTTAACAATTACGTCACGGTACGTGTCAACGAAATGCTCGAATGCGGGGGATCGGGACGGATCTCGTTAATCATTCCTCGTGTGCGCATCGGGGCAATTATTATAAACACGAAAAGTCCGCGGACATTGGGTCGGAGGATGCGAGAAATTAAATATCTCGCAGAATATAATACGTGATAAACGCTTCCGGTTTTCGAAGGAACACGCGCTTTATTTTTGCACCTTCGCTTCTACCGGACTGTTTGTGAGGTCGTAGCTCTCGTCGCTACTGAATTAGCGAGCTTCTTGCACGCCTTTCCACTCGATTCTTTGTCGCACGTATTTTTAGCTCATATACACTCGCGGTGTCATGTCAAAGAGAAAAATCCGATTTTCGGAAATATTTATTCCGTCGATTTTCAGTAATATATTTTAATTAAATGTGATTGCATTTCATTAGTTCATTAGATAATTGCGTAATCCATTTCTTCGTCATTTTCTAAATAATGCTGTCGTTGTGTTTATAGTTCGTTGATTGAAATAAAAGATTTTGTATGATCATGAATAATTGCAGCATTATTCTTAGTGACGATCGTAATAAAATAGCGTTAGTATTAGACCTGTAATGTTTGAAATACAAAGCTCTCAGAAAATCACTGCGTATGCGCGTAGATGCGATGATGGAAAAGGATCTTTGCAAAACTAAAGCAACACAACGACCAATGAGAAAACGCAAATAATAGCAGTGGCGTCGCGAAACGTGGATCCCCTTCGGGCCCGTGAAGTTTACATTTGACACACTAAACTTCACGCAAGCTAACACTATGGTTACGGTAAACTAGAAGTTACTCTCTATACCTAAATCGTTGCGGAAACTTAATTGAAAACTCACCATCGTGACGATCCTGACTTTATCACCCTTTAACCCTATTGTTTTTGCGCAAGCAACAAAACAATGAATGAGAACGCTGGTAAACGCTGTTTATTCAGTTTTTCGAGTTTCGTTGATACCCGAAATTTGCATTAGTCACTTTAATAATCGTTTGTCGAATAATCCGTCGACAATCCTCGATGGTTTTTGAGGGTAAACAGAACATCGAGAAAACTTCACTGAGCGCGCGGGCTTTTAACCGGCTACACTACCCTGTGCGCCTGTGTTGGTAGAACACGCGTAGACGAGTCTGGACGTGTGTGCGTTCGCGACGATCGGAACTGTCGAGAAGAGAGGGGATAACGCGAACAGTGTCCCTAAGGTAGGGAGAGCGACGAGACGGAGCGCGAACTATAGGAAAAAAGCCATTGGGTTCGACTGGAGGGACAGTGACGGAGCTAACGGGATTTTAGTGAGGGAGAAATGACGACTGCGAGAGCTGGTGCCTCCGTCAAAATGTCGCTGAAAACGCCAACGCGAATCCAGTGATCCTCGCTCACCGTACGTAAGGTAATGAAAAATCCAATCCAAACTCGTAAAACAACAATTTTTTCAACGCATCACCGTTGTTTTATTGTTGAACGAACGAATGATCCTGCAACGTGTTCATGAAACTATCTCGTCGCGTTTGGCATCGCTTCGGCTCGGTAGTAAGAATCGCGTTATCTACGATATATTCCGAGTCGTCATCGACCTATACTCACCGTAACTGTCGCGTACCTGTCTCTCCTCACCTTGTGTTGTCTTTTCTTATCCCCTTCGTTTGTCGGCTCGAATATTTCGTTCTGATTTTTATCGCGGTAAGGATACATTTCTTTAGTACGGTCGAAACGTTAATTTGTTACGTATGAAGAAAAGTGAATAAGAAATTACGAAAAAAAAACCTTCCCGCCCGTTAACAGAGTGCTGGGATTTTTTCTTTCACGAGAATTCTTTGCCACCGGGGGGCTGTGTGTGAAAACTTCCTGGGGGAGAACATTAAACCTTTTCTCGGAAATTCTCCCAGCGATATATTCGAGAAACTACATTCTCTCTTTTTCCAACGAAAAAATGTTCGAAGTGAATCGACAATGAGCTCCGATTTCGTGACTGACGCGTTTTCGACACTCGCATCGGCAACTTCGTGAAATTATTATCGTCGTTTCGCGGTACTCATTTGCGAAATCAATTCGATTGACTTCTTCCGGGGAAAAGCTTTTTTCGTAAAACTGTGCTCTGGTCGCCGGAGGACGCTTCCGAGAAAAATCGTTTCGTGGCAAATCGGGGCGTAGAAAAATAAGGGAAGGTAAATCGAATATAAAGTTTTACGGTGCTCGCGATGATTTTTTTTTCGTAGCCAACTGTGATAAGCGTTTAAGGGCATAAAAGCGATCGCGATGTTCCGTTGCTTCCGTTAACCCCGAAATATCGTTGCAATCTTTCATCATGTATTCTTTGTTTTTGGTATCTTCGTTAGTTAATATACCGCGACTTTACGATTCAATTGACACGAAAACTAAAAACTGAAGTGAAAAATTTAAGCATTTTCGCGAACACACCAATCTTTTTGTCGATTCATCACAGTTTTGTGTGCATAATTGATTATCATGCATTATTGGAACTCTCATTTTTGTATGCGACGCTGTGCCAGCGGTACGACATTAAGAAAACAACGTGCTTCAATTCAATTGAATTTAATCGTTGACAGGTTTTAGCAAAGTTGAATCGTCGAGGTTAATTTACAACAATGGTGTCGACTCGTCAATCGAGTAACATGGGGGGTGGCAATGGAACTGCGTCGGTGGGCGAAGGTGTGTGCGAACCGGGACCGTCGTCACGCAAGCATCAGAGTCAAGTGCCGGCGTGTCTTCCTGTGCCGACATTGACGAGTTCCCCACCAATCGGCAGAGTTAATTTGTTGGATCTGCCGATGGAAATTTTGGAAAAAATTTGTACCTATCTTGATTTTAACACAGTAGCGCATCTGCGTCCGGTGAGTTGAAAACAAACATTTTTTTGTTATGAGAAACTCGCTGTTGTAAAAAACGTAAAAAAAAAATCATTTTTTTTTTACCTCAGGTGTGCCACCAAATGGATCGAGTCTGCGGATCCGTTTTAAACTCAACGTTTCAGCGACTCCAAGCACAGATGTTGAGTCGTTTTCAATCGATAAAAGCGCAGATGCCAAGACGCGAATCGGCGAGACGCAATCATCCGCTGGCATGTGAATCCGATATAATCGAAACGTTACACATGCGATTAACGCTGCTGCAGATGAGCTTTGGAAAGCATATAGAGAGAAAGCACTGTTGCTTTTTTCCCGGGGAGGTGAGTCAATAATTAATGACTAATTAATTGAGAAAAAAATAAATGAGAAAAAATAGAGGTATAGGAATTCTGTGAATTTACGATCGATTTTTAATTTTTTTTTTTTTTTTTTTTTTCAATTTATCGCAGATCTTGGATGAGGTCTATCGGATTTTGCACTACATAAAAGTGACGCAAAAACTCGCGAGGCCTTACAAAGTAACGGACGAATTATTCGATCTGAGCACAATGGCCATGGAGTACTTTAAAGAGAGAATCGAGCCGACGCTACCAGAGATACCGTATTTCGGAGCAGATTTCCTCGATCTCGCGGGAACTTTTTCTTGTGAGTAAAAAAATAAATAAAAAACAACGAAAAACATAACATATCAAAAATTTCGCGAGAATCGAAATAGAATTTTATTTGTGTCTTTTAATTTTCAGCATCAAGTAGCGTTAGCAAGCCTTTCATGTGCCTCGACTCGCCACCGATGAGCGTCGGCGGTGGAAAATCCGGAAGTGCGAACGGCGACGAGGGTTCGCCGCCGCAGTCGCCCGGCGATCGGGCTCTTCTCGAAGTCCCGTCGCCTCAGGCGAATTTGGCGTTTAGAAAAAGATTGCGAAAAATAAAAATCAGTATGAAGAGGCATCTCACGCAAATGACGTTGATGCGCCGTGATTTGCGAAATTGCAAGGCTAAGATGTCCGAGCAACAAAAACAAATCGTCGAGTATGCAAATCGCTTCGATGATTACGACAAAAAGAACGAGGAAACATCGCGTAAATTCAGCACATTGCTACAGGTATTTACCAAGGTATCAGTCGGTACATCTCATAGGTCCGCGAAGTACGTAAAAAGAAAACGCAAATTGCAGTGCAAACAAAAAACAAAACTATGTTTGTTGTTCACAACATCTTCCCTTTTTCTTTAAATTGCCTTTTTATAAAAGTAATGAAACTTCGGATTAAAAAATCGTATTAATATAACTATATAAAAATGAATCAAAGAAATGCGATAAAAATAATAACGATATTAAGTATCAAATTATTGAATGAATAATTTAAAAAAATTCGCAGGAGTTAAATAAGTGCAAAACGGAACTGCAATATTGGCGGTCAAAATCACCGGCGATACCGTGCGGTGGCTGCGGCCAGCCAATGCCAGTGCCAACGGAGGATCACCAGGCGCTCGCGAATCCCGGAGTATTGCCCGAGGCGTTCGGCGAGGCGTTGAACTTTATACCGATCGCCGACGCGGAGAGTCCTACCGAGAGTGCAGCGGTACAAAGTTTACCAACTGCGACACTGCCAATGGTAATGGCACCGCCAAAAGCGCCCGTTCCCTCAGTCTCGGCAAAGCGAAAGGCCTCCTCCGAGGAATCGCAAAATCCGCGAACCAACGACGCCGCAGCGAAGAAGAGAGGTCGCACCGTCAAGTCCCGTCAGGCAAAGCGCTCAAAGATATAAAAAAAACCGTTACTGATCATGGTACAAAAAAATATATCTATCTATCTAACATCCCTTCTGGGGGACCCCTGCCAACGAGGTCTTTGCCCTTAAGGCAGACCCGACACTGCTCCCCCTCTCATCCCCCCCCCCCTCACCGTTATTCTCTACCAGCGCGGATAGACGTACAAAACGGCCTCTAGCAAAGTACAAAATTCACTATCGATCGTCAACGTCGACGGGTTTCGCTCTCAAACGACGACAAAGCTTTTCGGATACTGCACAGCGTTCTTCATCGCGAACTACACGAGATATATCTGTCGAGCCTATCGAAATATTCGAGTTGCATATTTATTTTTTTTCTTTTTTTTTTTTCATTATCGCCGATAAGTGCAAATAAAAGTTATAAAATAAATTTAAAAGAAACAACACGTCGCGCGATAATTGTTACTCTTCCATGCATACAATACGCGATATTTCTTGTACTCGAATATAAATCAAAAACATCACATGGAAAATAATATTAGTGCAACTCGAATTGTTTCGTTTTACTGAAAAAAAAAAAAAAAAAACAAAAAAACAAAAACAATACGGCGGAAACTACCGCCGAGAAAGGGTGAAAAACTTGAGGAAATAAAAAATATTCTAAATTACAGCCGCGAAGTACGCTTTTCTCGTTGCTGGTAGAGTCGGCCGCGAAGGATATTTGCCACCGCGTGGGTGCGTTTTTTTTTTTTTTTAAGTAATATTACTGTTGTCGATTCGATCGATGACAGTCTATCGCGGAGTTTATACATCACGGAGAACACGAAAACTTCGGGATATCGATGTTTTATCGATTAAACATTCTTTACTTTCAGAATTGTTGCGATACTTTCTTCGGTCGATCGCAGATCGAGTGTCTCACCATTATTATTATTATTATTCTTTGTTTTGTTTTAATAGTCTCGAACACTTGGAAAGAATATGTGAATAAGCGATTTACGCGACAAGTTACGAGAAACAATGGAATAATCTTCGGCTTAACATCGCGCGTCGATGGAACCTCACGTTTTTTGTTTCTGTGGAATACAAAAAAAAATCGGATATTCTCGGCTCTCGTAAAAAGATATTTTCATGACTTTCGACAGAAAAATTCTACTCAACAACGTTTTTTTATGGAAAATATTCAAAGAAATTCGTGGCAATCGATTACAGTCGTTTGAGCTCTCGAGCATTTTAATTTTTTTTTTTTTGCCTTCGCGAACGTTCGACGGTACCTGAGAGTTCTGAGGAAAAAAAAAGTGGTTCGGTATCGACCACCGGGCCAAATCTATTATTTTTATCGACGGGAAACAAAAAAAAAAGGCCTTCGCTACAATCGTTGGTTGATTACAATTTTACGATTATAAGAACGTTCCGTAAATAAAAAAAAAATGAAGTAAATAAAAAGGCCATACGAACCAAATCGCTCGAAAAATTCGATAAAGAAGTTTGCCGATTTATCGCAGCTACTGTAACTTTCTGTAAAAAAGTTGACGAAAAAAAAAAATAGATTTCGCTCATTCCTGCCAACTACCATATCAATTTTCTCATTTATATCTGATTCAAGTTATATGTTCGTGAATATATATATTTTTCATTTAACATCTCTCACCGCGCGCGAGTCGTGTTATCCTTGCGACGACAAAGAGTTTCATTTCGACGATTATATTCCGATTCGTCCAGATGGCTGAGAATTCAACGTATCCAAGATTTATCAAATCAAAACATTGTTAAACAGAAAGGAAAAAAAAAAGAAGGGACGTAGTTTTACCGAACTCTCGGGGAGAAAAAAGTTAAAATAGAAAGGAAAAAAAAGAAAAAAACGTTCGTACGAAGGGGAAAGAGCGTCGGATCGGTGAGGCGAACTTAAAAAAATTATTCCGTCGCGAGTGAAAAGATGGAAAAAAAATTGCAATACTTTTAGACTTAACGGGGGGATCCGAGGTGTTCGTCAATCGCTCACGTGAAAATTCGATATACTTTTGAGAAATTTGCGTAAATTTCTTTACGCGAAAAGTGCGTTGATAAAAAAAAAAATTATATTATTGGTATTTGAAAGTCTGACGCTTTTTAGCCCACTGAACGTTTGTCGAAAAACGCGATCGACGACGAATGCGGCTGGTTGTCTTATTTGTACTGATTCACCCACGTTAGTTAATCTCGCGAGAGTGTTTAGTAATATTGTGGGTTATTATTATTATTATTATTGATAATTGTAGTTATAATGGTAAAGATTACTGATGATAGGTGAATAATACTTTATTATGAATATATTAAAATATATATGACGACGAGTGAAGGGAGGGGCGGGGGTGTTAGATGAGAGAACGTGGCGCCACAAAGCATTTTAGTTTGGATTCTATTGGAACAATAAGATATATAAGAATTAATAATAAAATAATTATTGAGGTATATATATATAATTTTTTATCGATGTCGAATCAGAAATAACACAGATATGAGAGAGAAAGATAAATTGGGAGGATAGTAGAGTGCGTGAAAAAAAAAAAAAAATGAATGTGCGAAGAGTGAAAAAGTTGAAAAAAAAAAAAAAAAAAAAATTATTCAATTAAGTAAAAAAATAAATAAATAAACACGACGAAATTTCATTACAATGTGATGCTTTATCGATTAAAATCGCGGAAAAGTGACCTTTATTCAAATATATATTCACGATTGAGCGTTTCTGGTTTATGAGAAACACAAACGAACGCGTGTGGGAAAAAACAAAAAAAAAAAAATTTATCTGTTGCACTTTAGATCGAGTGTATAATTAATTAATAATGAAAGCGGGGACGGGCGCTTCTCGGTCGTCGTCTCGGATATTGCTGAATTTTGTAAATTACCATTTGATTGCCTATTAGAAAAAAAAAATACGGTGTATAATAACGTGTCCGAAAATCAATTAAAAATCTTCGACGATCCGGCATTTAGAAAAAAATATCAACGAATTCGGTTGAAGCAAACAACGCGAAATATATTAAATTCATCGAACCAGTAAAAAAAATTTGTTTATTTATCCGGTAAAATCCGTCCCCGAAGTAAAAACAGCAAAAAAAGAAAAAGATTGACGTATTATTGTGTACTGCATACGATGTAACGAGTCTAGTGGTTAACAGATATATACTCGAGTGTAACGATGAAAAATACACAATTAGCCGATAGATAATTACCGATATGAGTTAGTTGTGCTTATGGCTGTAAAAAGCCGTATTGTCAAGTTGTGTTAAACCTCAAGAATTCGCTTTTTATCATAAATATCAAACGAACATTTCGCAATTTCCAATGAGATGTTATTCTCCAGTTTGTCAGAGACGAATTCCATTTTCTCGAAGAGAAAATATGGTAAAAAGAGTTGGGGGCGCGGTGGCGCGTTCTGCGATCACATAATCACTCACACTCCGTCACAATTCGGTTAAAACGCATAATTAACGAATACAAAACACGATATGAAGAGATAGTTATATTCATTCACACAAACCGGGTATCAAAGTGAAAAAATAAAAATAAACTGATTGAGAATATTGAATTGTGGGAAGGATGAAGAAAAAATAGTAATTTAAATATGATAAATACAATTGGGACGGTTGAGGCCGGACCCGTCTATGCGTCACACCATAGGTAATTACTGTCTCTTTTCGTTTTACGTGTATCGAAACCAATTGTAAATATATATATTAGATACACCCTATAATAAACATAATTTAACATACTATGTGTGCAAAATATAATTCTTTCGTATTGCGTTAATCAAAGAATACATCGACCAGGTAAATTCTATTCATTGTTATTTCGTAACTTTTGCTTAACTTTTTCTACATTTTTATGGTGTTAACATAAGATTGTCTGTCATAATTTTGATGATCGAATATTTGAACGGCTCTATTTTCATGATTCATCACTCGGGTCTCCAATATTCAATGCAAATAATATTCAACGATGTCTCGAACGATACACCCTTGGAGCCCTGCGGAGATAAGGCGGGACGTTGCACGTTGTTTTCGTCTGCTGCGAGGACACGTGGTTCCGCTTGACATTTCCCCCTCTCAATGTTATTATCGTGTCAACGTTTACGTTGGCGCCTAACTCTCTCACTCTCTCTCTCTGTCTCTTCTCCCCACTTTAGTCGCGTTACTTTCATTCAGCTGCTCTTCCGCAGCAAAATGGCCGTATCTCAGTTTCGTTGTTATTGCGAAACGTTTTATTCTCAATCCGTTTATCATGATATTGTGACCGCGCGATATCTTGTCAATTAACGCTACGGGGCTCGCGTTCTAATGTCCTTGAGGGCCATCTTATCCGCGAAGATCGAACCAGATAAACGTTTTCGCGGATGTTACCAATGAGCCACGACTTTTCGCTCGTAACCTTCCCGCGTCTACGCGCATCGTATCGTCGTCACGTTTCTTAGAGACGACGACGAGACGCGAGAGAATTCTCTTTTTCTTTTGTAAATAAAAAATCGTTGGAAGCTGTGCCGCTGCTGCGATTGATATGGCCGATATGTCGCACAAGGAGACATACGAGAATCGTGAGTTAAATCAAAGTTTCATCGATTGTTATTACACGCGTGACATGTGTTACTACATCTTTTTTTTGTCACGAGATACGATCGTTCTTTAATCCAATTAGCCCAATGTTTACCTTCTCACGTGTTCGCGTGTCGTACGCGCAATCGATACATCCTCGCAACCATCAAATTCTCAAACAGCTGTTGCGATTTTTTTACGATATTCTTCAATTATTAATGTTTTACTTCGCATTTTTTTCGATAAATTATTTTCTTTCGATTTTTACCATTTTATGAATTATCGTTGACGGCTTGCCGCAAAATGTTATTGCGAGTCATTAAATATTCAACGCAATGTTTGTTTTGGTCAATGAAAACAAATATCGCTGGCATGCAGCGGAAAATTAATGTGTTATCTTTCGATAAAAAAAAACAAAACTGCGATAAGATAACAGATATTGAGGCATATGCGCTAATTTTTTTTGTTTTTCTGTGCTTAGATGGCCAAACAGCTCGTCTGGGGAACAGCGGCGCCGGGTCTGACGGAGATATGAAGTTGGAGCCTTCGAGTCCAACGGAACGCTACACCTTTTCACGATGCAGCAGCACCGGCTCCGTTAACACTCCTTCCTCTTCGGCTCACAACACAGGTAAATCATTGAGCTAAAAATTTGCCAACTTTTGAAAAATTATTTTCATTTTTTCTTTCGCTCAGAGGACGAAGATAGCGACAACAAGAGTTCCACCATCAGTTACAAGGAAAGACGCAGAGAGGCGCACACTCAGGCTGAACAAAAGCGCAGAGACGCCATAAAGAAGGGATACGATTCGTTGCAAGATTTGGTGCCGACTTGTCAGCACACTGATTCATCTGGTTACAAATTATCGAAGGCAACTGTGCTGCAAAAGTCCATAGATTACATACAATTCTTGTTGCAACAGAAGAAAAAACAGGAGGAGGAGAGAAACGCTCTCAGAAAGGAGGTGGTGGCGTTGAGAATAATGCAAGCAAATTACGAACAAATCGTAAAAGCACATCAGACACAACCAGGACACGCGGAAATGCGCGTTTCGGACGAAACCAAATTTCAAGTTGTAAGACAATCGTTTAAATTTTTTTTTTTTTTGAATTTCGTATTAAAAAAAAAATGTATTGAATTTCAGTTTCAGGCGATCATGGATAGCCTCTTCCAAACCTTCAACAATATCTCCGTTGCTAATTTCGCCGAGTTGTCCGGCTGCGTTTTCAGTTGGTTAGAGGAGCACTGCAAACCTCAGGTACTCTCGTTGTTTCTCTTACCGTTAAGAATACCTAAAACAAAAGGGCAGCGCAGCGAAAAAAATTAAGATGTTTCTGAATTTTGTTAAAATTAAAATTTATATGCATTTTTTTTTTTTTTTTCGAGTAATTTTTACAACTTTATTTAGGCGTCTTTAAGCCATCGAAATTATGTGCTCGAAATTACGTGCTTTTTTTTTTTAAATATCTATCTTAATCTACTTCTAATTTTCTAATTATGGAATCGCACAAAGTTCGGTAGCATTTCACGTTTTTCCTTAACATCATTTTTTATTTATCAAAATATAATCAATAAAGTCGACGATTCATCGGTAAAGACGAGTTACATGATTTCGTTATCTAAACGTCTCAACGAACGAGTTAAATAAAATATCAACGATGAATTGTTTCGAAATAATTATACGTAATTATAGATTCAAACGGAAGACTTTCAAATTTTTATCATAATCTTTATTTCTTTTGCATCATTGCGTACTAACGATATATAAAAAACATTGATTTCAGACTCTACGGGAAGTAGTGCTCTCCGTACTGCAGCAGCTTAACAATCAAATCAGCTAGTCAAGGCGGATAAAATTGAGATTTCTCTATGTATAAAAGAAGAAAAAAGAAAAAAAAAAACAAATCTCTCAACCACCGTGCTGCCTCCGAATACTCGGCTCCAAAGTGCCCCCGTTAAAGAATTATCATTATTACCATTGGTGGACTTCGACCGAAAAACAAACAATTTTACCGTACAGAGTTACCAAGAGACAACGGCAGGGATGCGTCGACTTAAAGACGACGAGAGTAAAAGCGCTACCACACGCTACACTAAATAATACTAAATGAATAAATAAGAAAAAAAGAATAGAAATTTATTTTATATATATATAAATAACGCGGATGCGGCGAGGCGTTAATTCGCCGCGACGTCGATACGGAAACCTCCACTCTTAATCGGGGGTTTCTTCGTGTTTTTTACGTGAATAAGATGTTGAGTATTTTTTTGTCCAGATAAACGTTTTCTTTTTTATTACACACCGTTGCCATATATGAATAAATACGTATATATATGTATGTATATTGTGAGAAACGTTGTTCTACGAATCTGTACACGTACGAGGAGATAAAGGGTATCGGATATATTGAAATTTTACGTGACTGACGAACGCCACGGCGTCGATTGTCGAAACTTTCATTTTTTTCAATCGATTTCCCAACCGACGCTTCGATGAGCAAATCTTCCCATTGATTTCCTCAGACCTTTTCCGACTCCGTTGGCATACTGTCCCCTTGCGTGATATCGTTCAGGGGAATCGTGTCGAGACGCGGCCTGCCAAGGTCACCGGAACCGTGACCCGGACTGTCTCGTCCGTTGCGTCGTCTCTTCGAACGATCGACCCGCCTGCAGCATAGATCGCGAAATATGCACGCGTAACATGCGAGCAGAGCGGTTATCATTACGCCACCGATAACCAGAACTATCACGAGTGATATCGACAATTCGTTGTCCATCGCGACTCGTCTCCGGACTTTCCACTCGGAGCTCTCGACACCCGCGGCGATCCTTTGACAAAGAATAAATAAAAATTATTTGTTATTGATAATTATCGATTGATTATTTGTCTGCAGATAGAAATATGAGAAATTATGAGGAATATTTACCCGACTTTTCATATAGATTCTGAAAAACATTGATTTTTATATCAGTCAAATTTTGTTTCTAACGGTTTTTTCGATGTTTAAAAGCATCGATGAAAAATGCGAGGAGTGGGGGGGAGGAGGCACGGCGATTGGTGGAGAATTACTCGTGTGTTAATTGACCGTTCAAGCAGCATTCAGTAACTGCCGCGCCGCGACGAGGGTCCTTGAGCTTTTCGACCAAAAAACTGTTTACGATTAACATTAATCCGATGTTTTATATATGGGTAAAGTACATTC
Organism: Cryptus armator; assembly: GCA_963971235.1. NCBI lineage: Eukaryota > Metazoa > Arthropoda > Insecta > Hymenoptera > Ichneumonidae > Cryptus > Cryptus armator. The sequence goes on from OZ020233.1 coordinate 27,122,274, forward strand.
GTTATCTGCCAGCCGAGGGTTTTATCGTACTGTGGACAAGACAGTAGTAAGAATAAAAGTTCTTTTGTTTATCCCGTCAAAAGTACGACGAGCTGTTGACAAACTTTAATAAGTTGTTAACACTTTTTCGATTGTTAGAACATACGAAAACATTATATCTTTTTATCGTATTGTTCATCTCAGAGTGTGTACACGAAAGGTCAACGGAATTTTGTGACTAAATGGTCGAAGGTACAAAGTTATAATAATGACAATAACATGCATTGAATCCGCTGATACTTGAACAAAGGGCGACGAGGTTTCAGGCGACGAAGTGGGGTTAAGAGAATCGCTTTAAAAAATTAGAAAGTTCAGGTCGAGAGTACTACACGTGTTGATCCTTCAATGGAGAGAGAATTTTTCGATTTATTTAACAAAATAGTCGACGAGATTCTCGAATGGGGGCGCGGGACGATGATTGGTGAACGATTAATCGTGTGTGACGGCTGAACTGCGAAACATTCAGTTACGTTGGCGCATGGCGGGGAAAGTTGAGTGTTTGTGTTTCGTAAACAAGAAAAGTGATTTAAGATAAAAATAAACCCGGCGTTTTGCATTTGGGGAAATTGCGTGCTTCGGCGGACAGCCAAGGAATTTGTGAGAATACTATGGACAAGCGGGACACGGAAGCTCTATCGTCTGTCGAACCGTAAGTGCGACGAGCGGACACAACGCAACGACCGATTGACGGACTTTCAGCGAGTTTATCGAGGAAAATTCGGTAAGTAGATTTCATTCAGCTATACGAAGCGAGTCGTAAGACCGGCGCCAGACGTTCCGGAAATATTCTACGATTGATTCTGACTGAATATAGTTATATGTATACGTTTTTTTCTTCAATCTCGTTACCCCACTCCCTTTACTACGCCGTGTACTCCGTGAAAACTCGTGACGTTACTCCGGAAATATAAAAAAACGTGTGTATGAAAAAGAAACCGTTGCTAGACATTTTGCGACTACAAATATTTGGTGCATTTGCAATATTACTTAAGGAAAAAAACAAAACGCATAATTCATCCGATATTACGTTTCTTTTAACCTACTTTCGATTTTTTTTTTGTTTTTCCCCCTTGTGTAATATTTTATCCGAGTACAACTATGCCATTGTCGCGACGTCTCGACTATTCATGAATTTTCATCACGTCTCACTGAGACGTGAGAATCGTAATATTTTTTTTCTTGTTTTTTATACATCGATGCATTTTTTATTAAAGAGAAAAAAATGTGAGATACACTGTAGTTTCGAAGTAAATGTACCGTCATCATTTTTTGCTTGATGGATGTATTATTCATGCATACATGCGGGTGGGTGGATGATTGAGAGAGATTTTGATTCTTTTTTTTTCAACCCTCGTGCATATACGGTGCTCGTGTTTATCAGACGCGACGACACAACCGAGATCTCTACTTTATGTCCTCGGGGTTTGATAAGCAGACTGCGACAGGAGCCCCACGAACTATGTGGGAGAGCGACACGACCGTAAAACGGGTCGTCGTAGAGCAAACGTCTCTCGGGAGACGAGAATGAATTTCGCGATAGTGGAATATATCGGTCGATAACGATAGACCGATATACTATCCCGCGAGGATTTTCGTAGTCAGCCATAGCTGAACCTTTGCTCCACCCTTTGGGAATGATTTACGATACGGAGTAACGGCGATGAGTTAATCTCGGTGAAAGCGCACAGTGCGAAACAATTCGTGTTATATACCGAGGGCAGTACCGCAAAGTTCACTTTTGCACACAGGATCCCCGCGCGTTTGAACAGATACTGCAAAATTATTGCCACTACGTGATCCACGTAACTCATCCCTTTCGTTTCTTTCTATAGCTCGAGAGTACGCGATTGTTAAGTGCGTCTATGTGTATATATATGTACACAGAGAAACACTGGTAGAGGAAGAGAAAGAGATTTATGTCGAGGACACAATTCGATTCAATGAACGAGTGGCTTGCTATCGAGAAACTTTTAACGGATAGTCTCGAGTCGAGTTAAATTGAGAACTGAAATTAACAAATTTTTCAAACGGAAGGAATTTTTTTATTAACTTACTACTAGGGGATTAATGTTGTTGGTTCGCAAACGAAATAATTCGAAAAATTGCAGTTGCAATCGAAATTTTAAGGGAAGAAAAAGGGATTATTTACAAAATTTAAAAAATCCAATCGCGAGAGATATTTTTTGAAGAACTTATTTCGAGCTTTCAGTTTAAACGATTCTGCGTGAGGAAATATTTCGAAAAATTGCAATCGTAATTTTAAGGGGAAGAAAAAGGGTTTATTTGAAAAATAAAAAAATTCAATCGCGAAAGATATTTTTTGAAGAAATTATTTCCAGCTTTCAGTTTAAACGATTCTGCGTGAGCAATCAGTAGTAGAAACGATTTTTTTCGTCCGGCATTCAGTGGTCACGGAGCGTTATATGTCAGACCCGCGTTATGTGAGCTCATCCCACACGTTTCTCTCTCCTTTCTTTTTTTTTTTTTTTTTATAATGCCAATAATCCCTCGGGAAACATAACGGCCTCTACTAAAAATATGCCGCGATATGAATTCCAAATAGCTCTGAATACGAATAGCTACGCACGTGTTGCAAACGCAGGAGGGAGAGAAAAAAATATGCTCCGATTTTCTTTTCCGTTTTTTCCTTTCGTTTTTTTTTTCATCGGAAAACCATTGAGGTCGATATTTAGAACGCGTGAAGAGTACTCTTCGGCTCTTGTCGGATATCCGCGCATCAATTGCGTTTTATATTGAATAAGCTATTCCCGACTCCAATTCCGAAGCGAATTTTCTTTTTTTTTTTCCATTCTACTCGGAAGTTCGAAGCTTCGCGAGGAAAGTAGTAAAAGTTCTCGTATAAAGAACTAAAAAGACTAAAGAACTCGAAATCCACCCTCGACGTTCTTTTCGCTCTCAATGTTTCTCATACGGCCTCTCCGCAGAGTTCATTCAGCGTATCTCTGGCGCTATAGGTGTGACGACGAAAGTGAAGTTCTCGGAAAAAAAATTTCATTCCGATTCGTAAAATTTTTTCCTTTTCTCACAGCAACGTTCGAACCCTCATACGAACGGCTGGATATCGTCGTCATCACTGTGCAATTTCTTTTTATATTCATCGTTACGTAACTCGTGTGTCAGCATTGTTCCCCGAACACTGCGCGATGATATCTTAGATTCCGGGGAATTCTTAGGATCAGAAAGAGAAACGAATAAGAGAAGCCCGGCGTTTTTTTCTTCTTCTTCTTCTTCCTGTGCCTTCGCGGCGAGAATGTTCGCGTCGACGTATATTGCCCTGAGCTTCTATGACGCTCTCGTTACTGCTATCCCCGGCCTCCTCCCCCTCCCTCTCCGACCTCCCGCTCTCGGCGTCCGCGGAAGAATTCTTTTTATCCGGCATCGCCAGCAAAAACTCGTATATATCCCGAGATGTCGTCGCGAGATGAACGAGAAAAGCACGTGCGAGAGAGAGGATTTCCGAGGAACGTTTCTTTGCAAAAACATAAATAGATAAATAAAATTTCGCGCGACGATAAGCGATAAGGTGCATTCGATTGTTACGATTAATACGGGAGTGCAAACGCAATTTATTCACGTATTTTTATTAAAAAATTCTTTCGTTATTGTCCTCTGTTTATTGAATTTTATTTTGTCGATGATTTCGATGTGTTTTATTTCGTATCTGAGAAGCGATTTTATTCGATATCGTTTATTATTTATTTTTTAAATTCATTTATTTTTATTCGTAAATATTTTTTCATTCCCTCGTTATTCTACTCTGTTGATTTTTCTTTGTTTACTAAATTTCATTTCATCGACGATCCATATATCCTTATTTGCGCAGCCGTACAAGCAATTTTGTTTGATATCGTTTTTTATTTCGTTATTCGATGTAATTGAAAAATCTGAGCGATCATATGAAAAAGCCTTTGATTTTTCCGCAATACGAGAGCAGAGATAAAGCTTATTAATTTATATTTGTATGATAAAAAATGCTTTCGTTATTTTATTTCGTTTAATAAATTTAATTTTCTCGACGACTTTAATATGTTTACTCTCGTCCCCTTAATAAATATCGCTTTCTCTCTCTCTCTCTCTCTCTCTCTCTTTAAGGCAATTTTGTTCGATATCGTTTGCTATTTCATTATCCTCCGCCCCTGTGAACTTCAAACCCGATTGATGTTTTTCTACTCAATTTTATTATACGTTATTACGATCCGAAAAAAAAAAAAAAAAAAAAAATAACATCGTATCCGCGAGATCGAAAGAACGGAAGAATGTCGAATGGTACAGAAGCCACACTAGAAATTCGTCCGAACCCTCGTGTTTCCACCTCTCCCTCAGTGCATCGGCACTTTCGCGCTCCAAGTTTCGTCCGCATCGCCGAGTTCCGACAATGGGGAGTCGCTAACTCCGCCGGGTTTCCGACATCGATGAAAAGCTTCCGCGATAAAAATACCGCGGAGAGCCTGCGGACTCTGTTGGGGACGGTTTGCCGGCAGTTTCTCGACACAAGGGATATACCGACGAGCGCAATTACCCTTTTACCGCGTTCCGTTCGCTACGCACGAAATTTCGTCGAAAAATTCGGTGAAAAAAAAAAAAAAAATTGAAAAGCGGGAGAAAAAAAGCCGTTCGACGAGAACGAGAGATAATCAAATTCTTCTATTAGATATACACGCTCCGTCAATTATTGTAAAATCGTTCGCGTGTCGAAAAAATAAACAAAATCTCCATTCGTTGAAAGATTGTCTGTTTTTCCGGTGCGCCGGATTCTCATCGTTTGAGCCGTGATATAGGGTGAATAAATCGGATTATACTTTCACGCCGGCTTCGCCATTACGCTTTCGTGTTCGACGGGAGATAACGTTTATGCCGCGAGTTTCAACTTCCTCTGTGCGTTTCAGAGCCTTTCGATTTTCCGTGAATATTCCTTTCTCTGGTATATCATTTCTCGGTGTCTCATGAAAATCGGATTTGTTCAATAAAATTCGCGTAAGGCGCTTTGGTGATTTAACAGATTGCGATTGCGCGTCGGGATAAAAATTGACGATTATATATATATATCCGCAATATATCGCATGAATTACGATAAAAACGATAAAATTAAAATATTACTTTTCCAATTAGTTTTCTACTCAAATTTTAATACAATAATAAAAAAAAATTTTAAATGAAAAAATAAATTTGTTTTGAACATATCGTACGTTATGCGATAAGAGCGAGAAAAAAATAATGAGTTATAAATAACGGCGTAATTTTCTCGGACAAAAAAAAAGTTAAATCGCGAATACAGCGCGGTTCGTTGAACGATAAAAGATGAAAATCTGGTGCGCGTTAATTAATAATAGCAACGGTTAAATTTAACGCTGGAGAAAGGAGGGCGTCAAGAAGCCGAGAGATGTGAGAGTAGTCCACTACGAGGGCTCAAAGCTCTTTGGCATATCGGATAACGTGTACCCGGCGGTATCTCAGTAACTCTTCTCCGGCTGGTCGGCTTGAAAATCTCTCTTTCTCCTCCTCCTTCTCGCGGATATACTTGCATGCGCGATCAGCCAAGTTCGTCGCGTTTACCCTTTAGCCACCCTCGACCCTCGCCGATAAAACCACTCAGCCAACCACTTACGTAGGGGTTGTTCTTCGTGTCAAACCGACCCCAGGGGCTGACTCCCGTTAATTCTCACAGAGTGCCCGTTCACAGCTACATACGTTGAAGGATAAAAAAAACTGTTAAAGATTTTTTTTTTACACAAACGATACATTCAACTTTTTTTTATATACCGAGCCAACGATTATGACAAAGCTTATCATCGTATATTTTTATATTCTCTTCGAAAGTGATCTTTAAAAAAAAAAAAAACTTAAATTACGCGTGATTTCCGAAAAAAAATCTTATAAATTTCAACAAAAAAATGAACTTATTAATAAAGTAATGGAAATAAAAATCATATGAAAAAAAAAAATTTTGTGTTAAAAAAATTGAGGAATGTTGGAACATTTCTTTTTTTTTTCGAAAAGATCGATGAGGAAATCATCGATTTTTTTGCTGTTATTGTCATCTAATATTTGTTGTTTTATCTTCACCTCGTTAATGTTGGATAAAGTTTTTTTTTTTTTTTTCGTGAAAAAATAAAAAAAACTCTTGAAAAAGCATTTGTTTGTTGACATAGATAGCAAACGGTTGATTTATTTCTGAAGAAGGAATCCTTCCGTTTACCAGACGTGATTCTTGCCCGGGGGGGTGGCCTGATTCGATTTTGATGCCTCGATTGGACGTCGCTGGTCGAGCTTTCGCTCTCTTGCCGCTCCATCGGCAACCCTATCGCTTCCCATTTCCCGTTCTCCTCGCCCGGTGAAACTTCGTTTTCGTGCCCGTAGCATATCTCCCATATTGCTGGAACGCGGGAAGCGGGGCTTGCGGTGTTCCCAATCGAATTTCCCGTATTACGAGGCAAAGCATTCCGAATATGTCCACTGAGAGTTCAAGCGTATGAGATATAGATACATCGGTAACTCTATATACATAAACATCTATATATATGTATAGCCTCGTCATTTCTTCGGCATAATATTTCCGCCACCTTCCATTTTTCTCGCCGATTTGGTATCGCGAAAAAAAAAAAATGTTAAAAACGCAGTGTCGTAGTTCGATAAAAAAACAAATCTATTTTCTAATAAATGAAAACATATCTGAGAAATGAAAATAAAATTTTTATTGAAACATAATTTATCAAATTGCATTTTTCGCATCAATATCTCAGTCTTTCGCGATTTAATATCTTATGCAATTATTATTATTCTCGATATTTCCATCGCGAGTTCCCGTTTATTCGAAGCATTTATTGGTATTCATTCGAATCTCGTAATGAGAAAGAATATTCTATGATAACTTGCAGTATTCATTAGTGTCTGGAAAGTCGAGGTTGTCGAGTGAGATATATATATATACATATATTCTACGTCTGGGTCAAGATTTCCAAGGAACGTCGATATGGATCGTTAGAACATAAATGGAAATGTAGTTATAGACCTGCTGAGTAGAACCCCACACCAACTATACAGTACAATTGAATAGACATCGAGTTAAAAAAAATTCAAATAATTTCGGAGTTTTTTGTTTTCTTTAATTTTTTCTCCCGTTAAATAAACGAACGAAATAAAAACAAACATCGAAAATCATAATAATAATATATCAGAATACAAAATATTAAAAAAACTGAAATCGTCGCGTTGATCCTTTGAATTGTGATTTCAACTCATCGTGAATAATAATGAAGCGCTAATACTCAGTATCAGCTGAAATTACTGAGATCGTTATAAAAGTTATAAATTAAATGAAATTCAATATCAAATATCACTTTAACGCGAAGTTAAAAGGGAATATGTTTCGCGTATATGTACAGTAGCGGGTAGAGTTGCGCGTGTCGATATTTATAGTTCGGGACGCGTTAATGGTAACGGCGATTTTCTCTCGTTCTATGCCGCGGCACGGATGAACAACGATCCTTCATATATTCTCGGTGCACATAGACCTGCGTACTCCCGTCGTCGTTGCCTCGGGCACATTTCACGTATGCAAAACTGTGTTTTGCACAACTAGAGGACCGCGTTGCGCAAGTGGCGAATGCAATCAATTTGATTTCCTGTGTTGCACAGCCCCGACGAAAGGAAGATCGATTATTCATCTGTCCACATTGGCGTTTATCATAGTTACGACGAACAGTTCGTCGCGCGATAGAACAACGCGACGCGTTTTGAATTTTGCACGGGAAGAAGTTAAACGCGGTGAATACATCGATATTCGGGTGGGCGAGTCATTCCAAGCCAATGGAATTAATAATACGAATTTTCGTGGAATATTATCGGATAACAACGCGTAATTGTCGATAGAACGAACAGTACTATCGTGTGGCATAATCTATAGCGATATAAATTAATAGCGGACTCTAAAATCAGAGAAGTTTCATTTTATCTACAATGACGAAAAGCGTCTGATGTATGCAACGATCTGCGTAAACGTATTAGCAAAATTTACGCAAATAGAGGGCCTAAAGGAGTAAAAATCACGTTAACGATATTCCTGAAAGCTTTTGTTTTCGAAGCGTCGTATCGGATTTAACGAGAACAAGCGAACGCGCATTATTCGAGGGAAAACGGCATTGCATTTTTAACGATGGAAAACTCGATGTAAAATCATTTTGAAAATATTCGCGTGGAACGAAAAATTGTATCGGAACCATTATTTTCGATTGACGAATGTCTCCTGTTTTACACGATGGACGTTATCAACACAATGAAAATTGGATACCACTGTACAGAAAAAAACAATTGAATAAAACGAAAAATTGACAAAACAAATGCTGCGTCTGCATAAAACAGTAACATTTGCAAAAACAGGTTTTCGTTGAAAAAAAAAAAAGATTTTAATGAAATACAAATATTTGAATATTTATTATTTCAATGAAACAGAATAAAATAATAACGAATTTCAACAAAATATACATCGAAATAATAAAATTTTATACATTTCAAAAAAATATTTAAAAAATCTATAATAATTTGTTTTTCAAATGTACCAAGTTAATATTTTTTACGCGACTCTTGTAAATTGAAATTCTACGCGTTACGTATCGCCAGCGAGGTACAATGCTGTCTGTGGCAGAGTTTGAAAAAAAAAAAAAAATGTACGCTTGCGGGAGACAAGCGTTGAGCAGGGAAATCGCGGTGAATCGAAGAAAGTGGCATGAGACTCGAATCTCGTTCGGAAAAGAGAAAACAATTCAAGTGGAAATAGGACAAGTGGCAGAACAAGTGGAAGTAACGCGTATCGAACGAACGGGTTGAATGCCTGCAAACCCGAGAGACCGAGCGGTCAAATCCACGAGAAAATGAATATAATACACAACTGTATCTATATATATGCTTAGAATCTCGTCAACGCCATTTAGATTCTATTTTCAAAACGATGATCCTGCGTTGTCACATTCAATTGAATATAATTGTAATCCCGATATCTGTGGGAGACGCTAAGTTATGTTTTTGCGACACGAAGTCGGCGCTCACAAATCTCTCTCAACCGCGTCTCCTCCCCCGCGGTTCTCTTGTATTAATATCGCCCGCCCGGTGTGTCTGCATATGATTTCGCTAAAGTCGCGTCTATAGCAGAGGGCTTTCCTTGCGTAATTTATCGCTCACAAAGTTAATATTAAACGCAGGAAGCTTTTAAGATAGGGAGAGAATTCAGCCACCTGTAACAAACGCGCGATCACTCTCAGCAATACTTGAATATCTCGGTGGCAAGCGAAGCGCTTCGTCCCTTCGTTGAATAACGCGCGGAATGCAAACGATCGAATTTACATTCTCCGTCTCTCCTACTGGTCTATCGTCGGTAGATATTAACGTGCGTATGAAACTAACAGAGCGTGGATGGTACATACGTACGGTACGTATATACAACATCAACATCCTCGACTCCCGGCTTTCGCTCGCATGTTTACTCGCGGTAGCGTATTCAAGAGCACCTGTGGAGATGATAATTAATCCCATCGTTTCATCTCGTATATACGGTGTAACTAACTATACATTGACGAGAATCTACTCGTGTAGTAATCTTCTAAAATTATTCCCGTAATCCTTCGTCTCTAATTTCATACCTGACGAGAAATATTAACGATCAATTCGGCTCGTTATACCGGTACTGTAATAACTTTTGTTGAAATATCATCCCCGGGAAAATAGAACAATGCGGTTCTCTATTATACTAGTTAATGAAAATGCTGGAAATGAAATTCCGCGAAATCAGAACTTGAAACAATGCACTTATAATATTTCGGTCTCTCATTTTCATGAATTCCTAAAAGTATAACAATATTGCATACTTTCGTAGTTCGGTTAATTAAATGCCGCGAGGTGTGAAGGATATTTAAATTCCACGAATTGTTTTTATATTCTCACAGATTCTGAGAAGATTTAACGTATGTTTCGCTAATTGGAGTTTTGCACGAGTTCTTTTGATAAATCATGGGAAATTGAAACTTCTCACTACGTTATGCAAGCTGATTATTGATTTATGACCATTCAAAGGATTTTAAACAGCAATTAAAATGTTTATTAAATTAGTTTATTAAAATAGAAATTAATTGAAAGTTAACAAAAATTTGTTAACATTTTTGTGAATATTGGCGAAATTTATAAAAAATTTCGTTACAAAAATTTATATGAATATTAATATAATTTTTGTGATATTAAAAGATCTTAGTTACTACCAGCATTTTTTTGTCGGGTCACTGCGAATGCAAATGATTCTGGTAGTCACGTAATTGAATGGGTCTTTAAGGAGATGAATGTAACGAGGGTGTAAAGTCGGTGGATATAGCACGGGAATTCTCGTTTCTTTCGGTAGTACATTTTAATTAAGTTTCTAAACGATACAGGACGATGTCCATTGGTCCACCAGAAGCGTTTTCGTCGAGAAGAATTTCCTTTTAAACGTCTTGATGAAAAAGTTTGATATAATTAAAGGGATCTTTTGGGTCTACGAGGATATAACGAAGGGTAGTCGCGTGCGTAGGTTTGTAATGAAGTTAATACACCAATTCTTGACTTTCCTGACCCTCTCTTCGATGCCGGAATTTCTATTATGTATATAGTTCGAGTATATGTACACTTTACTATATACCTGATGTTTCTTGAAGTAAACTTCGGGTCAATTCGCGACGGGTTACTCGAGGAAGATCACGTCTCGCGGGAACGACCTCGGTACTCTCCGTGACCGTAGTTCGATGCCGTACCTCCTCCTTGTCGTTGCTTCGCCTCCTCCTACACGAAATTGAAACTCTCCGTTGAGCCTCGAGCACCAAACTCGTAACATCTTGTCTCGCTGCTTCTCTCGATGCTGTTGCTGTTGCTGCTACTACCGATACTGTTGTACTTTACTTTTATTTCTCGCGCTCGTTCGACCGCGAGAACGCCAAGCATTTCGAATTCTTTTGAGTATTGCAAACTCGCTGACAACACTTTGGCATGTCTCTTCGTGAATGCTTTTTCCGCGTCAGCTCGTTCAATTGTGCCTCTGGGACACATTTTCTTTAACCGAACTTTGCGAAAGAAAAAAATATATATATATTTGCAATTTTTTTTTCGGCTTTAAACGAAACTTCGAGTAGAACTTCGACCGGAAAACGCAAATTTCTCGTAATTTTTTTTTTTTTTTTTTTACACTTGTTATTTAAACTCTTCCAATTAAATATTGTACTATATATTTACTGGTAACCTACATAAAAATAACAAAAAGTGCAATAAAAAAAAAATAATAATTTATAATCCACTATTTTTGTATTATAACAGTGTGAATTCCAAATGTCATCGTGCAATCAACAAATTTTAATAAAGTAGAGAATTTATTTATTTTATAATGTACCAAAATATTTTAATTTCGTAGAAAAAAAAAAAATTTAATTTTTGGAATACGATTAGATAAATTATATTTTTACAGTCCACCAATTCTTCTTTTTTCACTCATAATTATTAAACTAAACTGATCGAAATTTGTTCAATTTGATAAATTTGTGTATTCACTTCGAAGCGATTTAGAGCGCGAATACCTTTGTATTATCGGAAATCCGTAGTCTCGATGACTGACAACACTCAGCCGAATGTGTTAACTATTTTAATCAAAATGTTCTTCCATCACTTCGCCGGAGACTAAATCATAGTCCATAATAGTCGAGTCAGTCTGCACAAAAGCGCTCCGGTCGTACAGAGAACGATAAGTAAACTTCGAGTCCATTGCGCAAAGGCACCGGCAAAATATAATCGAGTTTGGGGAGTAGTTCAGCCGTTGTGTAAAGTCACGTTGAAGTTAGGTGAGAGTTCCCGCGTGTAAAGTGTTCTTATTGCACGGGGAGGAGGACGGCGACGAAGACGACGATGCGCGGCTTAAGCTTTGCCAGCGTACTGGTCGGAGGGTCGCGTGCGAACTGCTATGCCGCGAGAGTACGAACCTCCCGCGAGAGTCGCCCGATCCACGCACCCCTTCCAACCCAACACCGTCATCCCTTCTGAAGCGGAAACCCGTGAGTTTTCATCTGCGTTGGAAAACGCTAAAGTTTCCGGCTGCAACCGGCCTGAACCACTCCCCCCACTCAGCATCAATTTTGTTTTTTCCCGATAATGAAACTTTTTCCCCGCGATTCGCGGAAAGTACGCGAGGGATAGAGAGAGCGACTAAACAAACTTTTATTTCACATGGCAGGTGGGTCCCCTTGTGATTTAGAAAGAGAGAAAAAATTAAAATAAAAATGTTAAATAACCTCGAGCGAAAATATAATAAATATAAAGCAGTTTTCCTGATTGTACCGAAGGACAGAAGGAAGTATCTCATTTGGCTAAAAGATTACTGGGGATATAACACAAAAGTTTCGTAAGTAAATTGGAATCCGCTTGTACACTGTAGCATCCGTGGTTTCTTTGCTCGCGGATGACGGTGGTATCCAAGATCTATGGATAGCTTTGCACGGGGAGAAATGATAAATAACCCGAGACACCGGGACGCCACGAAATTGGATAAATGTGAGTTGGTCACACGTGGGGCGTGCCGTAAATCGCGATTAACGCGAAAAGAATTTCGACTGACTGAGGTGCGACGATGCTTTTGTTATGACAGTTTCGCGTTGCTGATTTAGCTGCGGCACCTCGATTTGCTGCGTAGAAGATAAGAGCTGTACGTTGAACTTTTCATCTTTCCGTTTTGTTTTGCATCAAATAAATTGAAAAATACAATACAGAATTAATAAAGTCGTAGTCGCGATTATTTTTTCCGATGCAAAGGATTCTAAACTGCAAGGAAACGTAGAGCTCTCAGGTACTCGGGTGCGCTGTTTCGTTTGCGAGAAACATTTGGCCAGTTGGCCATCTAGCGGCGGAGAGTCGTACTCTACGGAGAACTGGAGCGTCCCGTTACGATAGAAGAGAAAATCCGAGAAAAATAAAAGAAGTTTTCGATCGAAGAAGAAAGACCAGTGTCCGGACAATTACGGGGTGTTATCCCAAAATTTACGAGATCCCAATGCCGGAAGAAGCGAATTTTCGCTCGTGTTAACCTTTAACGCGGGTTATTTCTGGTATAAGGGTAGAGACTTCGAAGCCCTCCCGTGGTTCTTCCTCAATGAGGACATAAATACGTTTTCAGCACTTAGCACTCGCCACTGGTGAACCATGAAATTCCAGTTATATACATATATATACGTATGTATATGTATATATAAAACCTGCGGAATGTATCCCGACGGCGGGTGCTTTCTCGATGTGCTTATACGAGATATATACAGTATATCTATCTGTCTCCTGGGAACATTGGGTCTTCGTATATATTCCTTCTCTTGGCTCGATCTTGTGACGGAGATAGGACCAATGCTCGCGGGAGATATTCTTCATTCCTCGCACGATCTTCCGCGGGGAAAACCACGTCTGACCACGTAGCGACCGTTACTACTTGACGGACATGGCACTGTTGCTTTATCGCACACGATTCTTTTCGGCCTGCGAAATTGTCCCTCGCTGCGCGATCACTTATCAGATAAATTCTTAGGCCTCTAAATTAAAGAGATTTTGCTAAATTAATCAAAAAAATTAATACTACATTTTTGTTTTTTTTTTTTATAATTTTTTTTTGGTTTTAATATTATTAACGTTAATTTTAACCTTATCGTGGGCAATTCTATTTAAAGTGGAATTCACGTGTGGTTCACGAGACCACAAGTCCGTTCAGCTTAAACCCGGCGTCGTTGCATCGAGCCGAACTGATAACTCGATGTGGCTGCCGCTCTGTAATTGAACCAATTTGGTCCATCTCAGTTGCACGGGAGTACATTGATTAAATCGAACAATCTGTCCATTTTCTCAACGACTTTTTTTTTTTTATCTATCGGCGGATTACTAATTCGAAAAAATTTTTAGAAAAAAAATTCGTAAAAAAATGAATTATTATATTTTTCGTCTGTAAAAAATTTTTTAATAAAAAAAAAATGATGGTCAATGTATGAAAACATATTCAAAAATATTGTAAGAATCTTTGTAAATTCGTTTTTTCATACTTTCTTTCGAGAAAGGAAAATTCGGATTCATTCGAATCACAAAATTCCTGTTTTACTCGTATCACGCGCAATTCTTTATCCGTCGCGTAAGTAAAACTTCGCGATATCTTTTAAGTTTACCGTCGCGCTGTATATACCCACCTAAGAATTCCGGGATATACGAAACTGCGAAAAAGTTTTTCTCGTGAATGTTGGCTGATACTTGTCGCGCAGGTTCAGCGTACGTTGCATCGACCAACGGACCGAATCTTCGATTTTTGCAACATGGGTACTGGAGTTCGATATCTCCCACCTTACCGATTTGCGAAGCAATCGGAACTTTCCTCGCGGAAAAATCTCGCCAACTTATACATACGCGTATATATATGTATGCGGATAAATCTATATACCGTAGGAATAAAAATGGGAGGAAGGGTAACTTCGGATACCGCGATATCGTTCCTCATCGTCGAGTAACGAGAGACGTCCCGGTCCTCCCTCGACCGTGACTTCGTTCTCATCTCTTCGTTCACGGGATGTCTAGTAGCTACCTAACCTCATATATGTATATACTAAAAGTATATACGACGTTGACTCCTCGCAACGCGAATCGCCAGGGAGGTATCCGCCGTAAATGGAACTTGATACAGTGCCAAGATTAGAATTTAGTGTCCGAAGCGAGAGGAGTTAGAAGGAGAGAAAGGGATAAAACGAAACGGCGGCCCGCACTTCCGCAACTTGTCGTCGTGCAAGCAACGTCTTCGTTGGGATTCCTTTTTTTTTTTTTTCTTTTTTTTTTGTCTTTTTTTTTACGAGTTCGCATTACTCTCAGCGAGTTGTTTCGCGGCAGTGTCGCACGCGCACTTAAACCAAAGAAAAACCGTCCATGGTTCGCAGCATCCGGACCCGTCGTAAAGTTTGAAAGAACAAATCTCTGCTTACCTTCTCTCGACACGGATGTCGGAGAGGAAAATGAGAAAATAAAAAGCGAGAAGAAAATAACTACTTGAGATTCCAGCATGTTGTTGGTGAATTGTTTTTTTTTTCTTTTCACGAAAAAAAAAAGAAAAAAAAAAAACATAATAGCTGACACTGCGAAGTTCGTCTCACTCACTGTTTATGTACTAAAAGATGAGATGTTTTTTTATTGAATAAATTAATTTTTGTGAATTTGCGAAAAGAACACTTTTCTGGTTTTGTCTTTCGATGGAAATTTTTAGATAATAAATAAAAATGTTGTAAAAATAACATCAGATTTTAGCGTATTCTTGCTGATTTTTCTTTTATGTGAGGAAAAAACTGTTCCAGCGATAAAGTTCAACTCATTCAATATTTATGTACCAAGACGATGACTTTCTATTGAATTCGTTAATTCTTGATGAAGGGAACACCCGAGAAGCTCTTGGCAAGTAGAAAGGGAAGAGAGCAGTGGGCGCATAGTTATTCATGATAATGAGATATTCGCTGAAGGAAAATCACTGCTAGAGAGCTAAAAGCTTTCGAGCTTTTCTCGCGTGTTCCTGTAACGATGTACAGTGTATAGAGAAACGGAAGGAGGAAGCTTGAGCGCACGGGTAATCCGCTCCCTCGACGATCCGAGGGATCGTTAACCCTCTTATTCACGACTTTCGCTGAATCCCATGGCGGGAGAAAGAGAGGCGCTTTAATCGTTCAACGATTCGGAACGTCCGACCATATGCGTTTTTTTTTGCTCCGTCTCGTTTCTTCCCCTCTACGTGGCTTTTATTATGTAACTTAGTGTTTTTCCTCGTAACAAGATATAAAAGGTATCACGACAAGATTTGATAAGTCAAATTGAGATATTATTTTTATTTTTTTTTTCAAAGCGATCAATAAAATTTGTTGATTTCGAGAAATTCAAAAAAATTAATATCGCAAAATTGCGACGATTTTTATTAAATATAAAGCTTTAGAAATGAAATATTCGAATGAGAATTCATTGTACATTTTCTTTTTAATTTTTTTCGCAAGTCTCAACAAAACTTATATATTAGATTTACTCTGAATTTCGGATTTTTGTGTTTCCGGGACGATGATTTGCAATTTAAATGCGCTAATAATTTTTCATTCGATCTTTGAATCGTCGTTTCGAAGTTTCCACCGTGCAATGGCTTGAGGCTTTTGGAGTATTGAGAAGGCAATGCCTTATTATTATATTACTCTCCCGTTGCCAAAGGGCCAAATAGGTGCCAAGAAACAAGGATACAGATCTTTCGAGGGCTTTTACTATACAAATAAAAAATGTTAGGCAATCCTATTTTTTCGTTGAGCACTTCTACATCGAGAGTTACGAATCCACGTCTCGAATATCCAAGCGCGGATAAACTTTTCGTGGTGAAAAAAACTTTGGCGAAAAGCTCTTCTGCGAGACCACTCTAGCCGAGTGTAACAACTTTTCTCGTGGCGGAAAACGCCCGCTAGTATAATTGACGAGGGCAAAAATCGTTTCTCGTGATTATACGTAAGAGATCGTTGTACGTAAAAATAAAAGGCACTTTGAACTTCTTCAACTATGTTATCCGCATTAAAAATATAATGAGGTCTACTAGCGCCCCAACTTTTTAGATCGTGATGCACATATTTTATTATATATACATATTTTTTTTTTTAATAGTAATATCAGGTAAAAAGTTGCGTAAAAACTGATAATGCTACTTACGAATTTACTTACTATTCTTTTTTAGTTTTTCTTTTTTTGGTAACTACGATTACTAAATTAATTTTTCAGCGTCTCTTAGCACTTTTTTTAACATCTGCAAAAAAAACTGTTGGATTCTTCGATTTCATTAAAATGTTAGTTTTATATTCTAATTTTCTGTGCGTAGGTTTTCTCGAGTGCATTGCATACATCGCACTGTATACGATACGAATTGCATTGAGTTTTCTTTCGGTGGTAAATTTCGTTGGAAATAGTTGAAAGAAATGTTCGTCTTACTGGGATTATGATGCCGATTTGGCGCTCCTTTACGCTGGAATCTCCATTGCCTCTCTTACAAGATCCCGTAACTTCACGAGATCCTTTCTCAATCCTTCGGCATCCGATTCCTCGGCTTCGATCTCCTTCTTGCGGAAATAACGCATTACCAACTGCCCCATTAGCAGGCGAAACTTTTGCTTGTCTTCCTTCTCTGCTTCATCCTGTAGAGAAACAATGAAAAACCTATCAATGCGACAGATGCTGGTGTAAGAAATTTTCCGTGTAATCGCGAATTCAACGATCGTTTCGACACTCCATAAGGGGACTGTTTGGGGAAGAAAAATCTGAATATATCACCGATACGATTTTCAATTCAGTTTTGTCAAATTTCTCCTAAAATCAATAGGGTTTCGGAGATATCGGCTTTTAACTTTTTGCGGCAACGAGACGAGACATTTTTGGAGTATTATAGCAAAAACGGTTGGTTTTTCGTTTGGAATAAAAAAAAAAGATGAATAAAATCGATTGCAGGATTAATTCACACAATATCGGTTTTTAAACGAAAGTACTTTTTTTTTAATGATCTCTCAATTTCGGAATCATTATCGTGTTACGCCGTGCGGGGTGAGTTGATTTGTCTTTTGATAACAGGCAGAAAGACATTTTTTTAACAAGTTATTATCACATTCGCTCGCTGTTTTTTAAAGGGTAAATGTAAGAATTGTTCGCATCGTAACTTCTATCTCTCCCGTCGTGAAATTTACGGATAAATAAGTATCAGACATCAATGAGAAAATAAGTGAAATAAAACTGACTATGTGAAAGCAACGCTGGAGGTTCCATCGAGCTTTCTTCCCTTCCGTTGGCTTAATAAGGACCTTAATAAACTCGGCTAATTCGCGGATCTTGTTGCCCGTCGGTAGTAAATTAAAGGGCGGTGGCAGTGCGCCGTGGACCATTACGTCAACGTAAACCTGAGGAATATAAATTTCGTATAGAGAAAAAAAAAAATTCCAAAACAAAAGACAAATTGCACCTTCGTTCTGCCAAATGTCCATTCAATGGCAACGTTGTCCGTGAATTGGGTGAAAGTGTTCGACATACATGCTATCAGCATATTCAATACGATGATCACGGAAATAACATGGAACACTTGACGAAAAAAAAAAAAAAAAAATCAATATAAGTTTATGGTAAACGACGGGACTTGAAATGTTAGATCGAAGATTTTCATCTTTAAAAAAGTGTCTTACAAGCGAATGCTAAGTATCCAATCGCTTCGGTAAAAGTGTGTTTGTTAATTATAGTTTCCGTGTCCGTTTCACCCGGCAAGTTTTCGTTTAGCACATCCGCGCTTTCGATTGGACTCATGCAAAATATCGCCCAAAATAGAGTCTTCAGACTTGAAGAAAAATCGACGAAAGAACCGGCTTGTTGAGTCTTTATTTTCGACTCGTCGTCAATCTGCACCATGCCGTCGTAGTATTGATAAAATTTCGCCAATCCTTCAAGAGGCGTTTAAAATTTTCAAAAATACGCAGTCAATGCGATAATCCATTCAATTTTCGATAATCGATTGTACGGGAAAATTAAATAAAAAAAATGGCTGCAGCACATACCCGATGAAAACGACAATAATAAAATCGTGAAGAGAAAGAGAAATTTTCTGACGTCTTTGATCATCTTTCCGAGGGACATTTGCAAAGGTCCCAAATGATAATCGAGCTGACAAACGAACATAAGCTTAAAAAAAGCCATTATCGTTGCGATGCAGAACAGTCCCTCCGCTATGAGCGTCGGATCGTATTTATGCCAATACTTTCTCTCGAGTTCGCGTTGACCGTTGTGTCTAACGTCGATCGCAGCGATACCCCAAAATATGAATGTCAGAACGAAGAGAAACAGCATAGCGACTTCGTACCAATTCCAATGAGCGCTAAAATAACGTCCCGTTCCGTGACTCATACACGCGCGTATAGCTGCCCAGATATACGATATTACGTAGATCACCAAAATGAGTTCGAAGCCTGTAGAATCAATTTTAAAATAATTCAACTGACAATTATTCTTATTTGTGAAATTTAGGAAACATAGAAATAATAATTTCATTTATTATTTTTCGATTTTATTATTTTTATATTAATTTCGGTTTTTTTTTCGTTTATTTTTAAACGTAAATTTTCTTACCACTGTTGGGTGGTCCTCTCAGCTGTTCAGTCTTGTCGATGTTCGATTCTACAAAGACGAAGCAGAGAAATATCAAATAACTCGCGACCCACGATATGAATCTGTTGACAGGAATTTGTAATTTTTTCGATATCGATGTGTTCGGTGCAAAAATTAGTATGAGGACGACGACCAGTAGGGATGGTATGCGAAACACGATCAGTCCGATCTTCGTCAGCAACGACTTTATCTTCCATTCGTGCCAATCGCCTATCCACTTGTTTTCGATAATCTTCGAACGATTATCGATTGGTTGACAATTGTTTTTTTCATTTTTAACATTTTTATCGATGTTTACCTGTTGAACATTCGGATGAGCGACGAATGTCTTCTGTTTGCACTCCATCGCCAGTAGAAGTCTCGGAAACATAAATTTAACCGAACGCTTCATTCCGCTTTTCTGCTGCAAAATTAATTCAACCTCTTCGGCTTTGCGGGCGCATGCGATAAGTTCTGTTGCGAATTCAGCGACACTCTATCAATACGCATGAAAGTAATATTTAAAAAATGGAGAATTTTGCAAAACGTATAAGAAGCCAATAGCACTGACATCGAAGTATCGTAAAATTTGTCAGAACGTAAATATTGCGTGTATCTATGCCACAGGAAAATGTAAAATGTATACTTCTGCAAGATTTTTATAATCCATGTAGAATTCACGATAGTACCCCGCTGCCTCGACAAGCTCGTCGGACAGTTGAAAAGCTTCGAGAAATGGATCGTGCGAATTGTAACATATGAATGCTGGATTCGCGACGGCTTTGTAACGAGAGAGACGCCATTTGTCCCGCGTCAGCGGGTCGTCGACCTCTCTCCGAATACTGTCGAAAGGATTACATATATTACAAACGAACGTGTTGATTTATTGATTCGCTTTTGATGTCGTTGGGTTCATATCGTCGAAAAAAAAAAAAAAAAAACAGTCAAAATGTTACAATTTTTTGTCTACTTATTCAAATGTCCAAAAGAATTGTCGAACAAACATTGGTAAACGCAATTTATTGATTGCAGTTCTGCGATTTTTTGAACGAATAAACATCGATGCATTGATGTCGCACCTGCATAATTCACAGTTACAGCTGCGTGCATGTGGTTTGGGTATTCTGTGCCCGCGTTCCGATAGAATTTTAATGAGTTCGTAATGTCCGTACTGTGCGGCAACGTCAAGCGGTGTGGTTTGATCAGGAAATTCGGAGCTATCGATCGCCGACTCGAACTCCAATACCGCAGATTTCGATTTTTTCTTGTCGAGGATCATCATTGCTATTGTGATCTCGTTTTCGCGTATCGCGTGGAGCGCCGTATCGCTGCAATCGACGTCGTACGTCGATAACAGTAAATCGACCATCTGAAGATTTTTCTGCTGTACGGCGACGTGCAAAGGCGTCACGTTCTGCGGCAAACAGTATCACTTTTTTTTCTTTAATTTAATTCAATTTAAATGTAAAGCAAAATTTCAATATTATATTAGGCGTCCAATTAAAGAAAAGACCCTTTAATATTATAGCGATCACAGGTAATTACGTGAATATCTGTAAAAACACGAAAAATTAAATTTGATTAACAATATTTCTTGATTTCTGTTCCGTACAAAAAAAGTCTTATTCGTTACGACCCGTTTGGGTAAAATTAAATATTAAAATTTCACAAGAAAGTTACGAGCCCGAGGAACGTAATAACTCGCCGACGAGGGTATAAAATCGTTCGCACTTTATCAGCACGTAACGTTCTCGTAATAATAATTCTCTGAGAGATCATAAAAATTTCTCCACGAATTTTATCCTCGAAGTATTTTAATTTTTAACAAAATTTCTTACTTCGCGTCATATTTCATTATCGGCAGAACCTTAAAATTTTCATTCGCAATATTTGTACCGGAAGTGACGGTAGAGTCAAACCCTGCGAGGAATTTCGTCTATTTTGTCGGAGAAAAAAATACGAATCACCTTTGTTCGAAAATCTTTCGTATTTTTTTTATTTTTATTTTTTTTATTCAAATTCCTCGAATTCTTTTTATTTCGAGCACCGACGAGACCGGAAGTACTTGAGTCTCGGTGGTATTTCCGTTCGGAATTCGTGCAGTCTGGAGTAGGTGTGTCCGAACGGGATGGCCCCGCGGTTGTCGGTGTCCACGAATCGGGTGGCCGAACGCGATCACGAATCGCGGTCTCGCCTCTTCTCTCGTATCTTTTGGGACTGGTTCCACGGTGTGTTGTACCCACCTACATGGACGTGTCCGTTGGGGACCCTCGCCGCGAGTGGGAGACGCAGGTCGGGAGTAAAAAAAAAAGATAAAAAAAACGTTCGAGAGAATGAAAGAAAGAGAAGAGGATGAGTCCTCGCAACGGGTTCGAAGACGAACAAACCTTGCGAGGCGAGACAAGACCTTAAAGATAGAACAGAACAAGATAGAACGAAGTAAACGCGAGGAAGATGAAACGAGATAGAAATGCAGAGTTCCCGTGACTATGGGGGGATTATACTCTATACGGGACGGAAACGCGTGTAACCATTTGTCGGCCTCGATTCGGTCCCAACAAAGAGAAGGACTGCCGGGGCCCGTCTCTTCTTGGGCCCGTTAACGCGGCGACAATCGCGTCCAGCATGCAAGAATACGGAAAAGCTCGCCGACTCGTAGGCTAACCATAGACGATGGTGTGAGGTGCGCACGGGGGACCAACGGAAAACGGATAGTTTATAGGCCACTTAAAGAACCGAGGCGTCACCGCGGCAAAGAACTTCACGAAAACGACCGTCTCACTCCTTTCGTGTCTTTTTTCTTTTTTTTTTTTTACGAGATTTCAGGCTTGAGAACGAGAAAAGAGAAACCATGAATGGGTTTAGATACAACACGCTGTGGGACGCCTGTACCTTACTATGTATACGACCGTACGTCGTCGCATATAATAATATTACGTAGATCTGTGATATATCAAAAAGAGGGTTTGATCGTAACATTGTAATTTTCAATTTAACGACAAGCATGTTAATTATGAGTGTTGAATTACTATCTCGAGAAATTGTAGAATATGTTTTCTACGAGGCAACACTGACGCTGAGATTTACGACCAAACTTTCGATCGTAAAATATTATAAGCTATTTATTTTTCGTAGTAATTTTAATGACGAATTATCTACTAATTATGAAATATTAGTCAATATCGATATTCAGACGAATAATTGATTTTTTTTTAAAGTATTTTTCTCATTATTATCAAAAGATTTTTAATTTTCGTTGTGATTTTAGTAATTAAATATGAATCATTTACTAAATTTACTAATTATGAATTATTAGCGAAAATGAAAGTACGGATAATCAAATTTTTTTTAGGTCTCAACTTTTTCGCTAAATTTACTAATTGTACATTATTAGCGAATGATAAATTCCCGTCTTTATTGTTAACATAGATTTTTTCTAATCAAAGTTGAAAAAATTTTATTTTGTTTTTATCAAACATTTAATGTGTTTGTTTCACCACCGTTTGTAATCTTCGCGATACATCTGGAGGACCGTTTTTACTATCAGTTAAGAGTCTTTGCCGTGCAGATCGTCGTGGAGTTTTTCCTAAAAGCCATTCATTTCTTTATCCTTCCTTTCCCCAGTGATCTCGGGTATATATATAGAGCGCGGCGTCGCGACTGGGGTGTTTAGTAGCCGTGAACGAGAGAAGATCCTTATTTTTTTTTTTTTTTTTCGCGGCGTCGGTGGGTTAGTAGATGTCGGCATGTCGGCTCGTCGGCTCGTTTACAGAAGGATTCACTCTACAATGGGGAGGTGACGAAGAATATAAAAAAAAAAAAAATAAAAAAAAATCGTTGGTAGGCGCGCGGGTTCATTGTCGTTGTCAACTACGGTCACAATATTTCCCGGGACAACGAGATGGCTTTCCGTAGCTACCTCCGGGTCGTTCGTGTCAGTGGGACGTCCGACCATATGGCAGCCGCAGAACAAACCGAAAGAGCCATACAGCCGCTTGCAATAGACTACGAACAAACCAGCTGCTTGGCATAGAAGTCAACCAGTTTGTTTGTTGTTCTCCGGCGACTATACACACACTGTACTCCTTGACTCGTACCTCTTAACCGACTTGTGCCGAGTCGCGTGAGGTTTCTATTGTCCAACCTATCGGTTTTTTTTCCGCGTGACTCGACAAATCCGAAAGAGGGAAAACGCCGGAACGATCGAACGACGGTGAATACATCTTTAAATCGCAAAGGGCAAGTGGATGTTTGCCTCTTTCCAGAACTCTGAATTGCTCCGAAGGATTGCGGTCGAATGAATTTCAATCTTCAATGAGGTCTCAAAAATTATCGCGAGAGTTGTATTTTTTTTTAACCCTTTATAAAGATCACTGAAAAACAGCAATTTTTTGACTCGCAAATCCGAAGCCTTTTTTTGACAAATAGAAAACTTAGAGAAAATTTCATATTTATAAAATCCATTACAATATAACAATAATCATATTTTTGGGAAAAATATTTCAATCAAATATTAATTTTCCGCGAAATTCCAAATTTTCTGCTCATAGTTTGAGGGTTAGGATACGATAAAAAAAACAATAAAATGCGGCCTTGTAAATGCTGTTCCGATTTATATAAAAAATAAAAAATAAAACAGATTCCGAGAGATGGATTCCTGGTACGGAAAAAAAGAGTTAGAGATTAATAATTAATTTTTGCCAAACGACGACTGCAGGAGGAATGCTGATAATAATCAGCACTAATGGCGAGACACTATATATATATACATATATATATATTTTTTTTTTTTACTATAAGAACGACGACTAGTAGTGAAATGTGGGTGGATACGGGTGGGTTGGAGAAAGCACCCCGGAGTGGCGTAGAGTTCAGGATGTAGACGACGACACGCAGTGGCCCGGATTCCCGTCGTGGAATTTACAGCGGCTCGGTCATTTGAATAATTTTTATCGTTCGCTCTCCGGGTTGAAACCATTGTCTTGTAAAGAGCGTCTTGAAATATAGCCGGAGATACACGGGGAGCAGAACGCGTGGCCTCGTCTGCTTTTTCTCCCCTTCTCTGCTTTGCTCTCTTTCCCTTTATCCTTCGTCATCTTTTCTATCCTTCGGTTCTTTCTTCTTCTCTTCATCTCTTGCTACGGGATCTCTGCCCTTTTTTTACCTCTGTCTTAGTCGGAACGCAACGTAAGAAGTGAAAAAAAAAAAAAAATTGAATGAACTGCAAACGTATTAACCAAAACTAATATGATTCGTATGTAAACGAAAAGAAAAACGATTTTTCCGCACAATTTCAAAGGGTTTTAGCGATTATTAAAATAAAGTTCCGAACGGAGAATTACAATTTTTTTATCTCGCTATAGACTGTCGATCTGTGTGATCGATTGGCGATTTTTATTGATCACGTCGCGGTTATCTCTGTATAAATGACGGAGACCTTTGAGTAAATCGTCAGGATAAAGGGACTCCGAGTCTCAGAGTTCTCGGGACTATGAGAACGGGAAGGGATTGACAGTGCCGCAAGATCGAGTGTCTTCTCGCGTTCCCTATTACCTCAACGAGTCGGTAGGAAAACTGATAGGATAAGGTCGAGGCTACGCTATCGTATAATGTCACAGGGTAAACGGGTTTCCTTGTGACCTCGAAACCTTCAACAAGGATAGCTATCGATCTTCGTGTTTTTCCTTCTCTTATCAAGCCTCGCGACCAGACCAATTAATAATTAACAAATTTACCGATAAAAAAAAATACCTGAAAATTCACGAAGTTTATATTAAAATCCGGTCGGTCCTGAAGAAACGTTTTCACCTCCAGACTGTTTCCTTTCGCGACGAGATCGAAGAAATATTTTTGTAGCTCCTCGAGTTGAGGCAAAAAAACTCCTGGGATCTGCGAATCGAGTTAAACGAATAAACATCATCATCGATGCGTAATTATCGAAATTTTTAGCCTTCGAATGGCTTCGACTTACATCGTCGAACTCATCGTCGTCGGCTGCCTCGGCGTTGGTCTCAGTTTCGTTCATATTCAGCGATTATTAAAATACCATCGGAATCCGTCTCTCGTCGTTAACCAGTGATCGATTCGTGTTAAAAAGTTTTTCGTACCAACGAAATTCCCATTTTTTGACGCAACGCTCTGAAGTTTTCTCCTTAACGATGAGCGATCGAAAAATCGAAGCAACATTCGGACGGAAAAAAATCAATGAATTTAAAAGGAAAAAAAAAAAGAAGAAATAAGAATTTTTTTTTTTTTCGTAGGTAAATTTCATTTAATAGTATAATTCAATTTATCGACGATATATACATAATTTATAATTTGTTGTTGCGCTACGTACAAATAAGATTAATAATATATAATAGATAATAGATAATTCGACAATGTGATTAAAAAACGTATTGTCTCGTTGCATAACTTAAGCATTCGTAGGAATAATTAATATGTTACTAGGATAGCGCTGCCACTCGATGTTCGGATCTTGAATAATTAATTTAATGTTTTTTTTTCTTCCATCGATGCATAATTATTATTTTTTTTTTATAATCGCGAGCAATGAAAAAAAAAAAAAAAAAAAAATACAAAAATCGACGACTATACCGCGATTACGAATAATACATTAATTGTATTAATTAACTACGAGATTTGTGTGTATTGTCGTTTTTACTATACAGTGTGCGACGTTGATCGTCAAATTGATTATTAAAAATCTCCATCTCTTCTAAGCATCACGCGATAAATAAGATATTTATATATATATGTACCTACTATATGGCTCGAGTTAGAACAATATAAATGATTTTGTTTACAGCACGGGGGTGATTGGAATATTTACAATGAGAACTTCGACGCGACGAAATCAATCGCACTTGGTGAGTACCTCGAGAATTACTAAAAAAAAAAAAAAATCGATAAAAAAAAAGACAAATTTACACTTCCGACCTTCGACTTGTTCTATACAGACGATCGATTCTTTTATTCTCACATAACCTTCGAAAATATATACGTAATATCAATGACAATCGTCGTAATCAGTGCGATATATATCGTCGAATCGAAGACTCGACGAACTCCGGGAAACGCGTTTTTTTTTTCACCATCATTCATTACAAATCCTACAATTCGTTATTCGCTATTATTCATCATCGTACGTAAAAAAAAAAAAAAAAAAAAAAATCGGAGAAAAAAAAACATATATTACAGATTACGCAAATAATAGTTCTAAGAAAGCTTCGATTCTCCCCGGAGCAAAGTAAAATTCGTCACTCGGTGAACAGGTGGGTTGGGTAAAGTATAGATTTTCGTTATCAAATTTTTCGTGGAAAATTTGGGATAAGGAAAGTGGGGGGTGGGGTTGGGGGAGGGGCACTGGCCAAGTTCGTCCACAATTTCTCTCTACTCCATCATTTTCATCACTTATCTTCGTTTTTTCATCTTTTTTTTTTTTTTTTAAATAATACAATAATATAATATATACTCTATATGTACGAATTTGTAAAGTCTCGTTGATCCGCGATCGGCGCCGCGCGCGACTTCTATTCATGATACGTTAGCGTCTTTGACGAAACGAACGTTTTGTAACGCCTTAATTAAAAAAAAAAACACATAATTTAATTTTTTCTTCCACACGATAAAAAAAAAATGATCGCGATATCGAATCGCTTGGCTCGTCTATATCGAGCTGACTGATGACAAGTTGTTGACAAGACAACGAGAAAGTCTCGGCGAGGAAGGTGGCGGCCTCGTGCATCGAATACGATTTTTTTTTCCTTTTATTATTCGATTGAGAGCTTTCGTGGTGCTCGTTGAAGGCCCAGTTGCACTTCTCGTCAACGAAAATCCCCTCACTTGTCACGTACTCGTACTCGCGTTCGTGATGGAGTAGAAGGAGGATGAGGGCAATGCGTGAGTATCACTCGAGTGGATTTGAAGTATAGTCCAAAGCACGCGTGGGCCTCGGGTGTGTGACGTGTCGCTTGCACAGCAGCAATCTTCTTATAAGTTTAACCACAACTATGTCGTTCTCTCGTGAAAGTTCGAGACTACAAAACCATTGCTTGCATACCTTCTCCATCATTTTTCGTCTTTCACTGAATTCTTTGTTCCCCATTATAAATAATAATTAATAAAAAAAAAAAAGAAAAAAAAATTGTTTCGAACTATAAGAATTCGTTTTAATACTATGAGTTTTCTACGAAAGAATCTCGACGTTTTGTTCGATTTTTTTAAATATATATTTTTTATTCCATTTTCTTGCGAAAGAATTTTTCTTCAGTAGAGCATCTTCTCCGGTAGTACGTAAGATCCTACTGTGTAGAGTAACGAAGCGTACCAGTGGACGCCGACGCTTTCATTCTCGTACCTTCCTCTGTCCTCGAGTTCAATTGTGTTTGTAACTACGTGACTTCTCGCAACTTCCGGTGGCCTCGATATCGTTTGAATCTCACTGTTGGTTAAATACCTCGCGATTCCGTAAAGCGTTGATTCCACGTTCTTGTAGATCCTGAGTGGCAGGAAAGCGTAGTGCGCGACAGTTTGACTGTCGACGATGGCGTAACAGGATGCAACGACGTTATCGACGAGAATAGTCCCCTCGTTCGTCAACGGCGCATACACGCCTTCCTCGAGGACGAGTTTCGTCTCGACAACCTTATCCCATCGTAGCCTATCCTCCGTCGTTAATTCGTTTGTCCGGACGAAATCGTCACCGCGATCTCGTACGAGTATTCGTGCGCCGACTTTTATCCTTGCGGCGAATACTTCTGTTCCTCGATCTATCGGCACGAGATGAGACGGCGTGAGGGTCAAACTTCTACCGGACTCCGTCGTTAACCTGACGAATTGTCGCTTCTCCGACGGTGCGCGATCCATAAATGCTATCACCTCGCTGTACACTATGTCCCCTCGGGAATCCAATGATGCCACACGCTCCCCGAGACGCAACTCCTCGAGAGGCTTCTCCAATCCCGAATCCGTCCTCACGATACTCTTGCCTGGGAAACATCCTCCGGACTTTCCGACTGACGATGACTCTGCAATTTGAAAAAAAAAAAAAAAAAATTCAAGGTTAACGATGTTTTATCACGTAGAGACGATAATGGAGTTTTCTTTGAAAAGCAAATAAAATCAAATAATAATGATGATTATGATGACATTAGTTCCCATATTTTGAAAATTATCGATGGTGAGACGAAGTCTCGTAAGGACGAGACTTGGATTAGAACTCTAGGAATTTGGCGTACGCGACTCGGAGTCAAAGCGCCAGGATTCAAGATATCGGAGCCAATCGTTCCTCTCGATCAGGTAATCGGATCCCGTAGGTGTCTCTCGACGCGGTTTCGTCGTCGTCGCAAGACTCAGAGAGACGCGCGGATAGCGGTGGCTGCCCCCGAGCGGAAGGTGGTGACGCAAACGAAAGCGGACAAGTTTCTGTGAGGGTTCGGTCACCGTGGGAAATTCTAGTGTACATTATACTATCCTATATTCAATATATATGCCGCGTATTAGCATATAATCCTACATAGCTAGACCTGCGCTTTTGAGTCTCATCCCCAGCATCCGTTCCATCCACAGGTATTTAACGCAGTGGAAAGCGATAGTCCGAACAAACGAGTTATAATAGGCATTCCCACCCCCTCGACGCATTCCTGCAGCGTCATCGGAGTCTCAGAACTTCACGGACGCGTGTGCAGCGAAAAATTTACGTCGAAACTAAAGATTACGATATTCTACGCTCCCTTATAGGAGATGATTCTTCTATAAGGTTCTTGAAGTTCATGAAGTTCGAATTTAAAAATGGATCTGACGACATTTCATCTCTATCTGTATAGAATTTCGGACTCGAAATACACTAAAAAAAATATCGAAATTTTTTTTTTCTGAAGTTCTGAATATCCTTTAAAAAACGCGGATTTTTTTTTTCTGGGGATCAAAGACCGCGACCTATCGATTTACATCGCATTTTTGTGAACCAGTCATCCGTCTTCGCACTACATATAGTGTGTAACTACGCGCGTCACAATGCTCCTCGGCGATTTGCATTCTTCATTCATGTCCGATTCGAATCTACGATCGACCGTTGTCGATACTGGAACTATGGTTTATATAAATATGCATGAATTACGGAGAAGCAAGGGGAAGAGTTTTGGTGAGATACTCCCCGAGAGCTGTCGCGTGGGAATTCGAAAGGCGAGTCGTCTCGTTCGAGAATCGATTTCTAGACGAATAAAAAAAGGAAAAAAAAATAATTTAGCCACGCGTTGAAAAATGTACGCGTGGATCCGTCCCGACCGTATCGATTTCCTTAGCCACGGCACGACGATCACGTGTTTTTTTTTTTTTTTTTTTTTTTTTTAATTCGGTGCGGCAGGCCTCGTTCCTCAATTTCATTCATTATTGATTTTGTAATCGGAGAACTCGTTCGTGAATTACGTGAGGCTGTTATGTATATATCTATACATATCTGCGAAATTTTCGGGGTGAGAGGAATCTATATATAGGTACACATGTGTCGATATTCAATCGAGAAATTTATCCGGAAATTGATTCAGGAGAACGAGCAGACGAGTAATATAATGTCTGCCATCTAGAAATGAAATACGTAACACAAATTTACGGTACCATCGGGCAGCATACAGGGAATTTTATTTCTTAACGCGACACGCGTTTTCTTCCTTCTGCGAGAAAGATTCTCGCAGAAATATCCGAATGTCGGTGAAGTAGATCGCGTCCGTTCACCCGAAGAGAATATGTGGCGCGTCGGACGTTCGATTTATAAAAGCGCGAACCTCGAAATTATTAATAAATTTGAATACCACAATTTTATCGACAAAAAATCTTACCGATGTGCAATAAATTTTTTCGAATTTTTGTCAAATGTTGAAAATTCCTTGAAAACCAAAAAAAAAACATATTTATAGAAAAGTATTTGAAATATAAAAATCGCGAAAAAGTCAACTAAATCGATGCAAAATGCATGTGTTCGATAAATTAATTATAGTTATTTTGAATATGTAAATATAAGAAGGTCTTAGTTAAAATTAAAATAATAATAATATATTTTATTTTCTTAATTGTATTATTATTTTTTCAAAACGAAAACAATATTCACAGCAAAATTATAGGAAATATTGCACGATATACGGGTTATACATTGCATAATTAATTGATCTCGGCCCGATTATATAAAACGACTACTGGTTATCAAAGAAAAAAAATATATTCCAAGAATCCATTACATGTCGAACAATAGATTGCGTCGTGTCGCGTGTCGAAATGATACTAAACTTTGATCGTTATTCCGCGTAACGATAAGAGGACTTCCTGTCGCTTATCGAAATTACGAAGATTCGAAAGAAAACCCGCATTTCCGTCAGACACCGTCTTTTCGCAAAGCTATTGATTGCCATATCGCAAAATAAAATCAGTGATTGTTGTCTCGCGCTTCGGACGCCTCGGTTGGAATTTGACGCGTAAGTTATTTTCGCTTTTGACGAACCGACCGGAAATTGAATCTATTATCGTTGTCGTGCAGAACCGTCGTTGCCGCTGTCGCGTGTCCCGGTTCTCTTATCGCATTGCGCAAAATTCATGGCGCTCATCTCTCCGACATTACGAAAAAAAAGATTGACGACTTTTCTCGTTGTATTTTTGCGTTCCATCAACAAAAATCGATAATATCGATCGCGCGTCTCGATATGCAAAATTCTCAATGCTCCTTATCGTCGATAAAAAGTAGTTAAACAATAGATAAAGAAAAATCGTGATAACGATGCTGCAAGAAAACAAAATTGATGATACCTCTCAGTCTTTTTGCGTTTAAGTTTCCGTTATTCCCCCAATACCGTGAAAACCAATGCTTCTAGAAAATAGGGGAGTTCCCGTATTGAGTAAATGTTTATTCTCGCGAATACTTATGACAAATAACATTTTTCAGACCCCCTGTGTAATTCCCCGTGGATTGTGAAATCATGATAAAACTAATCCCTATCATTGATTGTCGATGAATCGAAAGAAAAAAAAAGACAATCTATAAACTTTTATCGTCAGATCGATCGCTTCGATTTCAGGTGTGAAAGTGATTTCACATGAACAGATTTTTTCTACATGAACGTTCCGTTGCATAGTTCAAGGTTTAGTGTGTACCGAGTAAACAAATGTTTGTATACGACTCGAGGCGACGAAATAATGAGAATCGTCTCCATCATCGCTATTTTAGCTATGCGCTCGCAGGGGGATGAGATCGGTGAAACGGCCGAACCGGGTGGAGATCGAGAGGCGCGGTTCGGCGTTTCTCGTAGGTTGTCGAGTTCGTGTGCACATATGCGTGTGTCCGTCGAGACTTTTTCCTTTTTTTTCACAGTGAAATAAGCCGAGAGACCCGAGAGGAGGCAATAGCTCGTTTAAAATTCTACGACGTCGTTACGCCGCTTGCATCGGATCCCGGAATGATTTATATATCGTTGAATTATCGACGAATTAAGAGAATGTAATAAGAATTTGCATGCAGAAGGGGTGAAGCCGAAGAGAGGAGAGCTCCGGGCTCTACGGCGGCTCCGACAATTTTATATTTTTTAATATACACGACGGTCATTTCCCATCCGATCTTCTCTGACCGGTCGTTGTATCTTCCGCTTTTCACTAAATCAGAGATTTAACGAACGCGCGAACGGACACCTCTCATCTCGATGCTCAACACGTGGAGATCGGAGTGAAAGAACGTTTTTTTG
Organism: Cryptus armator; assembly: GCA_963971235.1. Lineage (NCBI taxonomy): Eukaryota > Metazoa > Arthropoda > Insecta > Hymenoptera > Ichneumonidae > Cryptus > Cryptus armator. Next base: position 27,154,253 of record OZ020233.1, read on the forward strand.
AACCCTTCCGCTCCCCACCCTCTTCTCCCCGGAAAGAATTTATGCCGATCGTTTGAAGAAACTCGGAAATATCTCTTAGTTTCATCCTTTTTTTTCTCATTTTTCTTTCGAGTGATAATATTTTTTTTATATTATTTTTTATACTAACCAGACTTGACGCTGCAGTGTATGTGAGATCTCGACTCGTAATAGACCCAATCGAAACCGGCCTCGACGGCGAGCCTCGCGAGCATTCCGTACTTCGAACGATCGCGATCGCTCGTCGTCACGTCTACGGCTCTGCCCTCGTAGTGCAACGAGTCCGTCGCGTGTTTTCCCTCCTCGTCCCAACCCTCGGTCACCCGAAGCTTCACACCGGGCCACTGATTCATCACCGAGATCGCCAGAGTGTTGAGTTTCTCTTTGCACCTCTGGAAAAAATTATAAAAATTAATTAAGCTGCCGATCGACGCGCATTTTTATCGTTATCAGTAAGTTTAAGAATGATGGATTCGATCTATTTGTAGTTACAACATCGGATCTTTCGCCTCCGAAATATTTTCGCGACCGACAAACACAAAAATAATTATTTATTTTATTTTTTGATGTTTTTTTAAATTATTATTTTCGTTTTTGATTATAAACGATTTCAATGTCTTCCGCGATAAAATCCAATGGAAAATTAAAATTGAAAACGATAGTTTCGACGGAAGAAATATAAGCGAAAATTGGAAAGATTCGGGAAGAAAAAAAAAAAACGTAGCGCAGGGTGGTCTCAAGGAATGGAGGTGTGCGGGGACCACAGGTAAAACCATCGAAGGCCCCGTTAAAGATTGCTGCCGTTTCCTCTGGACCGGGGATGGATGGAGGAAAATAAATGCTTGTTTTGACCGTTCCGTGATGGACGGACTGAGTTACAGGGGTTTTAGGGCGACTCTCCGCGTCCGTGTCGAATCACGGGGCAAACAAGAGTATAAATAGTGTAGAGAAAAGCCTGTGTCTCGTCTATGCGCTTATCCTTAACGTCCCCGGTAACCATAGGCAAACCGAGTCCCGAGATTTTTTTTTCCCTCGCGAAGACTTTTCTTCGAAAATTCTAATACATCTTTCCACTTTTCTCTCCTCTCGAAAGCGTCCTTTCTACGGCCGGTCACGCCGAAAGATGTGTCCAAATATTTTTCCGGCTCTTTTTCTTTCTTGCGCGATATACCTGTGGGCCGCTGTTTCTCTTCTACGATGCCGCGCAGTGTATATATATATATATATACCATATAGCTGCGTGTATCTCATTGCGGCGCGGCTTTCTTTCCTCAGAAAAACGAGAAGCACTCGGCGGGGTGACGACAACGAGAGAAACGAAGCGACGACCCGTGTAAGCCTCAAGGTAATCCTCGAAATGCGCATCCACTATACGAGGACCCCTCGGGCGCTAGAAGCCAACGGGAAAACCCCTTGACTCTTGCCGCTCTCTCGCCGTTCAAAAACCATATATCCTTGGAAAATACATTTATTTCTCATCATCGCGAGATTGGTAAAAAAAAAATTTTTTTTTTTTTAATTCTCAGTTGTGCGAGACGTTTATCTCGTATCAGATTCGCGATTCTTCGCTATAACCCGCGTAGCAGAATAAATTGTTAATCCGTTTTGCCGGAGCGCGCGAGAGATTACGCGACGATAATACGATTTGGCTCGCGACATCAATTAGGTGCCCATTGATATCGAGTTTAACGGGTGTCTGTTATTTCCTTTTTTTTTATGTAACTGTAATAGCGAGCGACAATCACGAGGGGATTGAAAAGTGGGTTTGAAAAGTTGAAAGCTTCGAGGGTAAAAATTGTTGCGACTCGGGATTACCGGGATCACTCGGGAATACATTGGAGGAGAGTCGAGGAGGGATGACGCGAAGAGTCAAAAGTCTTTCGTGGTCCATTCGCACGCGGCTATATTTTCGTTTATACTTTCTATATACACTCATTCAGTGTATATAAGCGCTGCTCTCTTCACGAACACAAACGCGGTCCATTAAAGGTGTCCCGGGGGGTGACGCGACTCACGGTTTCTCGATGAATGGATTACCCGCGGGGTAACGATTAGCCTCCGGACAATAACGAGCGACATTCGTACGGTTGAGGATATAGGTACCGTTTGCTGCTGGCGTTCCTCGCTAGGAATGCAATGGCATATACACGAGAAACCCGTGGCGTTCGGTACCCATATCCATACCGCATCCACCCGGTGCAACGTCTTTTCAATGACGACGCTAATTCCCTCGAGTGCACGTCACAGAAACGTTCCAACAGAACTTGTACGGCTCAACAAAACGATATTTATAGCGTCCGGTTTCGGATAAGCGAAGGAGGCACGACACATCGAAATCATCCCGCAAAACGGCTTACAGTTCTCGTCTTCGATGAAAATATGAACTAAAAAAAAATGATCGAGACATTTTTCATTTCTCATTTAAAAAAATACAAAACGGCGATCATTTCATTCAAAGGGTCATTCAACCCTTATAAATATCAAAAAGAATTAAATTTCTGTTGAAATTAATGAAATTAAAAAAAAAATATTACTCATCGAACATAATTTATATTTTATCGAATACATTTTTTTCGACCGTTGAAATCCCCGAATGACTTGGAAAACAATTTTTTTTCTTATCATCCAATGGGCGGGATTTGTATAAAGAAACGAGTAAAGTACACCAATATATCACCGCAGAAGGGTTGAATAAGTTTGTGCAGTTCGAACGATTAGCTTCGTACAAAAGAAAAACGATTGTCGATCCGACTGCAGTGTCATCATCGTCGTCATACGTTTTGTCATCGTATTCCCCGTGGTGTGATCCATTCGAGTGACAAATTTTTCGCGTCAAGCCTTTCCTCAAAGTGACAATGGACTGTCTTTCCGTATGAAAAATCTACGCGATGTTTACACCGCATACTAACGGAACTTCGACCTGCAAAAAATCTCCGTTGCTGTTGAGTTTCGAACGATTATTGTCCGTGCGGTTTTCCAAACCCCTGTGAAGGGTTTCACAATACGCGAAACCTTCGTGTACAATACTTGTAATAGAATTCTCCCGATCGTGTCTTTACCTTCGCAATCTTTGAATGGGTTTTACCGGAGAGTGCGGAGAAGTGCGGGTACGCGGCTAATATTCCAACGACTCTTGCACGTCCGCACGGCGGTTTGTGGGAAAAGTATATAAGGATCGGCGGGGGAGAGCTTGCGGCCGTTTGTTGCTCGGCGTATCGTGTGTGTACCATCGAAGAAACAATCCCGCGAGAGACAGAGAGTAAAGGCAACGGATACAACCGACAAGAGAGCGCCGAAGAAGCAAATAGAAATGAGGAAGAAGAGAAAAAGATCGAAGGTCCACGGAGTAGTCGTATATTCGTGGAGTGTATAAAGAAATGGAAGAATGGCGCGGACACGGGGAATGGCTGTGCTGGGATCCCGATGGGGCGCCGTGTTCGCACAGCGGGACATCGAACGAAGGCCCCTCCCAAACTTTACATCTATTTACAAATATTTTGGCGTTCGTCTCGTCTTCGAATGTGCCGCGGACGGTTATGCATCGTTTCTCGTATTATTATAGTGTAGTTTTGAAAAACATGGATATGAAAATTGCTTATATGAATATTGTAATTAATATTCAACAAGATAAAAGCAATTTTTTTCCAAATATTATTCGTGATATTATATTTATGTAGTTTAGAAAAATATTAGCGTAAGAATTGATTACATGCATTATCGTCATTAAAATTGGGTGAGATGGTAACCATTTTTTTTTTTTTCGATATATTTTTCGTGATATTACTTTAAATTTAATTCAAAAAAATATGTATCGGAAATTTGGGTATATGAATTATTTTCATTAACATTTGGCAACACGGGAATAAATTTTTTTTTTTTTTTGAGTTTTTCGAGAAAGTCGAAGCTTCCCTCGTCTGAAAAAGTCAAGAATGGCTGTTTTCTATTGCGAATGACAGTGAATCTTAGTGAAAATCCATTTAGAGTGAAAAATGGCCGGGTTGGGTAATCCATTAAAGTTGAAAAGAAGAATGGAAGAGAAGAGGAACAATCCTCCGCCTTCGTTTCTTCTTCCTCCAGATCCTTCTTGCATGTAGTTCATCCCTCCCCTTTCTTTAAACTACAGCTGCTATCCGCTATAACTGTTCGGCTGCTTCCCGACTGCTTCGGTTGCCTCTCAGCGAACATGAAAGGAAGCGCCGAAATTCTCAGTCCAGGTGAAGAGACGAAGCTGTGACCGCTGCGGACCGGAGGCGCCATTGCCGGGATGCTGGTTTCCTCGTGGATCTTTCGGTAGATCCTTCGGGCTGCTCTCTCACACGTATACGAAACAATCCCACATACTCCCTATACTATTCGACTCCGATCTCCTCCCCTCCCGTGGTATTCGCCTTTTCGTTTCTTTTTTTTTTATTCTCTCGAAAGAAACGAGCGCCATTGCGATCGCGAAGAGAACATGGAAACCACACGGAGCTTACCGAAGAAAAAAAATATTATTCGACACTGTCCCATGTCTCACCGATACGAAATATCGATAAAAACTACTTTTACGAATAACTCCGAAAAGCAAAAAAAAAAAAAAGAAAAAAATGTCTCGCTACATTTTAACAACCAAAAGAGAAATTAACGTTGAGCGTTGTATGAATATTATATTGTAGATCTTATCGCGATTTATGAGTTAACGAGAAGCTCGTTGACTCATCGGACACCTCGATAAAAGGACGGATATATAGTGTAATATTCATGAGCCCGTCCCCGAAGGGATGACGCTCTTTAGTACGTGGGAATGGCATTTTATTCGTGTGCAAGTGCTATATGCCCCATGAGCCACGGTTACAAGAGAGAGAATGGGAGGAGAGGGCAGAAAGAGAGGAACTTCTTCCTCGCGTTCGCCTCATCATCATCCTTCGGAATCGTTCTCTTCGCCGGAGTCTTTTTCTCTCTTCTCATTTTACCCAACCGATGAGATACAACATCGGGGCCTCTTCGTTTCTCTTTTCGTGCCGCCTTTACTCGCTTCTCGAAGACCTCCATCCCCCTCTCATCCCCCTTACTTTCTTCCTTCTTCACTCATAAAACCGCGGCTAATTACAACGTGTCAATCATACACGTACCGCGACGCCTACTCTCCGACGATGTATAACCATACATTACGACGGTACGTGCCTCTCCGTACTCTCTGCACACCTCTGTATCTCTTATTATTCGCTCACGGTATTCGGTGTGTAATATCGACGATACGATATGCGTATAATACCTACATGCTTTATTTCTATACTTCCTCCTCTCTGCCATCGATACCATCGGGCATTCGAGAGGAATAATCATTGATTATCTTTGACGTCGTGGATTTCGATCGATGTTACGATACGCAAATAAAAATCATATATGAATTGAAAAAAAAAACATCATCATAATAATAATAAATAATTGCAAGTCAAGGATTTTAGTTTTATGAATAAATTAACCCAAAATCCGATATTAAATATATAAAAAATAGTATGAGAATGTTGGCGAAGACTGTGAAAAAAATTTCCGAAAATGTCATGTACGGTATATCAAAAACTGTAGTCGATACTTTACTTTTGATAATTTAGTTTACTTTTACTATTAAAATAGTTTAAAATCAATTTACTTCAATTTCTCAATGAAAATACATGAATTTTTTATTCCTATCGTTCCGCCATTTTTCTTTTCGATCTTTGGTTTCGTATTCAATTTTTTTCTTTAATTATTTCTATTCTGATGCATGCATAAAATTGCCAACGATTATTCATGTAAACCATATTGACGACTGAAATTTATCTGATCGGCATTAAAAAAAAATGAATCACGTAATTTCGAAGTAAATGCGTACGAAGACGACAAATTTGCGCGGGTGGATGATGGAGACTTTGCGACATTGTATTATCGAGAATTTATGGATATGCAATAATCACGTCTGAAGAGAAGAGAGAAGAAAGTTAGTTATAAGACGGTGCGCTCGAGGTGAAAAAAAAATAAAAAAATAAAATGAAGGAAAGAAATTGGTAGAAGGTGGGCCCGATGAGGTACGCGCGAGAGGGTTGGGTTAACCCACGGTCCATACACGCCGCTTGCGAGATGGAAGATGGTGAAGAAGGAGAATGAGGCCCCAGCATCCGGGCGCGTAGACGGCGGGGCTCCGCCCCCGCCACAGCTCGTTCACCGCGATCGTATACCTTTCTCTCTCTCTCTCTCTCTATACATACATCTCTCTTGTTCCTTCCCCTTCGTCCTTCCGACCGAACCTCCGGCAGCCTCCCCTCTCCCGCAGCCTACTCTACCAACCGAGTTAATTTTTTTTTATCCTTTTCTCTTCTTCATCTCTCACTATCTCGTCTTCTTCTATTTTTTCTTCATCCTCCATACTCATCATCTTCCATTCTTTCATCTCTTCGTCTCACGTACGCACGTGTGGAAGCCGCACTTCAATAACTTCAGCAACAACTTCTATTCATACTTGTTTTCCTTTCAGTTTTTCAAGTATGTGTTTCTCAACCCGTTGAAAGGGTCGGGCAGTTCAAGGACGATAGAATATCTTTCGCCGCTTCACTTAGTAATTATTTCTCGAACGGGATATCGTCGTAATCACGTGTCTGGGATATCGTAAAATATCCACCGTACAGTCTGTTTGAATTTTAAAAAATTTATTATTGCAATCAAAATAATATAAATAAAATAATAATAATATTATTTTATTTACATATTTTTTTAATTTATTAATAATATTGGAGACGTCGATAAATCATTGCGTCTTTGGGATATAGTATGCACTATATATACTAACAAAAAAAAAACCTGTTTCCTCCTGCGCTATCGATGTTTCTTCAATTTTTTTTCGTAACTTTCGAATCGATCGATTTTTCATAATCGAATTCGCATGTAATCATTGCCTCGGAGTACTTGCGGAGATAATGCAATTCCATACTATCGCGTATGGTACAATGGCCTCGTCGCGACTTTGGTCTTGACGCGCGATGACGAAGCAACAACGAAGCCTTTGGCTCGTACAGTGTGTCTCGAGACTTTTGAGACCCCGTGAGTGTCTCGCGTTCTCGTCCGACAAGAAAAGATGCTACTAGCCGAAGAGTAGAGTCGAACTCACCGACGAGGCGGGGGAGGAGGCTACCGCGAGAACGCGAGTTCGAGTGTTTGCCGAGCTCTCTAGAGACCCACAGCCCGGGAGCGCAGGAACTCTCGCGATCCCGCGGTGTCCGCGGGATGACCTATCTCACGCCTCACGAGCTCGCGCGCCCGATAGACCATCTTCCTCTCCTCAGCTTCCTCTCATCTTACATATCTCTTCTCAGCGGGAATTCTCTACCATCGCGAGAAAGTTTCATTCATTCAGAAACTCCCACATTATGATCTTTCGATTTTATTCACGATAATAATGCATTCGGAAATTATCGAAATAAAATACATTAAAAAAATTTTGTTTTTTCTCTTCGATCCATTTTTCTCGTTTATGTTCACGAAATTTTAATAAATTTATCGAAATTACAAAAATTCATTGATCGTCTTCAGGATAATTTTAGTCGAACGGAAATAAATCCGTAGTCTCGAGTTAACCGGAAATGATTTTTTTTTAACATCGATTGTTAATTTTTTTCAAATTTATTTTCGACGTGGGGTGTTCGTACATCCGTCGAAACAATCCCCTTTCCAACTCGTCCCACGCGGCATCGATTGGTTACGAGGTACACGAATAATTCATATTGCCATATATACCATCGGGAATATTTCATTCGCTGTCAATTATGCGAAAAGCGCGCATAGAGGTCGTATGGAATAGGAGTGCGAGTCAATTTGAGTTGCGGTACGACTATTTGCAATTTAACTATACAAGCGAACGGAGCAAAACGCTAAGTTAGCGGAGGAGAGAGAAAAGGTATTATTCTCCGTTTTGTATATACACAGCTCGGTGAACCCTCGACACTGCCGAGCTGTGTCGACCCGGACGCGGGCCAACGGGCTTTCCATCGCCTTCTTCTTCGTCTTTCGCTTCTTCTTGTACCCGCGCCTTAACGTGGGCCTTATTCCCACCGACAACGGTATAGCATAGTTGCGAACGCCGGTACGCGTAACCACCACAAAACAAGCCGCACATAACGCGCTCTCATACATACGAACACATACAGCTACGACAGAGAGCACCGAATGAATCATAGAGACCGGAACGATAAATCACGAGTGGGCATTATGCGGACCCGGAGATTTATTATCGGCCGCGATAGAGAGCTGCGCTTCGGTTGTGTGTATATATACATCGTACCGTAGTACCCATAGGTACGATACGTATACACTATACAAATACAGTACATGCTGTGTAAAGGTGAGCAGGAATGACAAGAGGATGACTCCTCTCGACGGTTGTAACAACGTTTCGTTCTGTGTCTCACACATATACTTTCTTTTTTTTTTTTTCGCACTCTCGTTGCTTCTGGTACATTTTCATCGTAAGAGTCACGGGATTTTTTGTGTTGACTTCCCAGCGTAATTAGATTGCAATTTATTTGATTGAGAAGAATTGAATTTTGGAAATATAAATTCTCAAAAACAAGTCGTATTTTTGTCGCTTGTCAATAAATCGAAAAAATAAAATGCATAATAATAATATCAATATTAATTTATTGTAATTATTATTATTGAATTGTGATAATTAATTATAATAATATTTATATTTTGTTATAAAAATTAGAAAATTAAAAAAAATTCTTTTTTTAATAGAACGCGCGATTTTCTGAGAGATTGTATATGCAATACATAAATATATAAATATATGTATACAGTCGAGAGATGCGAGAGGTTTCGCGCGAGTGTCCTCGGGTGTGTCTGCTCCCTTTCGTCTTCGCGTCGTTTCTCCTCGTCTCAAGTTACATCCTTATTACCCGTAGCGGGCGAGAAATCGAGAGATAGGAATAGGGCGCGAAGAGACGAGACTCTACACGCGTGTATAAGAGAGCGTGCGATAGAATAAACGTGTTTGGCATCAGTTGATCGCATATAACGCGAGAGAGAAAGAGAGAAGGAAAGAAGGGCTTGTAGGATGATGAAAATGATCGAAGTCGACGAGCCACGAGACTCTTTTGTCTGTGGGAACGTCGCGGTTCGGATCTTCACCGGCGCCGAAGCTGATACCGAGTTGCCAGAGACTCTCGCCGCTGCTACGTTTCATCAGCGGTAGTAGTTTCGGGAACAGAATTATTATAATGTATGTAGATATACATGTATATGTATACGTATAGTATACACACGTTGTTGATGCTGTCGAGATTCGTGGGGCGTTATATGTATATATAGCCAAACGAGAGACTCAAAGCTCCTCGAGATCTCTCGCTGGTAACTTCGATCGGAGAAAACCCATGTCTTGTTTCGCCTGATCTTCTCGTACAGCATAACCACACTAATTCTCTCGGCAACGGCAACCGTATAATATGGCGTCCGGGGGAATCTCTCGAGAGTCAGTGAGACGTGAATTATCGAGATGGACGAGCGAGTGACCGCTGGCTTTGCCTTGTTGAATAATATTAAAATATATCGGACAGTAAGAGGCGAAACGGAGCACAGGTGACGACGCCTCTCTCAACGAAAACGCGTTTAAAAATTAAACTAAAACGTCTTCACGAAACAGATAAAAAAATAAATTATTTTTCTCTGCGAACATAAATTCAATCAGTTTAATCAATCGAACGATTTTTTTTTATTGACGAACGTAAAAAAAAATCGGAGCACATTAAATTTTCTAATCAATTTATCTATTAAATTTATCGGAGGTCTATTCTATTTTCCGAGTCGTTGTCCGATAGGAATTGTGTGTACCGAGAAAAAAAAATTTCATATCGCGTTTTTTTTTTTTTTTTTACGATATTGATTCTGGAAATCAATATCAATAGAGTTGATTCAATAAAAAAAAAAAAACTTCGAGCTGTTGCGTTCGTATATCGCGAGCGCGTAAGAGTAAAGCTGGTGAGATGAGTCGCTCCTTTCGCGCGGTGTTAAAAAGTTTTGACGGGCCACGCGGCGTTGAGAAGGCCTCCGTCTCGTTTGGTTTCGGTCACATCGGGGATATCGTGTTCCAAATCGCAGTGGCTCGGAGCGGGCCAACCCGAGAGAGCGCGGGCGCGCGCGAGCACGCAGCAAGAGGATCGGGTTATTAGGATCGAAATGAATGTAAATCCCCTTAACACGATCCTCGGGCAAAACATAGCTACCCGACGGCCTGGTGAAACCCTCTCACGAGAGTAGCCAGATTAAAGGACTAGTAGGGTACACCCTCACCGCCCCCGGCATTTTTTGACTCCTCATCTTCGTTCCTCTTCTCCTTCTTCTTCTACACCCCTTTCGTTCATTTTTTCACTTATCTGCTTTCTGATGCGAAGCTAATTTGTTTACCGATTCACAATCGTTTTGGAGTTTACAAATTTTTTTTTTTTTTTTTTCGATTTCTCGAAAGTCGACACCTCCAAAAACCAACAAGAATTTTTTAAATAATTGTTATAATTATATAAATAATCAATTTTTTAAATAATTTTGTAATGTATAATACCAAAAAAAAGGTTTTTTTTATCATACTTTTGAAACAATTTTTCACTAAATTTAATACGAAAAACTGGCCGGGGAATCTAAGGGTGAATGAAAAATCGTTGAGGTCAGGTTTTTTTTTTTTTAAAGCGACGTTTATACTTCGTTTATACTAGAGAAGTCTAGCAAACTCGGAATTTGTGTATCGATATATCAGCTCGATGTTACCAAGCTGCTGTTTGCCGAACGCGGCGACGCGAGAGACTCGAGAGAGTTTCGCCGCCGTAGAGCCCCAGCGAGGAGAGATCCTATCTCGCGAACGATGCAGAAGACTCGAGAAAAGAGTCGGGGTCCCCACTACCCCAACACGAGGATCGCCACTCGAGATGGTATATATAGTGTATAAATGAACGAACGAGCGAAGGAAAAGGCCCGAGAGACCCGCGGGGCCTTAAATCTCGCGAAGAGAGTCCCCCGCAGGAATGCCGACGCGGCGAGACCGCCGGGGCTTCCTCTCTCGTTCACTTTGACTTTCTTTCTCGCTCCTTGCGGGATATTCTCTTTGCTTTTATCTCACTTCTCCCGCCTGACTATGGTGAACTTCTGCGCGCTATTCCGTATACCTCCGGAGCTAACCGTGGAGACTCGCGCGCGATCGTCCACCGCGCCTTAACATGGATTTAATCGCTGTTTGTTTGACCGGTCGCGGCATGAGGAACGTCGTCGATACGAAGAGATTAAAGAAAAAAGAAATAAAGAAAATCATAAAAATAAAAACTCCAACGCTCTTATCGATTTGCCTTCCTAGTTTTCTAGTAGCAATATTATTCTTTCGATGATGGAACGAACCGACATGAAAATTAAATTAAATTTCCAAAAAAATTCTATTAACAAGATTATATTGGTGTTTTTTTTCTTTGAACCGATATACCCTTCGAGATAAAAGTCGTTATTGTGCGAAACAAATAAATCGATTAATATCTCAAAGATACGAATGATAAATGAATCGATTGAATGCAAATCCAATGGCTATTAAGTTCGATTAAATATCACACGCATAAATAAACAATTAAAAATAATTGAATGAATTTTTTTTTTCGGATGTCGCGTTATCCCGCTGAATTCCTCTTGAATCTTCTCGAAATCTTTCGTTTTTTGCGATGTGCAACGTACACAATAATCGCATAGACAGGTGAGATTCGATCGGAGATGATGAATTGTCGCGGCTATCGAAATCGCGCGTTAATTTAATTTATTTTCGCGTCGCGCTTGTATTCCCTCTTATCATTCGTAATCAATTTGGAGCAAATTTCTTCGGTGAGATCGATGTAGCAAAAAATAAATAAAGAATTTGATGGATCGCAATTGTGCAATACGAATCATCTGTAACCCTCGTGTTACGCTTTAAGGATGAAGCGGCTGATCGAAAACGGAGTAACGCTCGTTATCGTCACGTTACGCGCGACGTTCGCGTGGCCAATTCTCTTTATTATCAGTAAAAAAATAATTAACTCTCTCGGCAAACAAACATTAAACATTTATCTCATCCTATCGCGCAGCCTGCGATGCGATTCCGCGATATTGAATTATCGAAATCGAAAGTTTCTCGGGAGAAAGAATTATCGATGGATCGAGTATCTAATCAATTTTTGCGTTTCCAACGCCTCGAGAATGTGAACTTTCCTTATTTTTTATGACAATTATTCCTCCGACAATTCACGATTGGCGATCGTGATGTTGACAACTTTCGATAAAAAATCTATTTTCGATCAAATATCTATGAACGCGAGCGAAATTTTATTTATTTTTATCGATGACGCCAAAGATTGAAATATATAGGTCGCGAAATTTATAAAGTTTCCTTCATTTTTTTGTTTACTCTCGTAAAATCAATTTGTCACAAAAGTTTTGCAACGAGTAAATTTCTCTCGGTTCCTGCAGCGTCTCGGATAAATACGAGATATCGTTAAATCGTTATACCGTTCGAGAAACACATAGATCTCGCGGGTTGACAATCTCTGCACTGTTCGCATGGACTAAGTCGCTCGTTAATTATTTCGAATGGCACGAGAGACAGGAGCGTCGCACCGTTCCCCGTATAACTCGTGTATGAATAATTCTCTATCGCATATATCTATATATGCAGTTGACTATACGTATACCAGACGCGTGTGATTGTTTTATCTCCCTACTACCTCGCTGTATCGCTCTCAAACGGTCCGTAACCGTGAACGCGCGTCTAATTGCAAGTAATTGACTTCAATGATTATTGCCCGAGTGAGATATCACATTGGTTTATTGTATCTGTAAATACCGCGCGACTAACTCCACTAATTCGAACGATTTCTCAAAATCGTTCGTATCTCAAAACGCATAAACTATTTAATACAAAAAAAAACGATAAAAATTAATTTAAAAAATCTGAAATGTAAAGATACTTAAAAAAAATGCTAAATTTGATTATAGGGAATTTAAAAAAATCGTAACTATAATTAGACGTTTTCGCAAAACCTTATAATAAACCAAATAGCTTATTTCCGGTTTTTCTAATCGTTTCATCATTTACATTATCTGATAATACGAAGATAAAAAAAAAAGCTCCGTTGGAGCGCCTTTCTCGCAGTTTCTAATTTCCTATTCACGGTCCGCGAGGTACAAACGCTCGTATGCTAAACGGCGCTAAGTCGTGTCCCGGTAGCCGTTTGAAATTAGAAGCAATTTTCTCTCCGTTGCATATACGAGGAGACAACGAACCTGACTCTGGAAACCTGATACTTTTGCTCATATGTATAGCAGCGAGAGACCGTGTTATAACAACTGGTCGTCAGGTGTATAACAACTCTCGAAGCGCACGGCTTGGTATATCGCATTTGCTCGATGAAATGAAATGATTCATAGAATTATCTGCTTCGAAGCCAATTACTTCGATATATAACGCTACCTAATCGCCTTTTCACCGAAGTTTCTTAACTGCGATATATATGTATATTATATATACGGTATATATACCTATACAGGTCCGTTTATGATTGCAGCGTACACTGTAATTGAGACGTCGCTTATAGCTCGCAATGTATTTAACTCTCGTGCCTCGTAGTCGAGCTGCGTATATCGATCGGTCACGAGACAGAGAGTGCGATAAATAGCTAATCAATTAATTCGCCGCGATCGATAAACACGCGTCCAATAATGCTTAATACTTTACTACATTATTAATCACTCGTCCTGTTTGATTCATTACCGATTAGAAATTATGCTATCTATCGACAATGTCTGCTTCTCTATCGTCAACGAAATCACAAATATCGATGTTTTGACGAAAATATTTTTTTTACCGTTATATAAAATATTCTGTTATTCGTAGCAGTAATAGATTTTAATGATCGAAAACAGGGTATAGTGAATTTACAAGTTGTCTTTTTTAATCCGCTGGCTATCGATTGGAAACCTGCATTTTCTATTTTGTTGTTAATATTCGTAAAAAAAAATATTCGTAAAAAATGGTAACATTTTTTTTTTTTTTTTTTTTTGAGACCAGTGGTTTAGACGGTAGCGCACTGATAGGTGTCTCAATAGCGGAAATAGTTGTCGTGCCGACCATTTATCTTCCAGTCACGTGTAATTACTCGCTTCTCCCGTTCGTCGTTTTATTTATTACACGCGTTTCTTTGGATTCGACTAAACCGACTGTGCTTTCTTCAACGAAATCACTTGTTGTACCGCGTCTCGAACTACCGGTCACAGGAGAGAATTTCATGGATGTATTTATACATATGTATATTTATATGTAGTAAAGTCCGTTGGTGTATAAAGGTGGAGGAGGACGAATAAGTCTGTGAGATGTGAACGCAGCATCACCTGCTCCGCTGCTGCATGGTTGTATGCTCATGGTACGCGCAGTCTCTCGCGACTAGGAGCGGCTCCCTCTCGTAACCGATTCCGACCGAACGCCCGGCGTCGAGTAAATCAATCAGGCAAAAGGGACGCGCCGCGGCGGCCACGCTAATTAGCGCTAATTGACCGAGACGCGAGACCGAACACACCGGGCATTACCAGCAGCATCGCACGCTCACCGGTATAGGGAGATTCCTCACGTCTCCCTCACGAGCTTTCATTCTATATTGATTATATAACGTTTCATGAAAATTGTATATATCGCTATATCAGCAGAGGCCATCGGCTTTGAAAAATAACTGAATTTTAATTGTTTCGATAGACATTCAATTCGAAGAGCAAAAAAAAAAATCAGATACGATTTGATCTGCAAAATCGTAAAGAGATCGGTTACTTTGTGCTAAAGATCGCGCAAAAAAACGTAAAACCGATAGTTTTTTGTTTTTTTCAACGATAAGGTCGTTTTTAATTATTAAAAAAAAAAAACGGACGATTTGTTTTACAAGATCGTATAGAGATCGGTAACCCTGTGCTAAAAATAGCAAAAAAACATGCATCAGACATTGTTTGTTTCCTCGACCCTTTGACTCATTTACCGATCGATCTCCCGATTGCGAAATTGAACCAAAGACAACGGATATTGCGCCTTAATTATTCTTCGTGATAAATATCGGCAACCGCACCGGTGTTTAAATCGCTAATATTTATTTTCATCTCTTGAACGATAACGGGAGACATTGGATCAGAAGATTTTGGGATACCGATCAAGAGATCTTTCGTCGGTGGCAAAAATTCTTAACGCCCGCGATCTACGAGGTTGAAAGGGGTATTACTGATCGGAATCGAAATTCTTCGTAATCGCGTCGTTGAGGAATGTATACATTTTTTTTCCTACGGCACATTGCTTCGGACCAATGTTTCGAGCTTTAACTTCGCGATCGGATGGATTAATACGCGCGCTGTTACCCCGCAGTACTTATATATCAAGCAAAGTTTACCAAATTCACGCGAGCGAACAGCTTGTATATCGGAGTCCAATGGATTTTTTTGTTTATTATTTATGGGTCTCCTGTAGGCTTATTGTGCGTTCGATCACGTATCCCGTTATCGTTTTATACGATCGTAGATTACCTCTCGCAACACACACTTCGGTTCTCAATCGTTTCAAGTCGATTTCTCGTAACGATTGATAAAGTTTCATGTTTTTTTTTCTTGTTCATTCACCGATCAAATAGAAGATTCGTGAGACATCGAACTGTGTGAGTTGCGATAAAGCGAACGACGATTTTGTCGCATGCGATAACTCGAGAGTTTCGAGCATTTTTTATTTTTTTTTATTTTTTAAATTTAATTATCTTCTCGCGGTTGATCGCACGTACGAGACAAGGTCGTTCCGCGATTCTCTTCGATTACGAGAGAGATTCGGTAAAGAGATAATAATTACGACGAGAAGCTCCGGCGAACGGCGTCGTGAAACTTTACCGGTGAGATCTTATCGAATCTTTCATCCGTGTTCGCACGAAAGTCGGCGATTCCTTTCATTATACGAGACCCCATTATCGTGTCAAAAGACATGCCGAAAATTTTAGTGTCATTTTTGTTTTTTTTTTTTTTCATCTTTCGTCAAACACGAAAAACATAACATTTTTTGGGGGGAACCGAGCGAAAGTGACGAAAAGCGAAGGTTTTTGAGATCTCGTGGGATAAGGGATGATTGATCACTTTAATTATGACGGTTGAGAAAATATCATGTTACCGAAAAACAAAAAAAACGTGAAGCTCGTTCGGAGTTACGCCGAGCGTGAAAGGTCGGATACCACTAGTTTATTTTTACTAACGCGTTAACCCGAGAAGGGCTGCTGCTGCTGTTGCCGATCGCGCCGATCTTGTTTTCGCGAATTTATCTCAATGACAAATAAAACGTTTCTTTTTTTTATTAGTAATACTTAACTGTAGTTTCGGTATTATTCAAACAAATCGAATAAATAATTTTATCGAATTTTATTCGATAAATTTCGGCAAATTTGTCAGCCAACTAAGTAGCTGAAAATTAATTTCTTAATAGCAATATATGCATTTTTTTTTTTTTCCATGAGTATAATAAATTTTTATATCACGTGTCCTGGAAAGCAAATAAAGTTTCAAATAAATTTTATCGAATAAGTAAAATTTTCGATAATTTGTATACATTTTTTATAAATTCTATGCACCGTAGCAAAACTCGCGGATATTCGTTTCCATTTCTCGGCCAATTTGGTAGGAATTCGCGGTCAATTGTCGATTTGAACCCTGCGGCAGCTATAAAGCTGTAATCGAGTCGTTATACGGTCAACTGCGGATAGAGTACGAAAAAATCCGAGGGATGATCATTCGTTTCTCGGAACTCGAAGGAAGAAACCCGGTGATATTTCACGGAGAATATCTTCGTTCGTTCCAATCCATTATTCGCCTACGCGAATAGCCTGCCATATAGCAATTTTTTTCATAGAAAAATGAATGAAAATAAATCGTCGAAAAAAAAAGCATCATAACACGAAAGAGTGAACTCCAAAAAAATGATAAAATGTTTCATCTGAAAAATACTTGTTACAAGAGCAACGAGTAGTCATCTGCCACCGAGGATCTCTATCGTGTATCCTTATTATTAATCTTCTCGATATAATATACCGTCGAATATAAACACCCAGCCGACTTAGACCAGAATAATAAGATAAGAATATATATGTGTATACATCTATACGAAAACACGAGACTCGAAGCCGGTGAGTAGAAAGAAGAAGAGACAGGACACCAAAGTACAGACGTCGTTTGGTAGTTCGACAGAGATAGATAAAGGCGAAACCGAGGGACGTTGTTCGGAGTAGGTTCGGGTGCAGAAGGTTACCCGTTTCTTATCGGTGAAAAGGTAGCCAACGCCGCTTGTCGAAGAGGAACCGAAAGAAGAAGAAGAAGAAGAAGAAGAAGAAGAAAGAAATGGAAAACAAGGAAAGATACGAAGGAACGGAGGGAGAAAACCTTCGGGGACAGGAACAACAAGCACAAGGATTCTCAGGTAGATCGAGGAAATAAGAATAAAGGGGGTGAGGGGAAAAAGAAGAATTTTGTATGTGTGCGTTGGTACGTGTCGTACGCCGCACGTGCAGTAGAAGGAAGAGGAAGAAAAAAAAAAAAATTAGAGGGTGAGGACGAGGAATGGTGAAGAAGCAGGTTGCGAAGAAGCATTGGCCGGGCAAAGTGTTTAAGAGCGTTATCTCCTTGGCTATTAGTCTTTCTTGGTGTGTGGCCCCCGGTCTCATGGCTCGCGCGACCGCGAGTTGCCTCTGGAGACTCCTTTGCTGCCTGTTGGCTTCACTCTTTTTTCCCTTCATAGGTTTCTATTCTCTCTCTCTCTCTCTCTTTCTTTCTCTCCACATATACACGGAGTTTCACCGAGGAGCTCTCGCGAGGTAAGGGTTAAGTTAAGTAGCTGACTATCTCGACTCACCATCTTACACCACCGACCCACGACCCCGCGTGCGTGGATATATCCTCGAACTATATGCACTGCCCAAGCGTGGAGAGAATCTGGTCACAGCCTATATATACGGACTTTAACAACGTATCCCGCACTACCGTGGAATGACAACGCGCACCGGCGCTCACGGGGCCAAGGATTATAGAAAGAGAGGAAAATAATATACGAATTACGAATAAGGAGATACCAGAAGGTCTGCTTTACTTCTGCTACCTTTCTCGTTAGTTGCCAATGGCACGGTACTCTTGTTTTACGGCATTGGATTTTAATGATTTTTTTTTTTCGGTATTCCTACGTCAAGCCTTCGGATATTTTTTGTTAATGCAACTATACCAATTATTGCAATCAATTTTTTTTGTCGTTAACGTTACAGAAGCTCCCAATTTTTTCATAGATTCTTGGTGTTACTATTCAAAATTCAAAAAATTCGAAAACAAAAAAATGTTTTATAAAAATCTTGTCAATAATACAAAAACCAATTATATAAAAATTGTTTAACAAAAAAAAATGAATTATTATAATAATCTATGTATAATAATTCATAATATAATAATAATACATTTTTTTGTTATACAATCCGCTATCGGTTTTTAGATTATTCGCGAGTCGAAATAATCCATTTTTTTCGTTGTTTTTTCTATTGCTAATAGTTCAATCGGCGTAAAGTTTCGTTAAGTGGAGGAAATCCCGTGAGTCCAGATCTGATGCATTCTTTTTACGTTCGGTCGAAATTTTTTGTTCAACACGTTTCTTGATAGATCGTTGTCGTTTGTCGAAGAGAAGGTAATCGTACGCGCTGTGGTCACGCGGCCGAATTAGTTCTGGCGAATTCGACAAGCCAATTTTTCCATCGCTCCGTTGTCGAGAGACGCGGCGCGTGCGCGCGCAAGAGTATAGGAACAGCCGTGGTGGACGCGGGATAGTATAGCTGTGTGTATCGAAAGTTTTGATCGAGGGTTCGTGGCGCGTGCCATTTGTGAAGAAATTTTGACGGATGAATAATAGAAGTGGAGGGAGAAGCCGCGATAATTGATTTGTCGCGTGAAATCGTTACATCGTAAACCGAGAAGGGAAGGGGAGATGAGGTGAACAAAGTTCAGGTTCGTTGACAAATCGATCAATCGACGTTTACCTCGAGCACGCGAGGTACTCGACTCTTCCTATGACGATTTCATTACGTTTTCAATTTATCGACGTGTGTTTACTTTGTTATTCCGTCGACCGAACCGTAGCGCGACGAGTTTTATACGAGGTAAAAAAAAAAAAAAAGAACAGAGGAGAGATATAGGTGTACAGAGACGAGGAGAGGGGAAACTATCAGGAGGCAATAGCCTGCTGATCGATGGCCGGTCATCAGCGGGATTTATGCTCCGTGCCTTCCGTCGTTCGCCTCCGCTCTTCGCCGTATATACCGAAGACTTGAAGAGAATGAAAGAAAAAAAAAAATAAAAAAAAATGACGAAGAAAAACCGAAAGAAAGAGTGTGAGAACGCTGTTACGGGTGTTGTGGAGGCCTCAAGAGATTTTAAGGACCTGTGCGCGCCACTCTTACTACCGTTGCTTCTTCTGCTCGATGGACTTGAATAAAAAAAAAAAAGAATGGAAAAAAAAAAAAAAACCTCCGCGATGACCTGCGTGGGTTGAAGTTGACCAACGGCTCTCCCTCGTTCATTTCATTTTTTTTCCATGCCATTCACATGTTATAAAAAGTCCCATTGTCTATGTCATTATCACATACCCACAAGTTTACTCGGCTTCAATACTACAGAATTCCAATGTCCTTTTTTTTTTTTTGTTTTATTTGTTTATTTATTTTTTTTTAGTTCTCTCTTCTCCTTTTCTCGTATTACTTCGAGCCGTTTTTATCAAACAATCTTTTATACACGTCGAAAAAATATACTACCGAGGGGCATATATTACACGTTATACATACAAAATATGCCAGAGAGATCGATGCACGGTCGTCAACGGGATTTATGTCTCGAGCCTTCCGTCACGCAGCCAAAACCAGAATGGTTGTGGTGGTATAAAAGCGAAGAGAAAAAAAATGAGAAGACAAGAAAAAAAAAAAAAAAAGGCTCAGCCTGAGCTCAAGTTTTAAGGACCTCGAGGTCGTAGGAGTCGAAATTCGAACGGGTATAACCCCCCCTCACCCTCCCCGCGTTTTTTTTAACTATATGAGAGAATATGAAGGCACCTTCATCGCGTTCACCTCTCACAGTTCGCGGGGTCCGCGCCGGTTAACCAGGATGAATTTACACCGTTTCGTGTTGCCGTTTCTCGCGGCATCGACGGAAGCGTGGGAGGGATATGACGGGAAGCGGACACGAATGAAGTTCAAGAGAGATTATATATATACATAAACCAAACTCTACTACTCTTCTCATAGTTTTCGCTTTTGCCCGGACGACGCGGCGCAACAATAAAGAGCCTCCGGGGCACCGTTACGACCGCTGTAAAATCTTACGAGGATCGTAACGCGATGATGATGAATATAACGTTCTTTCCATCGTACGAAAACTCCAACCGAGAAGATCCCAGCTGTACCAAACCACGAATATTGTTGTGATGAGTACGCTGTTTCGCCGGAGCTTCGAACGTTCCGGAACTCGAACGATACAATCCTTTCGGCGCTTCTTTATTATTGAATGAAATTGGATTTTTTTCGTAATTAAAAAAATTTCCTTTCATTGAGTTCTTAATTTTTTTTTGCGTTTATTGTTAAGATCGACGAAGAGTAGAAAATAAAAAAATTCGAGTAAAAAAAAAAAGAAAAATGGGATTTTTAACAATGGTACAGAATCTCCAACTCTTTTAATCGCGTTGCACTCTGTCGGGTTGAGCGTGAAAATTGTTGACTCCCAACAGCCACGGGGACTGACAACAAAAAGTGACCGGAACTTCGGACACAGTTTTGTACAAATAAAGAATTTTTCACGGTTTACGTTCGCGATGTTTTGGTAAAAGTGACTTTCACGAAAAGGTGAGCGAGACGCACGGTTCCGCACGAAACGGAAAATCTTCTTGAAGAAGCTGAGAACGCAGTTTTTGTGTATGGTATGGGGTACACGGTACACGGTAAATAGGGTAGCAGCTATATGCGGGCGCAACCCCGCGGAGATATCGTCACGGAACTCGAAATAACGATTTTGTCCCTTTGAACGATCTCTGACCCTTCTGAGACTTGTCCAGCGGATCTTCTTCTTCTTCTTCTTCTTTTTCTGTTCCTTCGACGACGAATTTTCTCCGGTATATATACCAGCGCCGAAGATTCTTGTTTGGGTTGACTATACTCGTGGGCGATTATGCACGCTGTTTTGGCCCCCCGAGCGCAGTCGTGGAAGAATTAGAGTCGAGGCGACCTGGCGACTACCGTGCGACAGAGGGGGGTTCGCTTTAGGTAACACAAACACAGGAGCTCTGTCCATCTCTCTAGAACTGTAACCTACGCACCAGCGGGCCTCTCTCCGATCTTTTCGTCTTCTTTTTTTTCTCTTCCAGTTCTACTCCAGAATCCTCGCTGCGAAGACCCTAAATATTTGTGCTCAACGATTAGTTACGCGACGAAAAGGTTTCTCTGTGTACTGAACCCGATTATTTATGCTCTACGCGCTACGAGAGAGATATAGTTTTCGATAGAAAAGTTTAGAAATACGGTATTGCAGTTTGGGCTGTTTTTCTTTTTTTTTTTTTTTATACGTCGCCGGAAGTACGAAAATTTATCGAAAAATTCCTCTAATAAATGAAAAAGAAAAAATTACAACTATTTTAAGGACATTGGTGTCCAATAGAATTTTTTCTTATGACGTTACGATGAGATATCGGGGCAGAGAAGTATCTCCAAAATTGATAGGGATCGAAAAAAAAAAAAAAAAACTTGTTTTCTGTAACCAAAATGACGAGGTCAGTGTTTTGCGAAGTTTTCGAAGAAACCCACGTCTTCGACTGTGAAAAATCAACTGTGAAAAACGTATACTTCAGTGGGAAGAAGGCACGAGAGGCGGTGCAGCCTATTCAGAAAGTATTCTGTTATTCGTGCGAACTGTCCAAAATATTTGTGCCGCTCGATTAACCGTGTCTCGGGAAAGGTATGCGATTATCCCGGATCCTCGAAGGAGCCGCGCTGCCTGTCGGACGACTGACCAGAAAAAATTATATCCAACAAGAAATTTCTTGCATCGAAAAAGATTAAAAAAGTAAAAATAAACAAACAATAACGAGAGCCGATGACCTAATTTTGAAGAAAAAAAAATAAAAAATTCTCCCACTAACAATAAATGGGACTTTTATTGAGTCACGCCAAATTTTAGGACGATATAGAGCTGCGTAAAAAAGTTTAAAACGCCACTCGATCTTTTCGTAAAAAAAAAAAAAAAATTCCAAAAAAATAGTCTGCTCTTCATATTCCCGTTGCGAAGTATCTAAAATATTTGTACGGTGTGCGATTAGTCGCGGGCTGCACCGGAAGGCGAGCATTCTATTTGAGAACTTTTTTTTTTTCTTCCTTTTTACACTGAAGAAGAAATGAATTCACCTTCGGACACGCCGTCGCCGTGTTCGTTCGATCTTCGTTCAGTCTCGACACTAAGAAATTCAGCGAGCTGCGCGGTATCTCGAGACCTGACTGATTGACGAACAAAAAAAAAAGGAAGCGAAGTCCAGAAGAAGTCGAGTAGTAAAACGGGCGTGAAGAAACCGGAACTAAATGGGAGGTAATACGGTCAAAAATTCAGCATCTCCAAACACACGGAGATTCACCGTTTTGTCGAGAAACTTCGGACTCCCTTTGGAGTCCCTAATAGACGGGAGAGCGTAAGCTGACCTACAGGAGACCGGGTATACACTCGTCGATCTCCGGTGCCCCCGAAGCTTTCCCTTTTCAACGCGATAATGCGTTTCTTCTTGTTTTCTCATTGTTTTCCCCGTTGCGAATCGCACCCGGTACAGCAACAACAGCTCAGAGTTATACAACACCGACTGTGCGAACAGCGGGAATTCAGTCAGAAGCATCTAAGAAAATGATTTACAATCTCTGCAACTTTGCTAACCGGCTAAAGGATCTCTTTGCGGAGCGATTTTCTCGTGACAATAAGCCACACGATGCCTTGAAACGGAAGCTCACGGATTCTCCAAGAGGAAAACCGCCATAGGTCGCTACTCTACCCAAGTCGCCCCTTAAAAAAAAATGACCCTGACTTACTTTTCAAGGACCCATTCCCGTGCAATTCGAAAATCCAATCACTCGTCGCACTTTCCTAATTTTAACGAAAAGCTATTTTCATGAAAAAGTAACTTAATAATAATAATGAAAAAATGAAAATAATAATAATCATTATTTATTATATATTTTTATTATTTTCATTTATTTACTTTTTTCACTAAACTAAAACGTTTTTTATTGGTACGAAAAAATAAATTTGCATTAAAAAAGTTTTTGAAAACAATAAAAAAAAAAAAAGTTGACGAAAGTATGGAGAAAACGAGAAGAAAAATAATGACGAGAAGTCAGTAAGTTGACGAGGGGTGGAATGGATCAAGTGCGCTCGTGATGGAGAAAGAGAGAGAGAGAGGTGGGGAGCAACGAGATCGTTGCATGTGTACGCTTCCGGCCCGATCGCCTCGTTAGCATCATCGTGTTTCCACTTGGTGGAACGATAACCGCTCGTTAACGGCGATTAAACGGCGAGCTAAACATCGAGCGCGGCCCCGAGACGAAACAATCTCGGTGCTCTCGGCGTGAAGCACGATTAAAATAAACAAGGTGTGTGATCGCGCGCTCGCGCGAGATCGCCTTGCCGGTGCTGCTGCTGCTGTTGGATCGGCTTCCTTCTCGACATACTCAGCAGCAGCCCGAGCTACGCACTTCGTTCTGCCTTTCTTCTGTGCATATATGATCGCCACTCGGCTTCACCCTTACAGAATTTTTTTTTTTTTTCCATATCTTTACCGTCGTTTTTTTTTCTCTCCTTTCCGTACTCAGAGTCAACAGGTCCGCGAGAATGCTACAACGCATTAATATTATACTAAACGGAGCTCCCGAATTATTTAGACTACGATATCGGAAACTCGAGAAAGTTTAGCCTTACGACGAATAGTCGGAGCACTGAAAAGCGACAAGTGCATTTTTAAAGGGTCCGAATGTTTTCTTGAAAATTAAAACCGAACGTCGAAGTCTCGGGGCTTTGCTGACTCGCATTGTAGAGCCCTTAACAAGGGGAAGTCAGAGATAAGAACACCGCGGGCGGCGCAAAGGTCGCAGACGATATCTCGCATAGACACAATGGTTCTTATTGCGTAGTACTGCTCCGAAGAACACAGAGAATAGCAAGAGAAAAGGTAGACACAAAGCGAGGCGTTGAAGAAGCTGAGGAGATGAAAGAAATAACCAAGAGTTTCACACTTCGCCTTGAAAAGCTCGCCTCCTTGGCTTGCAGACTTCGTGCAAAGGAGGCGAAAAACTCTCCTTTTTCATCTCGTTCTCTCGTCCTTATTCCTTCTCACTTTCTCTGAGGCGATTCTTTTTTTTTCTCTGATCTTCCCGCGTGCACGTATTTTCCCATGTCGGCTCTCCCTCCCAACCCTTCGCTCCTTCTTAACCGCGCGAGAGAGGTAGAGATGGTCTCCTTCTTTATTTTTCATGTTTGCCCGACTCGTTAACGCCCCGCGGGCAAAATAACACGCTCTTGCCGCCGCAGCTCCTCGTACAGAGGGATTCCCGTATAGAGACCGCGGCTGTACAACCTCTTTTGCTCTCCGCAATCATGCACCGAGTTACCAACACCTCCTTTCGTAACGATCGTCCTCTTCGCCTCACGGCTTTCGCCGACACTCTACGGTTCCTCGATTGCACACGGCATCTATACGTCGAGCAACTCTCCGCTCCAACCCTCTTTCGTATAGCTAATCAAGGATATGGGCGGTACCAAGAAGGGAATACCACGGATACATAGTATCGATCTGATCGTCGGAATAAAAATTGGGAAATTAAAAAAAACAAATAAAGATAAATAAATAAATTTCCACTCGTCTCATGTTCGATTCGGTTTAAAGACCGTACGATAAAAAATATCGATAAACGAACATTCTAAAAAAAAAAGATTAAATATACAGAATTAAAGTCGCTTTGAAAATCTTCCGATAAAAGAAATCCTCAACGCAAATGCTCCGCAAAAAAAAATCAGTTAAATTCCTTTTTTCATTTTCACTCCGAATGTTTCATAAATTCTCGGCAATTACAACGAAAAAAAAAAAAAAAATTCGTTTCAACTTTACCCAATGGTAACTAAAAGTTTTATGTCTTTTATGATAATGAAATTGTTGCTTCGCGGTTATTTCGTTGTGAAAACGAGACACGAACCGAAACGTCGTTTCGCGAGTGCCGTCGTGCGACACAAACTTCAAAGTGGCCAATTACTTGACATTATCTTTATCGCCCGATGAATTTCTGACGCTCTTAAGGTAGCGACAAAGTCTCCTGTTCCTATAATGTACGTATATGCGTGTGCGCGCATGTCTCTGTGGGTATTTATGATGGTGAATGCTCTCGCGGTTTCGCGTACTACGTGCTAAGGATGACGTGAAAACAGCAGCAGTTTTATGCGTTCAAGTTGTTCGCTGCTGTTGGTTGAACTTGAGAGAGAACGAGAGACATCCGGAGAACGGCAATAATAAGAGTTCCCGAGGATGAAAAAAGATATATGTATATATATCTATATACATGCCGTTGTCACAGGCAAACCGGTGAGAACGACCGAAACTTCGTTCTTACCGTCTCTCGTTTCTCTCTTATCCTTGTCTCGTAACGAGCGAAGAAACTCTCTTTGGCGTCAATAAAAACGAAGCTTATCACCGAATCGGTGGGCGGCTGCGAAGAGAGATCTTCGGAGTCAAGAGAACGCGACCGAAGATTTCGTGCACTTGTGACTGTTAGGCTTGTGGCTCCTCGAAGGAGTCCGCGCCGTGTTCACAGTGGACCGAAAGTCGCGGGGGCCGAAAGGGAGGCGACGAGAGACATCAAAGCGTACAAGAAAACCATTAGCAGCCGCCATAGCCGTGGCAAGAAGTTAAATTAATTACCGGTGGTAATACACGCGGTGGATCGAATGGAACGAGAGGCACGTCGAGTTCTCCTGTCCCGGAGGTCCCCCAATGGCACGTCGGATCGCGCGCGATCCACAGAGGCTTTATATCCATCGCCGATGGAAGCACACCGCTCGGCAACGGCTGCTGCTCGCAGCTCGAGATCTTTGCCGTTGCTGCTGCTGCTGGCTGCTGTTCTCTCTGTCCCTGGAGTGGACGACGTGCCTATCCACGGGCCTCTGGGCGACCGAGTGCCTCTCCCGTCCTTCGCCGTGGCACATTCCGCGGCGTCCGCGTCGACGTCTCGAATTAAGGCCCCACAACGATAAATAAAAGGGCCAAAGGACGAGCGAAATAAACGAGGAAGGGGAGGGAAAAAGAACTATAGCGGATACTTATTCGGGATATTTTTTACGGGGGGTGGTTTTTCACGTGGGCCGATCATGTCTCGTCGCGGTTTCGTTATACTCCGAAAAATGCTGGAGGTTTTTAGAAAGATTTGTCGCACTGTGACGACGCACGACGAGGATTAATCGTATCATGCGCCACGAGGGGAGTTAAGGATTCCTCGTCTTCGTAGCACTCGGACACAAGTGGCCGCTTTTGCTGCGCCTCTTTAATTAGGATACCGGAGTAACTCTATCGCATTGAGAACACCTTCTTTCCTCATTTCGGTGACTTTCGAGGGCTTCAAAAAATCCTTCAAAAAAGGCTCAACTTTGCAATTACATTAATTCTCAGTGTAGTTAATAATAAAAAAATTATCATTTTTTTAACAGTCCGTATTAGCAATTTCTTTTTTTTATTTTTATTATATTATTTTTTTTTTAATTCACCGGCATCTATTATAAATTATTATGCGATTTTATTTTTCACAGTTTAAACGTTTCGATTTATTTTAAGTAAATTTATTGAAATTCGCGAAAATAAAAAATCGGGTTTTTCGGCGCGTAACGAGCGTTCAGTGGACTGATAATAATCTTATGAATGATTTACATAGTTCAATTGTTGAATGTACGAGGGTGAGATACGAATTGTCAGACTCGTCAGTGGTTTGTTCCAAGCATCGAAGTCTCTCGATCTTTCTCCGTTTCGCGACTTCAAAGCGCCTCAATAAACGCACGAGCTGAATGTATTCTCTGCCGAGGTCGTTGAGACAACCGAGAGGAAGAAGAGGGTATATTCTACAAGAATAATCCTTCTCCGGTTACAACTCGGTCGTACCGTACGTATAGCGTCGGTAGAGATACACAAGCATTTGCTTATATACATATACGCGTACAGAGGATTATAAAACCGTACGAGGCATGAGCCATTGTTCTCTCGTGCTATGGAAATTAATTGAATTTATTTGAATATAAGCTTTACAATGTTACCGAGAGATTTCTCCGGTGCAACGAAGCCGATTTTTTTTTTTTTTTTTTTATATACACGAACCAAAGAGTCTAACTGTGATTCTAGATTTGTCTTAAAGAAAAACGAAACTGGTGAAGGGGATTTCGAGTACAAAAAAAAAATGAGCATCGAAAGGCTTTTACGAATTAATAAAAATATCGACGAAGTAACGCGTGTACTTTGTATAAAATGATATCTCCGAGTCTCACGTGACCCCCCAATGAATCGCACGAGGGCACTGCGCGCCGCTACCCTGACTCGTAACCGGCTATACAATGCACAATGGAATAATATCCCTGCTGCATTAAACAGTTATTTATATTTATCCACCTAAGTACTTTCGCGAACGAGATCTCTCGTATTCAAATCGCTAACAAGACACAACGATTTTGTCCTCTGTTTACAAAGTACACAGGAATTCAATGAGTCTGCGATGAGGTTGAGAAACAATTTCGTTCCGCGTATGCAACGGGCGGGTATAAATAAAAATGGAAGTCAGTGAATGAAGAGACGGAAGAGAGTTGGAAATTTATCGACAAAAAAGTGCGACAAATTTTCTGCATCGATAACAAAAGTCGAGTTTTTTGTTGTTGTGTTGAAGTACAGCCGAGACGTCTGGATAAAAAAGCGTCGAATTTTGTGCGGATTCACCGGGTGGCGAGCGCCCGCAAGGTCGTCGAAGGGTTCGCAATGAAGGGTGCGTATGCGCCTTCATTGTTAAAAGACAAACGACCGGGTAATCGTTACCGTCAGGGGCTTCGACTTGTTGCTTGTTTTTTTTTTCGGAGTCCTACTTTCTTTCAGAGACTCTCTCCTTATTTTCGTCCCCTACGTTTCTGCCTAATCGATTAACTACGCGATATACGAACATTCGAAACTGAATAAATATATCGACGTAAATTATAGCTATTTGCGCAAATAGAAAGGACGAAGAATCGCGAGGGTTCGACCGCTTATTGACAATTTTTCCGATGCGCATATGCAATACAAAGATAATTTATTTGATGGAATGGGAGAAATTATTGATACATCGAGGGGCGACACAGGGAGAGAGTGCGGAGAAAGAAATGTCCCCATTGTGGTAAAGTACACACGCGAAAGCATTCGAGAATTTTTTTTTTTTTTTTTTCAGCGACCTATACAACATTTCATTTTCGCGTGGAGGTTTTTTTTTTTTTTTTTTTTTTTTCTATGGGTAGAGTGCTGAATGTGGTCGAGAAAGAATGACGCAGTTAACGATACTTTCCCACGTCGGTCATTGTCGACCTCAAACTGGTCATCGGATCCCGCGCCGGCGGCAGCGGCGAAGGAAGGAAGTGGTCGCGAAGATCACTTTACAGCGACGAGAAACAACGCGTTATAACCCCATGAATAATTTTTTTTTTTTATTTTACTTTATTTTCTTAACTTCAAAAATCCAATCGTGTCTTTTTGAAATTCTAACAGCAAATATTCCCATTGGAATTTTTGTTTTTTTTTTTTTCGGCATTAAAAACTCATTATATTAATGCGGTTGGTAAAAATTCCTCGCCACTATGTATATACCATTAAGGAATTTTTTTCCTTTTTTTTTTATTCAATCAATTTGCGTTTTATTCGCATCAACACCTTCGAGCAGGAAGTTCGCCATCGGCACTTCGCGCAAAGTTGTATGTCTTCACCGGGACTTTATAATCTTCGTGAAGCTCTCGGCGCTCACGCAATTTTAACGTTTATTTTTCAATCTTTATCGTAATCACGAGGTTAAGTAGAGCAATAAAAAAAAAACGAACGAAAACCTTCAAGCAGGAAGTTTGCCATCGGCACTTCTGTCAACTTGTGCGTCTTCGCCAAGACTTCGTAATCTTCGTGAAGCTGCTTACACAATTTCTTTTTTATCTTTAAACCGTGCGAAGTTATTTGGAGCGATATTTTTAAAATTTTTTTCACCGCCTCGTTTTCATCCGGTGAGAATTAAGGTTCGCGGATGGTAATCTTCGGATTCTCGTAAGCAGCGATAAAGAAAAATGGCGACCAGAGACGCGCGAAGGGATAAACAGTTGGATTGCATGAATGCACGTGTATAAAAAGAAAAAAGGCAATAAAAATAAAATAAAAGAAGCATCGAGATGCACATGAGAGAAAAAAAGAGAAAGGTTGGAATAGAGCGAAGGAGAAGGGACGAAGAGGTTGCGCGTCCGCCATAGGTCTCGACCGTACCAGCAGCGCCATGACGTTCTTTTGACCCGTTTGACCCCGTGCGCACTTCTCACCATGCATTATGGCGGCCGGAGAGCGGCAGAGGCCCCGAGGGCCCTCAGGGGGCCCTTCCTTCATCCTTTTTCCCCGTTGAAGCCCGCGGACCAACCAGATTACGTCTATCTTCCTCTCGCTCTTCCTTCGCTTCGCGGCTTTCCTCCCCCGTCTTTCGCTTCTTTCTCGCTCTCCCTTTCTCACTTTTACAATCTTCTTTACTTCATTTCTATCTCACTCTTGTTCTCACCGCATTATCCCACACATAATCGAACTCTGCAGGGAAAAAGAGAGAGCGAGAAGAGATATGCCGGGGCTTTCGCTCACCGAGTTCTCTCGCTCGCTGTATTGCTAGCGAACGGCCAACTCTTGCGGTTAGCACTCGACGAACCTGCAGGCTACGCTCACACCGAATATCTTCGGCGTGCATGTTGAGAGATTAATAACCGCGAAAAAAAAAGTTATTTGCGATAAATCTTTGTGAAGGCGAAGTGTCTTCCTGGTCCACGTCTCGCGAGATTGAAAAAACGAAACTTTAATTGTCTGGGAGTTCGGCAACGAATTCCACGGCGTCGCGAGTCTGTACGTCCGGTAGGGAAGAGTCATTGAAATAAGAGTGTTGCTTGCAATAGATTTTCAAAATAATGAAACGTATTCCTGGTCCACATTACGCAGAATTGAAAAATCAAAGGGTTAAGTGTATGGGACTCGAGCACAATGAACCACAGATTAGTAACTGTGCGCATCCGGTATAACGTTTTAAACGATAGTTGACGCCAGACCTGGAAACTGATCTACAAAATTAAAAAAAAAAAATTCGGGGGCATTTTTTTTCGAAAATATTCAAATTAGAAGATTAGAAGATTGGCAAGTCTGCGTCTGGTAATAAGCAGTTAAATCCGGATCCGTTTGGCAAACGAAAGATGGGTGCAGAAGAGACAGCCGATATGCGACTCTTGACGCGGCATCACTCCTCGTGCGGGGGGCTCTTTCGTGTCTCGATGCGCGGCAAAAGCGCCTGTTCATCTCTCGTCGGCGAGGTTGCCCCCCAGGTATAACTAACTGGTCCTAACGCGGTGTAAAACCGTTTTCGCCCTAAAAACTCGAACGTCCATCCCCCTTGGTTCCGACCTTAATTAGCGGCGAGAGAACGAGCCTCTCGCCGCGGCTTCCTATACTGTCTTATAGACAAAGGCTGAAGGCGCCCACGAGATGAACTATATTGCCACTCGTTCTTCAAACTAATACTCGTAGCATTGTATACCTGAGCTCTCGCGAACGCGCGCCCCAGCGTCATCGTATTGCATTCAGACCGGATCTCTTCAAGAGGATAAAAAAACAAAAAACAAAAAAAAATCATTCGAATCTCTTAAATTTTATCCTCTCAACCGAATCAAATCGCGATTAACGACATTTTATCGTTCGTGTTGTCATAAATCTGTTAAATTTCAAGCGATTCGTATTTTAAAAGAATTTGTTTATTCTGCTATAACCATTCGAGTTAAAATTTGTTTGGCATTACGGAAACTTTTATTAAAATAAAATTTATAAAAATCGAATAGTTTATGAAAAAAAAAAAAACATTTAGGATTTGGAAAAAATAAAAAAATTTAAGTAAAATTAAATTTAAAGCAAAAGATCGAAATTACATTTTCGGAAATTTTGTACGCAGCCGGATGTGGCAATACTGTGAAGTTTCCCACAGTAACAAAAATCCATTAAATATCGTTGGTTTATCTCTCCCGTATATTTAAGCAAATATGAAATAAATTTTGATACCGGATAATAAGGGGTGTATTTAAAAATTGAAAAATCTTGTTGCAACTGAAAATGGGGACGGAATGACTGTGGCGAGGGTGAGAGAACGATACGGAGAGAGAGAAAAATAATTGAAGAGGCACGATTTGTCGTTATGCGCCGGTCTCGCCACGCTGTTTCCAGCGTGACCGATCGTAATGGGGTTACAGGCAGTAACCTCGGCGTCCTTTTGAAGATACAAATGTGCCTGTGGCTTTACGAGGTATGGAAAAAAAAGGTATAGGAAATATATATGTGTATACATATACATATGTGAATGTATGTATGATTCGTGGATAGTATACACGTACTATAAGGTATATACTACTCGCATCTACTATAATACCGACACGACCGACGCCGAACGTAACGGAGCGATGGATGCACGTATCTCTGGTTAAGGAGCATCGTGGGGTTTTGACTCGCGAGTCCCGTGGTGAGCTTCGACTCCGAAAGAGCCTAAGGTGATGCACAGGCAGCAGGAGCAACAGCATCAGAAGCAACAGCGCACGATCCCGAGCGCGCTAATCCCGCGCTCATTAGTAACACGCCACGGACAGGCAACCGACACGAGTAACCCCGACATTCGCTCCACAAAAAAAAAAAAAAAAATTATATTTCGCCGCGAAAATTTACCTCCGATATATTTTTATTTCTATAAAAAAAGAAAAATGAAGAATTCGTATGGGTGAAAAAAAAAAAAAAAATGAAAAAAAAATGTCTTTAATTTCGCTATTCACGGATTTTCTCTCATGGGCTCTGAAGAAATAGCTATTTGCACTGACCGCGGTATATATACGGCTGTAGTTCAGAGAGGACTGTACAGTGTATAAACGCTTCGCGTCACGCTCTCGTTTTCTCCGACAAAGTCGAGTCCACCGTGGCCCGCCACGTCCGTCAAATATTTGCTCGATCACTTATCGCCCGGATCTTTCCACGAAAGCATCGAACTTGCGAGGATAAAAAAAATCCACGAAGTATACGTGACGCCTCGTTCGCGCGAAGAGTTTTACCTTTCGCGCGCACAGACGGCACAGTAACGACTGTTTTACGTTCTATTCTTCTTTCATCTTTCGCTTCATACATGAGTTATACGACTGTTATTTTTCTCTCGCATTTCCCGGTATACATTTTCGCCGAGAAGAATGACGCGTAAGGAAAAAAAAACGCAAAAATCAGTTTGCAGTTACCGGGAAATTCATAAGAGATTGGAATTTGTCATCGAAGTTGCAGATAAGCAATTTCTATTGACTACATTTCATAATAAATAGTTCCGGGAAGACCGTTCATTGTTCGTATAATCGCGTCATCGTCGTGAGACCACGAAGAGTCCTGACTTGTAAGATATTTCTGGAGCAGATGCGACCAACAGTCGATGACATCATTGAGTCGATCCTTTGTCTCTTCTCGTTTACGATATATCTCCGGCATTCTCGATCTATCTTTGCTGCAGAGATAGAACCGCGAAATGCCCTTCACAATTCATGTTTTTTTTTTTTACTTTATTTTATTTTATTTACATCCCTTGTGTCCCGAGAAAATAAGCGATATATTGCCAACGGGTCAGCGTCGCAGGTAAGATAACGAGATCTCTCCGCTCGTGTCATCACGAGAGAGCGAGAGATACAGCTTCGGTGTCATCGACTCTCAGATCTATGTCCGTCTCGGACTTCGTTAGGTCTTATAGCAACTGTAAGTCTCAGCGGTATCGCGTAGCGCCACGTGCTGGTATTCGGTTACATAGGTCGTTTGACGGACAGAAGAAAAAAGTCAAGTGATAGTTTCAGTCCTCCGAATGTTTCGCTTCGAATATCATTAAAAAAAAATGAAAAAAAATGTAAGGTCACCTGCGTGGATTCACGGATTTTAGCATCAAAATCGAAATCGCATCAAAAACTCACCAAAATAAATTTTTTCTGTTAGTTTACCGATAATCTCTAAATGTTCCGAGAATCGATTATTGCCACTTCGGTTTCTCGATACATACATCGAATCTTTAGTGTCCAAACCAATCGAGCGCGCAGCACGGTTTCGCAATTCGCGTCTTTATGATGCATTCATGTGAGAGTCAATGCCTTATTCAGTCACCATAACGTGCAATCGCGTTATCATACAGACCAATCATAATCCACAGACGCGTGGTAGCCTCCGGGTTACGAAGAAGTCAAGCATTGACCGTGCGTAGTAGTACTACTGTACGGTATAAAATGAGGGTAGGATATATAGTGGGTAAGAGAGATACGATGTCGTAAACCAGCAGAGAGCAGCCTGGACGCACACGTACGGCATCGCACCTGTCCACTCGGCTTTATTACTCGGAGAAGCTACGCGAGGAGTCTTAAGGTCGCATATACAAGAGTTTGTTGTTGTGTTGTGCGGCTCAAGCGGTTTCACGATTGCGATGTATTTTCACCGATTTAACACTACCGTATAAAACGCCCTTATGTACCATCACCTAAAGTACATCTGTGTGTTATACGCGAAAATAAAAATAAAAGAAAAAAGATGCGTGAAACTGTCGTGAAAAGCAATTAAACGTGTGTCCCCCGATTCGACTCCCGATTCGATTTCCGTTCCTCGTTATACATATAGGTATTATATATATAAATATACACGAGAGAACAGACGCTTGGATATCGAGCGCGAAGCCCAACCATCGCACCTATGGTATATCGAATGACTATTAAACATCGATGTTACACTAATTGTAACGAGACTATCGCGCCCGGTGCGTAGGCAACGAGCAAAACATACGACAAAATTTATAACGTCTGCCGATCGAGTGTCCAATTAGCTTCGCGATCAAAAACTCATATCAACGATCATTTATTTAAATGCGATTTAATATCACCGAAGCATTTTATTTTTTTTCGAGATATTTTTTTTTTTTCGCTAAAGTTACAAGTAGTGTAGACGATGATTTATCGATTTTTTTTTAACATTAAGAGTCGAGTTTGTTTGAGGTTTAAGCGAAGGTAGCGGATTGATGGTAAAATTTAATGAGTTGGAATCTTTACGAAGTCACTGGTTATCGCTCCCGAGAGGAAGAGATCCTCGAAAGGCTGTTAACTATATCTTATCTAATCTATCCATTAAATTGTTTTGCCGCCTTACATGTTAGATCTCATTTATGTTAATAACCTTCTGTTCGTATCGATGAAAATATCTCATCAATACCTGCGCGGTGTTTTTATTGTAGACGTATACAAATTATCGTATACAAATGATGAGAAAAAAGGGTGAAATTGAATTTGTTGCTTGAAGCGAATGTTTTTTTTTTATTTATTTTTTTTCTGTGGTTGAGAGAAAGTAAAGAAGTGAAGCGAGTTGCTTAGAAAGATTCTGGAAGCTTTCCGTGCACACGCGGCTGTCTGTAACGAGACGAGGAGAGATCGGCGGGGCTGAGAAGAATTGCCGTTGCTCTCTCGTGCGGAGATGTTCAACCTGCCAATGAGACGAGAGCCCCCGGGTGCCGAAGATTCAATGCCAATGAAAGGGGAGCACAGAGGCGAAGGAAGGAAAGGAA
Organism: Cryptus armator; assembly: GCA_963971235.1. Taxonomy (NCBI): domain Eukaryota; kingdom Metazoa; phylum Arthropoda; class Insecta; order Hymenoptera; family Ichneumonidae; genus Cryptus; species Cryptus armator. Next base: position 27,189,250 of record OZ020233.1, read on the forward strand.
CATCGTCGGCTGTGAAAGAAGGCCGATGGCCGCGGAGGCCGCTCGCTTCCACAGCATCCGCGAATTATTCCGCTCTCGTCTCGAGTGAGAAAGATCGCGCGAAGCCGAGAAGCTTCGGCGTATATCGTTCCAATGTAGAAAACGGTAGTTGCCCGTCCTCCCGCACAATTTCGTTCACCTTCGGGCGCCTTTCCATCGATGGGTAAAATTGCAACGAGTGAACGTAATTGAAAATATATACCAGTCGCGAAAGGCGTCGAACGACAATGACGAAAGTGAGGAGGGGAGAGAGAAGAAAGGAAAATTAAACGACGCAAAACCATTATTAGGTTTTATTTGCCGTAATTGGGCGTTACTTCAAACCGGCCAAACCAAACACTGGTTATGACAGTCATAAACCTACCCGCAATCACTTAGAGAGCGCGGTACGCTTTTTTTTCCTTAGCCATCTTTTTTTTTTTTGTTTTTTTTTTCTTTCGCGTTTTGCGTGTCCCACTCGCGCTAACTATTTTACGCTTTCGTTGCACCGATTTTTAGATACGAAATATCGAAAATCAACGATACCGTTGACTTTATTTCGCTTAACTGCGAGGGGAACTTCGCGGAGGTTTTGTACTACGAATTCTATATTTGTCGCAAACTTCTCCGTGCCTCGATATTTTCTCATTCGCGACTTTGGCACAAGTGTTTCTTGGATTACACTTATAGCCTCTTGTTATCGGGTTTTCGAGTAATTTTTACTGCAACACATTCTACTTATTCTCGCGCTCTACCGATTTTTATTCCATTTCGAAGGGTGCAAAAGTTTAATGAGTTAAAGTTTAATAACCCGGAGAAAAAACTACTTTATGAAGATATGTGAGAAAATATATTCCGAGGAAAGTTATACTTCAACGCTTCTCGGATTTTTGTAAATCCAATTCATTGAACTTTCGCATCCATCTTTTTTGGAATTCTTATTTTTTTCATATTTCAACGTAACCCCAAATTTACCAATCGTCTCCACCAGCATACAATTTTTCATTGCCGAAATCTCTTTGCAATGTACATCGAGCAATCGATAAATCGATAGTTCGTTTTCGAGAACTCGTGCCTACAATGTGCGTAATATTTGTACGAGTGAAACGACTCCGACGCCTTCGGGTCGTTCAGTCCATTCGTCAGGGTTTCTCGTTACACATAGAAAAATATCTCTTCACCGACAAACGTTCTCGTTGATCGTGAAGAGAGTCTATTGAATATTGTCCCGTCGCCGTCGGAATTTCTCTTCGACACGCTTACGCTCTCGTCGACGCCGGTCAACGTTCAACCTTCTTCAGCCGTTTTCGAGATAACGAAATATATATATTGTAAACACGTACATATATATATATATGTATCGTTGGCTCTCGATAGGCGTGAAAGACCGAGAGGATATGAGCGCGAAAACTCTGTCAATAACGACGATCTCGCGGGGTGACAACGCGGGGTAATGCGATGTCCAACGATAGCGGAATGTCATCAACGGCACAATGAACGCACACTTGGTATATATAGTTATAAAGATACGCGATAGGTATATACAAGAAGTGTCCAACATACAGTCGGGGAAAACTTCAATGATATCGCGGCTGCAGGAAGAAATATAAAGACGAAAAAAAAAAAAAATACGATAGGAGAAACTAAAGAAGCAATGAAACAATAAGCATAACACCCACGTTTGCAATTCACAGGTGTGACAATAGTATTCGAGTCCTTCGTGGCTCTTCACAAAGCTTATCCCACAGTCTCTCTGCCGACCGTTCCCGACTGTGTGTTTTCTTCTATGTGTACCGACTTTTAAAGCTCAGTTATACCATTGTCGAGGATCGTAAGCATGCAAAGCGGCAGTTTGGAATACAAAAGATGAAACCCGCGTGAGACCGCGCGCGCGTATGCGTGAGTGTCGATGTCACCGTGGAGACGACACGCGGTTGTACACACGTTAAACACAAACGTCCCGAACACCGACGACTGAGTGTTGAAGGTGCAAAGTGGCGGATAAACAGTAATAAACGCACTATGAATAAAACGCTAACGAGGAAACCCGTATAAACGGTTGGCGAAGATAAAACGTCGTTTGAGCGGAGAAGAGACATATTGTTAGAGAGGATGAGACACATTGATATACGTATATGTTGTCGCGTGGGGTACAGGTGGAAAGTGAGAAGCCAACGGCAATGGAAGGTTCTGGACGACGGTACTTTGCCCGACGCTTCATCGATTTGGGTGCTCTAATCGGGACAATAGTTTTTAGTGTTTAAAGCTTCGAGTTTTTTTTTTTATACTCAATATGATAAAAAAAAGCTGCGGAGTGGCGCAATTTGTAGAGTACAGAATCGTCGTTTACGAAATCGTATTCTTGCAATTCTCGATACGGGACCTCACATTCCATAACATCGAATCGAGTCATATAGAGGGAAAAGATCGTAAAAATTGATAAGAGAGTATCAATCTTACGAGCAATCTACACGCAAAGGATTTTATATAAATCAAATGAATTTGATACATTGGTTTTTAATACCGACGTACTATGAATCATTTATTTGAAAGGTATTCCGATAAATTTTTATTTGATTTTTCACAAATTTCGTTGAATCAGCAAAAAATTGTTTTTATCGATCTATAGAAGCGAATCAATTTTTTTTATTTCTGGTATATCGATAAATTTATTATTTTTCGCAAAGTTTTGAATAAACGAAAGATTTTTCCTTACTCTATGAAATTGGCGAATTTTCTCGTAATTTATCGATCTTAAAGGATTCGATAAAAAAAACCGTATAGACGAAAATTTTATTTAAAAAATTGTCTTACCTGAGTCATGAGACGATCAGCTCCGGTGCCCTCCTCGTCTTTGAATATAATGTCCGCGTTGTAATTCGGCACAAGATCCCGAAATCTCGTGTCGTGTCGCGAAACTCTGCCCTCGCTAAGGCCACTAGCGGGGAGTGTATTCTCGCTGACATTGGGCACATGCTGTTTGAACACGAGGGGCGTAAGTTTTCGTAATATTGGACGACGTCCACCGCCCCGTCCTGGACCGCAGGCGAGGACGCCGCCGTCGTTCTCGAAGCTCGGTAATGCTAAGGTGAGCAAAACGAGAAGCAATAGCCTCGGCGACGGCGTGCACCACGCCAATGCCGTGAAGCAACAACTCGCCGCTGTTCTTCCGTACAATTTGCAACATTGACTGTTGTTCGGACTGCAATTGTTGGTACCGGTATTGATGGCTCTTCGCTGGTACGTAACCGGCCTCCAGGACCCTCTATGGTTCACCATAATCATGTGGCTGATTTTGTTATAACCGATGAATCCACAACCGGTAAATACTTTTTTCTCGTTGATCCGCAGCGGGATGAGGATAACAATGACGATACGATCGTTAACGACGATTTTCCGTGTCTCACGATCGGGTGTCGACGACAAAGCGACGATACCGGCAAACTCGGCGTTTCTTCAATGTCAATAAAACAATTCGATAGCGTTCGATACGCCGAGGACGATATTAACGTTGACAATGACGGTGACGTCGACGACGACGACGACGAAGTCAATGTCCCGGACGACGGGGAGTCTAACGACTGCGGCGACGACGTGCCCGGGCCGCCGGATGTCCACGTCCTCCTCCTCTTGCCTCTTACCTCACTCACGCCTAACCATAACCAGGGCATCACACCCTGAGCTCACTGACCACCCCCTCAGGCTCCTCTTTTTGCACACTGTATTCGCAAAACTTTATTTATATATATCAATTTTTTTTTCCCCTATTGTACGATCGCTAACACTTCGTTGATCTTCTCGATCGCTTTACGCGAGTAACAACACTTACGTTCACCAATAATAATAATAACAATACAATAGATCACAAGATCGAAACGATTCGACGATCGTTCGAGCCGATTAAACAATCGTTTGCACTTCACCACCGAGATCATCGATGGATTTTCACAAAACGCGCGTCCACGCCGCACGTAGCCGGGAAATATGTTTTTTTTTTATGATTTCTACAAATGTATTTTATTAATCCTTTTTACTGGAACCTCATCGACACGCGTACACTCGCGTTTGCTACATTATCGCGTTATAATTTCGAAGAAATATTATTATCGATATGTTTTTTTTTTTTTTTCAAAAATTTATCTTCGATTCGATCGTATGTCACACATGGAACGTAGTTGTTGTCGATAAATCCGCAAAAATAACACACAAGAAATCGATCGAATCGGTTCGATCGATGAGCTTTGATGAAGGAAGGGGTTTCCGATCTCTCTTATCGATCAAAATCCAAAAATCGTTTTCGTACGGTTCCGAAGTGTCCGGTGACCGGTAACGAGAGTGACTGACAGAACGTGCGCAGAGCAACCCCCCCCCAGTCGGCCGCACGGTTCGTGGTTGAGAGTGCGAGGGGGAGAAAAAAAATTGCAACGAAAAAATAAAAACCACAACAAAAAAAAACGAAAAGATAGTAAATGAAAAATCTTCGATCCGTCGGGTTAAGGGAACGGAGGTTGGTGGTGATACACCACCGGGGTACGGGTCACAACTCGAGACAGAAAAATACGAAAGTGTACGAAGTACCGGGGACTCTCTCGGACTCTTCGGTTCGCTCGTTTGTCCGTGACGTAGTTACGGAGAGGGGGGGAGGGGGCTTTCGGCCGGTTGACGTTTTCCGGACGCGAAGATGCCGGGGTGGTGGGAAATTCACGATTGGTTTGGCGGCTCGTCGAAGAGCCACGGGCGCCCCCGGAACGCTGTGGATCGCCGGTACCCCGCTTCCTTTCTCACTCTCGTTCTCTCTCTCCCCCCACCCCTTCCCCTCACGAACTCCCCTACCACAGGAGAGAATGAAACTCTGAGAGTTCTGTGGTTCCCGGGGCTTCTGCTACGCTGCTGCCCGGTCTCTCTCCCAGTACGATCGGTCTGCGTTGCTCTTTCGTCGCTGCTGTTGCTGCTGGTCGGCAGAATCTCTTCGTTCGGTATCGTGTACACGTCCCTACCACTGCGATTCAACAGGAACCGATGACGTCATCGGGGACGAACGAACGTCCATTGGTCGGGGCGGGGCGAGCGGACCAGGTAAACGAGGACAGGTGCGACGATGAGAGAGAAAACATCATCGCCGATCGGGCCGGAGAAGCAGAAACGAGGAGAACCGAAGAGATCGCAACACAGTCTGCACTTTCATCCCCGCGTGGCTCAAGACGATCGAGGAAGAGCTTTCTTTGACGGTTCCTTCTTTTTTTTGTTTGCAAACTTTTCTTCGATAACTTCAATTCGGCATTTCTTCGACGTACGCAGTTTTTGGGAAAATATCTTTTGTTAGACTTACGAAGATTTTTTGTTGTTGTTATTTTGGTAACTTCTCGGGTTTGTCTTGTATTTTCTGTGATTCCTACTTCTCTATTGGAAATCAATAGTCGAAGAGATCACAATTGATACGTATACAGTACCACTTTATTAATATACTACTTTTGGCTTCATGAATGTCTTATCTTTTGTTTTTTCTTTGTTCTTCCGTGATTTCTACTTCTCGATTAGAGATCAATAATCGAAGAGATCACGATTGATACGCGCGAAGTATCCATTCGTCCATTTTCTTCTTCTGACAAATAATTTATTCTTCTTCTTGTTTTGTTTTGATTTTCTTTTCGATAGTCGAATTGATCGAATTTGTCACACAAAAATCATCAAAGATATCGAAGAAAGTTTTCAACGTTAGTTCTGTAAATTTATAGAAACGATTGGGTCGTTAATTTTTCTCGGTTGCTTTCTTGCGTTTAACTCGGTTACAATCGCTTATCTGATGTCGGAGAGAGGTGACGCGCGGAATAAAAAAATGCGCGGCATCACGGGCACGCGAACACGCGGCTACTGATATGGAAACGCGTCGATGGAAGTGTTGACGCGAGCGATGGAAGGAGATCGATCTTTGTATCTTTCTCGCTCTGTCGCGTTCTCACCTCGGGAGGGACAGAGCGCTGATAGTGTCCATTCCCGAAAGACAGCTGCTGCTGATAAAATCCGTCGCAAGGCTGCCGGCGTCTCGAAAGCATCGATTTCATTCATTCGCACTTCTGACCAATCCACAATCGTGAATTTCTTATCGTTGTAGCGCGTTACACGATACCGTGGCGTCTTCGACAGTTTTCCTCCGCTGAGTTGTCGACGACAAATAATCGATATGCAATTCCGATCGATAAGTTCGAACGATCATTATGTCATTACGTATCGTAAGAAGGCATTAATTTGTCTTCGCTACATCGACAAACAATTTATTGCAAAGTACAAAGTTGTAACAACACTCGCGGATCTCGTACCGCGATAGGCACGGAAATTACCGGTCGCCGGCAATTGTAGACGCTGCGATATCATTATGTACTTTGCCTTTTTTTTTTACCCTCCGCGCAAAGATATTTTGTAGGTATAATTCGATAGATGGAATAAAAATGACCGGTCTCGCGCCACATTGTTAAGAGTGAAAATATCCTTTCGTCGTTACTTTGCTTACCAATGGTTTTTTTTTCGCAAGGTATAGATTTAATCTGCGTAATTCAATGTCGTGTCTGATGAAACGCTATCCGCCGATGGAAATGATTGATGCGTTTTATGTATCGACGGCTAAGAATAATAAGGGCGTAACTCACAACGTTTAACACGTGAAATGATATGGGATACGCCATCCGGTTTTTTTAGCAGTCGATTTATGGATCTTTGATGTAGAAGTTAATTCATTGCAATTTTCTCACGGAAAGTCTGAACCGATGCAAAGTAAAAAATAAATTATTAGAATTTATGTACTTCGGTACTTCAGCGACAGAAAATCACATATATTCTCGTATCCCCGTCTTCATCGATTTATAATTTTATTTATTATTATCGCGTTTCGATAATCGATAACACGCAGATATATCAATATCAGTATTACATTATTTAAAATTTAATTAATTTCGATCAATGATATGCATGTTAACTCTTTTAATAATTATTTAGTATTTAAATGCTTTTTCTGGGAAAAAAAAAGTTTGGATCGACTAAATCGGCGTTCAAAACATTTTTCGTTGGCATAACACAAGTATTAGTTATCGTAAAAATTTTTTGTCAACTGACGCTAAAAATGCCCGAAGAAATTAATCATTTTGTTATGGTAACAAAAATTTGTATGGACGACCGGAAAGCCGATTTAGTTCATCCAAACATTTTTTTTTCTCAGTATTCCGACCGAACCCATGTCTTATCTTCAAACGGGAGCGATTGCTTCCGTGCGTCGTTATCAGTCCCAAAAATAACTGTCCCATAGACAATAGACATATATCTTCGCTCCATCAAGGTGTCCAACCAAAATCTTCTAAATTTCTTTCGTTCGCTCGATAACACTCTTTTTTTCCACAAAGCCCCGTAAAACAAAACTCCAATATTCTCCATTGCACGTCATCGTGATGCCTAGAAAAACTCGTCTATCCCCATTGCCTCATCAATAGAGTTCCATTCTTATGGATGAGTCGCGAGTCCGATGAGCGCGGAGTTTCGTAGCATCGAAGGGCTCGAACGGGTCGGGGGTCTGTCGCCGCCGCTGCGCGTAATGGACGGGGCAAATATTTATCATTGGCCGCGTAATTTGAGGTGCGTTTAGCAAACGGAAGATGCGAGAGGGAAAACAAACAAGGCGGCGTCTACGAGAGAACGGACGCAGAGCCAAAGCGAATGCTCAAAAGCGGCGGCTACAGCCGCAACGATCGACGTAAGAATCGGGAGAAGAGCGTCGACGTGTGCACCCGACGGAGGTGATGGTGCAACGGGGGACACAAGCGCACCAAACGCCCCGGCAGAAATGCGAGATAGAGTGAGAGGAAGGAACGAAACACTGCGACGAGTCCAAAGTAGATGGGCAGAGTAGCGGTGCATACAAGAAAGATGGGAAACACCGAGAGAGCGAACGAGTGAGAGGCGGAAAGAACGGCCTCAAAGGGGCCGCCTTGGGCCCGCGGGGAGGGGGCGCTCCTCTGAGGCCCCTGTGAGAAGGCAGAAACCCCAATAATAGCACCAGAATTTATATACCTGCAGGGAACACGATGGAATGGGAATCGCGCCGAGTGAGACGGAGAAACGAAACCCCGAAGGAGTGAAGCAGTATAGAGAAGAGGAACAAGCGGCCCCTCAGGCTTCAGGCATGGATATCCCGTGGGTTCTCGGTGGGCGCCAAACGGGATCTTTTTCCCCTCTTTCACGATCAATGATACCGAGTTTTCAATCTTCGACGCTCTCGTATGTGCATTTTCAAGATCAGACGAGGAAAACACCCTTTTTTTCATTTCCATCAATTCGTTTGTTTTAATAACTTTGCAGACATCTTGCAAATCTTAATCGTGTATTGGAGATAAATTATCGATATACATTTTTTTGAATGGTGCGAATTTGAAAATTGATAAAAATCGACGATAGAATGTGATTTTTACAAATTATTGAAGCATATCAGCTGTTTTCTGTTTTACTTTGATCGTAGCGCATGGAACGTTACATTGCAAAAAATAATCGTAAATTTAGTAAACTCGGAAATTAAAAATTGACAAATGTACGATACATTAATCGGAAATAAAAATATCCTAACCTGTAAATTGACGAAAGATTCTAAAAATTGAAGAAATAAATGACGATGTAATTATGCATAAAAGCTTCCAATACCGGTGTTGAAAGTAGTTTTTTGAGTCTTTTACATTTCCAGCAATTTTTAATAATTAATTAAATCGTTTTTATTGTTGTTTCGAATACATAATGAGCGTAAGTCGGGTAGTGAAAATAAATTTGCCGAAGATGAATAAAAAGGGTCGTAATGTACGAGAATCAATCGCTTCAATGGTGGATATTGTAAATCGAATAGCATTCGGTACTAAAATGGCGTCGGCAAGTAGACTGACTCTTCGTATGCGCGAAGTAACTGAGCTTTTATTTCAATTCATCTCCTGTTCTCGATATCCATGGAAAGGGGTAATTGTGAACATTAAGAGTCACGCGAGTTTGGTATTTTTTCTCGTAGCCGATCATTCGACAGAATTTTGTTCCGCGGCTTATTCGTCTATTGATGAATTATACATATGTGTACCGAAGGGGTTGACAAGACTGTGTCGAAAATTCGAATTCTTCTGAACTCGAAAAGACACGTCCCTGGTGTCGGCGGTCAGAGTGCTCGACAGTCTCGTGAAATAAGAAGGAAAGAGAGAGAATGAAAGAAAAAAGGGAGACAAGAGAGGAGTTCAGATCTCGTGGCGTATACACGTAGCGAACCATCCATCACTTAGGGAGCGAACGACTCCCAGAGATCCCGAGGAAACGAAGTATCTAGTGACTGTTGTTTGGACCGCCGTCACCGGTCCGGCCGCAAGGCGGGCGGCATCTACTAGAAACCATCTACTGTGAGGCATTTCGGTTTATACTAATACCCCCAGTCGCACACGCGGGGGCCAAATATTGTGAAAGGTCCAGTGAAAAGGTTTGAAATATATGAAATTGATTTGGCGCTCACGTGGCGATAGACTGCACCGGAGCCCAGTGGCAAACCAATGAAAATCTTTACCCGCGAGATGGAAGAAAATAGATAATGAAGGAAAAGGTATTAGCCTCGTTAAGACAACGATCAATAATTCGGAAAATCCTACCGTCTTTTTTTATAAAAAAAAAAAAATCATGACAGAGAATTCACGAAATAATTGAAGGCTTTGCGCGGCTCGTAATCATTGGCTGTTACAAGAGATTGAATCCGATAAGTTGTTTATAAAGTTGTACATTCAAAAAAAAATGTTATCTTTTTCGTATGGATCGATAGTATTTCTGCATGGGTGCAACTAATTAGCAAAAGGCATCCCGTTAACGAGTAAAATTATTATTATTATTATTATTATTATATTCGTAGTTAAAACGCTATTTAGCCGATACCACAAGTAAAATTCAAAAGCCAAAAATTATTTTAAAAATGATAAAAACACAGATGAGTTAAGTGCCAAATCAAAATTCCATAGTCCAAAATTAGATTCATAAACACCAAAAATTAGGTAGCCGCAGGCGATTTAAATGAAAGCGATACAAGATATTGAGGTGAAAAAAAACGCAAGAATCGGGGCGTTTGGATATCGGCGAACCGTTCTCGAAGAAGTTCGAACCCGTATATGCGTTCTCCGAGTCTCGGGAGAGTCCTGCACCGTCGTCGTCGTCGTCGCCGTCGACGACGGTCCTCCTCGTTCCTTAACAACGACGAGAGATGGAGAAGAAGGCACTTTAACAACTGGCGGCTCTTTGAACTTCGCCAGCATCTCTCACTCTCTCTCTCTCTCTCTCTCTCTCTCTCTCATTTGATTCTCTCTCGTTCACGATATTCTCCATCCGTTCACCACGGATACCAAGCAGAAGCATCTCGCAGTCTCGCAACGACGAACGTGCCGTGTGTGTGTGAGAGCTCGCGAGAGGCTCGCGCGAGTAGAGCCCCAGAGCGCCGAGCCATTTACATTTTACACGCGAAAATACTGTTTATAGCCCGGGCCAATCATCGCGCCCTGCGCAGCCTCTCTCTTTGGCTCTCTTTTCGTATATATGTATCGCTCTCTTCGACTTCTCTTCGCGAGGTACCGCCAAGCATCTTGCTGTCGGCTCACACGCGTTCACCTTTTCGTTTCTCTTCGCGCATTCGCGTCTTCTTTTTCCCGAACTCTCGTTTCTCTTTCTCTCTCGTCTCGAAAAGATTTCGCGGAGAGAAAAGGAGAAAGAGGAGGAGAACCTCCCGCTCCCCGCGCCCGTCGCGGGACTCGTCTCGCTCACGCGAGAATCCCTTGTGTGCTTCTCGTTTCGTTTCGAATCTCTTGGCCGGTTAAGCGGGATGTTGCATGTGTGCAACACAGACGTGAGAGTCGCTCGTTTCATCGCGGTATATCGATACTCGATTATTCTCTCACCGTTCGAGAATCGACACAATGCAACGCAAAAATGTATGCGAACGTTTTCGAAGAGATTTTATTCTGCCTTTGGTGAAACATACGATTGCCGTATACGTTTGGGCATTTTAAAGTGGTAAAAATTGGCGCAAAATCGGCCACGAAACATTGTCCGAGGGGTCTTGAAATTATCCACTTCATGTAATGAAAGGGCTTCTTTTTCTTCTTCTATAATTGTTATTCGAGAAATTACGAATATTCAATGAATTCGCGAGCCTCAAATTTCAAAGCTACAGTTCTTTATGTATTCAAAGTAAATTGGCTGGAAACATTGTTGAAAGAATCGAATGCAAAAATACGAGGTGCAAATGTAATAAAGGGTCTTTGGTTCCCGTAATCGCCTTCGTATTGAAAAACTTTCAATAACTTGCTACAAATTGTTATTCATGACGTTCGTCATAAAAAAAAAAAAATAATCGGCGAGGAAAGCGGTGCTAATGTGAACTTATTACAGATGTAAATATCGAAAAGTCGCTGCTTTGCGCACCAATTCAATGTAAGCTCTTCATTTATTTTTATTTTTTTTCCGCAGCATCAACAATTTAAATTTTTTTATCTTTACAAAAAATAATTATTTACGTCATCTTAAAACACTCAAATCGCGATAAATCCCGAGAAGAATACAGCTGAATACCCACAGATTCTTAATTCATTGATAGCTTCGTACCGACATTCTCATCTCGTTGGCCCCGTCCACCTCGTTTTCCATCACTCGCACACCTCCCCGGTAATTTTCGCGCGAGAATCATCGCCCTCTCCTTTTCCCCTGCCATCGTTCGTGCCCTCGACACGGCTCAGATTAATAAGCCGGGCGGATACGTGAAAAAAAAACAAAGAAAAAAAAAAACAAGAGAGGAATAAGTATAGTACAGGTAGCGAGAGAGATCGCGCGCGTTCCGAAAGTGAAGAAGGTGAGTCTCGAGTCGTGCGGGTTAGCCGAGCATCGAGATCTACTACAGCCGAAGAAGAACAAGAAGAAGAAGAATAAGAATAAGAAGTCAGTATAAGAGAAACAGAGTGAAGATAACGCAAGAGCGAGAAAGCCCCAGTATCCCAGTTGCCGATGGGTACAACCGCCAGCGAGATCGTAGCTCGTAAGTTAGCACGTGGTCGTTTTGAAAACGAGGGGAAGCGAGAAGAGGAAGGCCCCCGAAGATACAGAAAGAATTTCCTTCATTCCCTATCTCATTCCTTTCTCCTCCGCGTTCCTCTTTGATCCCTAGCGAAGCTATATAGCTCTTTGCAGCATCCATCCCCGACTCTACAGCACAGTCCGGAGACTCAGTGGCGAGAAGCGCGGGAGGGGTTGCCACCTTTTTTCCCCACTCCCAACGAGTCTCCCTTTCAACCCCCGCGCCACCATCCGTGCCTATTGCCCGTTCTTACCTTCTCTCGCAAACGAGGAAGAGAAAGATAAAGAATCGAAGAAAGCCGAAGAGCCTCCGAGTCGGGAAGGTGGTGGAAGAAGAAGAAGAAGAAGCACGAAGAACGGTCATAGGCACGCACGTTGTAGAGCGGAGGCTCTTATGCCGAATGGACCACACAGGACGCGGCACGCGCGCGCTCTACCGGGTGGTCAAGCACACGTCCCGTTCGGGAATCCCCGTGATACTTCGTTGGCACCCGGTCGCGCTCGGTTTTCTCCTGGTGGTCAAGCATCGAAGGGGCCCACACACAGCGGCGCACGCGCGAACTCTTCCTGGGTGGCATTCGAACGCCGGCCAGCCTGGCCGCTGGATCTCTTCTCTCTCGGGGTCCCCCATTCGGCCTGCGGGCAAATCTTTCAGCTTCTCCTCTCTACTACCTATACCTTTCCTATGTATGTATATATATGTATATATAGAATCCTCGAGAGATCGCAGCCTCCAGCCAGCTTCAACGAGAAGCATCATCCAGCAGCTCAACCGGCAGCGCATCAGCGTTGCACACGAGCTTCTCTCGTATAGACTTGCGCTCTACAACCTGTTAGTGTCAGGGTATCTTCGTATTATGTCTCACCGTCCTTCTCTCCCACCCAATGGACCATTTTGTTTCTTTTTTTTTTTTTTTTTCTTTTTCTTCTTCTTCTTCTTCGTTTTTTTGGTTTTTTGTTTTTTTAAGTCGAAGCACCTCGTACCTTCCTTGTTCGACTTTCACGGTCTCTCGTATGGCCTCGTCGCGGTGAGAAGAGACGTTCGTGATGCCCCGAAGAGCCACGGAACTTCCGTCGCTTCACGCGAAGCGGCGAGGGTACGAGGTGAAAGAGTGAGAGAAAGATTGTAAGGTCCCCCCCCCCCCCTCCCACCTCTCCCCCATCTCACGGCATCACCGGGGCTTCTAATAAGATTCCAATTTGTCAATTAGGGGGAGGACTCCCGGGGCAACTCTCTACCCGACACCTTATTCAATCCCCGAAGGAAACGACACTCTCACCGTTTCTCTTCCTCGCTCTACGGTCCTCTGTTGTACGCGTATACCCGGTGTAGTTAAACAGCAATTCGTTCGTTCGATATTGTTATGCCGAAATGTAGACTGCAAGCGCGACACCCTTTGCTTATCTTCTTATCGCGTTTCTTATGTTTATTCATTAAGAAGATTCCAGTGGTCAGTTTCATGGAAATCTATTTGTGTTTCATGAATAAATAATATAGTGCCAATCTTGACAAGTAGTTTTATGCTATATATTATCATCGGGACTAATGGATGAGTTAATATATAAGTTTCATCTGTTTTCTATATTTCATATTGTTTAAAACGATACAAAAAATTGCATATTTTTAAAACGAAGCAAATGAAAAAAAAAAAAATCAAATAAAAAATCACACGAGAAAAAATCAGGTCGTCAAATGCATTAAATACATCACATTTACATGAGAAGTATATCTATATAATTCAATTTTTGGTATTTTAATCACAAATATCTCAGAAAGGTGGTAAATCGTTTTGAAATTTAACACACACTAAATTTCATATCCGTAACTTGAATTTGACTTCACCACCTCCTTCATCACCTGTTTAATGACGACCTATGTAGCAGAGGGACTTTTATCACGAGAACTACTCGATGCGCCATTAACATCGTTATCTTCAATTAGCTGTAATCTCGACACATTTGTAAGATTTTTTTTTTATTCATTGCTAATTGTTATTTTATTTCGTGCTTTTATCATCGTTGTAATTACGGTCTAAATATCATACGGTTTCTGGGAGAGACAAGAGAATCCGAGTGAAGCTGCGGATTCATCGCGGGACTTAATCGACGCGTAAAACGTCGCGGCTAACCGCGACTATCCGACGATTTTATTGCGTGTCGTATCCGTGCGTCGTTACATACTTGCGACAAGTAATGAGCTCTCCGGGACACTTAAGATCCCCCTGATCCGTCCCGCGTGTGCGCGAGAAGAGATCCTCTTCTCTCGGACCCCTCTCGCTGCTTGTCCCACCACCCGCTGTGGGACTCTTATACGCGAGGGCACCGGAGAGTAAGAGAAAGAGGAGAATACGATCCTCGCCGGGAATCTGGAGCCTTCTTCGCGCGGCTCTCACCAAAGTCGGCGCTTTTGTACTTTGTGTTCGCCAACGTTATTTATTTTCATTCTTTCCTTTTTATATATCTTTCGTTTCTTCAGTTTTATCTTTGGTCTTTTTTTTTTCTTCTCATTTTTACTTCTTTCCTTATTTATTTTCTTTACTTCGTCTTCGTTTCTCTCGTCTCATCAACCGAGAGAAGAATAATCATCGGTACGACACGGGGGCCAACGCCCACGCGATTTTGATGAATGAAAAAAAAAAAAAAAAAAAAAAAAAAAAGAAAAAATAAGAACGAAATCATCGTCAAATCCATTCGACGATCTGTTGCCGCTTGCGTTGGCTTCTGATGCCTGAACTGACGCGATCCGAGACGGGAAAGATAATAATAAGAAGACGAGAGGCTAGTTAGTATAGCGTGAGACGTCGTATCATCATCATCATCATTTCCTAAAAGGCTCACGTTCCTCTCATACACGTATATACATACATCTCCGTATATATAGAAGCCGAAAAAATTTTTGGCGAAGGTAAAACGAAATTTTTTCAAGGACGGTTATTTTTTTTTCGTTTATCCGGAGTCGCGAGAGGAGAACGGTAGATGGAACGAGGTGGCGAGTTCTATCGGGTTGCCCCGGGGGCATTTAACGCTGCGCTGTCTTCCCCCCCCCTGAGGTTGTTCTTCCCTCACCCCAGTCCACCCTCCCCCTCTCTCCCTCGTGCCGCCCAGACGATAAAGTTTCATTTCTACCGGGCGAACGTCTTCGAATTAGCAATAAAGCAGAAGCAGCAGCAGCAGCTTGGATTCTTCTCGCAGACGCCGAAGAGAACCGAAGAGAAGTTTCGCTTCTGCCGAAGCGGGGAATGCATAGTGGAGGCGATCAGCTTCTCTCGTAGCTTCGAGAGAGTGGTATCCTCTCCTCGCGCGAGCGTTCGTTCGTTCGTTCGACTCAATCCTTCGTTTTTTGTTTACTCACCAGCAGCAGCATCGGCAGCAGCAACCACTACGACGACCAGAAGCAGCGAACTGGTTTTGCGCAGCGGTTATGCCCTCAGAAGAGGAAGAACGAGGGAACGAGAGGGTTTCTCTTCGTTCGTCCTCTACATACGTTACATATATATCCATTCTTCGTTTATGCTATATATATATATATATATATATATATATGTATATAGTTTCATCTCACTTTTGCTGCCTTTTACCTTCGAAACCTTCGTCCCATTCCTACCTTTCTATACCCCGGCTATTTCGGGGTACGCAAATATAACGAGCGGGTTACTCCCAACTTGTAACTCCGAGACCCGAGTCTCTCTCTCCCGATGTGGATGCTGCTGCTGCTGCTGCTGGTTGCAGGGTTGCGCGCGAAATCTGTCGACGGACTCACTACGAAGCGCTTATAAACCCGAAGATTCTCACGCCCCGTCTCGAGAGATCGGACACACGATTCGTTTGCGTACAACACGGCGAGCGTCTCAACGCACTGTGTTGCTTGGCTTATCGAAAGTATTATAAGACTTTTATAGTTATCGCACAGAGATTCGAGAATTTTATCGGCGCGTTGGAATATTATTCATAAATCAATGAGAATAGGGTATTCGTGTTAAGATCTCATGATAAGTATCTATTGCTCGGTTTATAGTTGTATTAAGCAATGAAAAAAAAAAAAAAAAAAAATTCTGCGTATATTGGCATATCGAAAAAAAAAGCTCGAAATTTGATTAATTCTTCATCAACATTATAGTACTTGAAAAATTCATTCGTAATTCGTGGAAAATGATGTTTATACGATACACAATAGATTTTTTAAAAATGATTGCATTCTCCTCGCACACTGGGGTGAAAAAAATATTAAAAAATTCACGATTGCATATAGTAATGTATTAAATATATCCTACAAATATCGTAACGATTCTTCATCTCGTTTTCAAGATACACCGATTTAATGAGAAAGCAAACGCTGCATTGCTCCGAAAGGGTTGATTTAACACCCCTCTAAATAATTACCATTTGACGCACCGTAATTATCCGTAACTGTAGTATGTTTGACGAAAAAAGGGTTAATTTTTTTTTTTTTTCCGTAACGATTATAACGATACGCCTTGAATATATCGCGGCGTAGATTCTTTCCACATGTAATGCGTATATAGTGAGGCCGGTGCATGTAAGTTACATGATCTAAGTCCTTCGGCGTTCGCAGAGACAAAGGAATGCTTCCTCACTGGTCTCTCGCGTTGCTCGATGGTAGTTCTGCCGGCACAATACTTCCCCGCCGATCCCTCCCCGTCTTGACTCGCGCGCGCGTTCACTGCTGCAACGCGTTTCTCCTCTAAGAACGTCTACACGCGCGGGTTCAGGGAGAGCGAGAGAGAGTTAACGGAGGGAAGCTGCTGTAGCTCTCTTGGTATAACGTGCACGCGGCGAGGGCGGACGCGGCCCGTGAGAGGCTCGAGGGCTCGCACGCGGGGAATAAAGAAGAATACAAGAGGAAAAAGGGCGCTCGGAGGTCCCGGACCGGCGAAAAAGAAAGAGACAGACCGTACCGAGAGAGGAATAGGCCGTTCCACTTATACGCTGCTCGGATTCAATTAACTCTCCACCTTCTTCTTCTCTCCTTCTCATCTTGCGGCGGCTATGGAAACCCCCCCCTCCCCCCTCCCTCAATCCCCCTACTACTTCACCTACCCATACTCGCTTCCCTTCTCTCAAAAACCCTCCAACACCGATCTTACGACGCACTTCCACCGATCTATCTCCGAGTAGCCACTACACATGGTATTTCGCCAGAATCTAACGCGCATTTAAGGAAATTTTTAGGGGGTTGATATACCTTGCAATCATTTTCGAAAATTCGACAAATTTGCAAATGTAAAAAAACAAAACTATATTTCTCATCAGCAGCGAGTTATATTTAGGATAAAAATTTAAAAAAAAATCAATTCGGGCTCTAAATTTTTATTCAGAAAATTTAGTCGCGAAATAGTGTGTAAAATATCTGCCGCGGAGATTCATTGCGTCGATGATGAAAATTTCAGAAAAAGTTATTTTTATCGATGGCTTTCCGCTCGTAAATTTGTAGCAAAAAAATTATTCTGGATTAAATTTTATTTTTTTTCGATGCAACATCACAGCTGATAAGATTGTAAGCGATATTCCGGAAGTTTGAACTGCTGAAAACTTATCGTTGTTTCAATATTAATTAAAAATATTGGTTTAACATTTTTTTTTTAACAAAAAAAAGATGAATATCGACCGCAGGTCTGTCGTTATTTTGTTCGCGTGAGAAAACGCTTCGGATTATTGGAGACCGAGAGAGCGCCCGAAATTGCGAGGGGGGGGGGGGGGGAGAGCGCGGGAAAGATATTGTTAAAGAAATGATATTGGGGGAAGAGAGAGTCGGCTCTCTCGTCCGGGGCTCGCGGACGATAAGAAGTAGCGGGTTTCCTCTCTCGTGCCAAGCCTCGGGTTATAAGTTGACACTCGAATTACACGGGCAGAGGGGGAGGGGGGGAGGCCCCGATACATCGACGTGACGCTATATCAGCGGATAATGTGAGGGGCTCCGGTGGTAGCCGCTGCTGCCGCCGCCACCGTCGATGGAACTCGACGGTAAATAAAAGGTACGGGACGAAACACCAGCGAGTGAAAGACAGAGAAAACTTCGGAGAGCAGACGAACGAGAGACGAGAAAGGAGGGAAACAAAAAAAGAAAGAAAAAGAGGGAGAGAGAGAGAGACGAAACACACTGACCGAACCAGCATCACCGCAAAGAGAAGAGAACCGGGCGAACGGAGTCCCGTCCGCGTACACACGAATGCGTCACGCGCGTGGGACCGTAGCTAATGACGTGTCGGATTAATTGTACGATCTTAGCGTGAAAGTCGTAAAGTCCATGACTTTAAAACACATTTCGGATTTTCCAGAGTCGTAATTGATAATCTCTAAACGTTGGGTTCGTTACCGATGGCAATATCGCGCTGTATACTTGCACACGGATTCCATCCTCTCGCGAGTCAAGAATGCTAATAATTTTTTTTTTTTTTTTTTTTGCACATCAAACTTTTCTATAAGTTAATAAGAAAAAAAAATGCGGGTACATTCATTCATCGTGAGATAAATAAGCCTTTTTTCTATATTTTTCAATCGCGTATATATAGAATTATCATAGAATCGTTTCATAGAATGATTTCTGGACTCTCGGGTCGAAGATTTGGACGGGTATCGGGCGATAAATGCGCGAAAATTTTGCATGTTCGAGATACGCAGAACGACGAAGGAGATGGCCAAAAAGTTCGGCGAGGGCTCTTGTCGCACGGTTTCTGATTGTGAGAACGTTGTGCATGGGGTCCCCACAGGACCCTGTGCACAGCCTCGCTTCGTCTCGCTTTCACGTTCGCGAGTTCGTTCGGACGTTGCTTCCATCTCTCTCTTTGGTTTCCCACGAGAACCGCCGCCGCCGCTTTCTGGAATGTCGCTCTCCCCTCCATCCACCAACCCTCTGCCGGCCCACTCATTCGCTTTCTCTCTCTCGCCCTTCTTCAACGTTGTTACCGACCATATAATGTCCCTCTTTGTTACTCTCTCGCGCTCTCCTCTCTCGGGTCCCTCTCTTCCTCGCGAACTCTCGCGAGAGATCGGCTTCGCCATTCGTCTTGTCTCACTTTTACCGCTTTCTATCTTTATCCTCGGCTTCCTCTTCGTCTTATTCCTCTTCTTCTTACGCTGTACCTTATACACGCACTTGCGGATCCCGCACTCCCTGCAAATACTTAACGGGGTGCAAGGAATATTGCGTCTTTACTTCGCGCCTTGTAGGATACACGCCAAAGGGCCCGGAGGCTATTCTGTTCTAACGTTTCACGAACGTTTGGTAACGAAATAAACGAGCGATCGAGGGCTGTTAATAATGATTCATGTAGAAGTTTAAGCGCATTAAAAAAACATCCGAATTATCAAACGCAACGCGTGAAAAAATTGTTCAAACTAATTTTGCTTATCGAAGCGAAATTTTATCATAAACATATCGATTTATCTAAACTTCTTACTTTTTATATTTCGTTCGAATTCGATAGAAGAAATTTTTCGAAAATTAAATACTTTTTTTTTTTTTTTGGAGCAACGCGTGTGTGTGATAAAAATAACTGATAATAAAAATTCGCAAAAAATATTACAAGAAAATAAAAATCGAACTTGCGAAGTATTGCGAAACTTTGTACAATCGAATTTCTCGCATCAATGGCACGATATACTTATAACACGCGAAACGAGAAACTCCGAAAAAAAAAAAAATGATATTCTCGCAACATCCCACGTAACGGTATATCTCGGCAAACAGTGATAAAAAAAAATCTTATACGATTAAAATGTATTTTTACTAAGAAAAAAAAAAAAAAGTTTAAAAAACGGAGTATATTCGGAAGAAGCGTGAGAATCGTCGAGGAACATTCGCGAAAGGTGTCGAATAGTGGGCGGAAATTGGCGTCTCGGCGTCGCACCACAATACGTTTCTCGTCGCGTATACATATAAGAGTCGAATGCGGTCAGGAAATTTGATCGATAGTGGAGTGGCGCGAGGGATACGCATGAGTTTGAAATCGAAAAAATAAAAAAATAGCAATAAAAAAATATGATCGATATGATACGCGTCATAGCCGCGATGTATTCGTTGTTTAAATCGCACGAACGTAGAAAATATTGTTCCCCCGTCGAATTCCACCTTCTCGCTGCCATTGTGTGTCATTTCTCTTTTGTAAACTCACGAACTACGCAGGCCTCCCATTACACGTCTGGGTTAATAATAATGGTGGTTTACACTTTGCTACCCATGTTTGCACCGCGCACACCGCGTAATAAGATGGTTGCGGGACTCTCTCGCCGAAGCGCGTGATCGCGGTGCACTACATATGCGAATATACGTATACGTATACGTGTAACCTGTATATATACGATCGTATATTCCGATCGCGAGTACACAGCGGGTGTCTCGCTTGAAATTTTATTTAATCCCAATAAAAAAAAATTTTTTTTAAATAATAATTCTCCGAGATCGACAATATAAGGGAAAAAATGAAAGATCCCCAACAGGAATCGAAACAAATCGAATTCACGACACAAATTGTTTTGAAACGATGAAAAATCATCCCGAGTATACGAAATGTTTGTCGAATGATTCATTAGTGAATGAATCACATAGATTTTAATAGGAAGGATTATTACGAGGAAAAAAAAATCAGGTGAAAGGACGAGACTCGTTGACACGAAACGAGGCGCCTGGCGTCCCACGATAGTTCGGTGTGTAGGGATTCATCGGGGAATCCGGGAGTATCGTTTCACCCGTAAGTATATATATATAATATTATATATTATATGTTATATATTGTGTTAGGATAATATATATTAGGAAGATACGAGACCTTCGATAATTTCGGACGTGTCACCCGATGTGTGGTGTGTTGTCGCCGAGTCCAGACGTAACACGAGACTCTCGCTATACGAGCGGCTGCCTCACCTCACCCGGTCACTTATAATAATGTTCGATATGTATACAATTTTTTTTTTTTTTTTTAATTTTTTTAATCCATACAACGAAGCGAAAGCCTTAAGGAGTGAAACGCTTCGGATACCAATGAACGGCTTTAGTTGAGCGAATGTTACGTTGGAACTGACGATTCGGCATATCGTCTTCGCAACGAGCGGACGACTGACTAACGGTTCGACTAACACTATTGCAAGCGCGGCGACAACGACGAAGAAAATTTGTAGAAAATTCATAAACAGATTTAATTGACACGGACGATAATTTTTTTTTCCATTTAATCGGATTTTCAATTTATACCTTAATTTGTAATCGGATATTTATACTTACCGAATTTTGGCGCTCAAATTAAATTAGCGGTACACGAGAATTTTTGTGGATAAAAACAAAAATAACGATCGTTGCGATCGTTAAATAGGAACGAATTATCTTTATTTTGAATTGATGCTATTTGGGTTCCTAATATTTTTGATTATATAGTGAAAAGAAATAATATTCACGCAAATATCGTGAGGAACGAATCAATCGTATCGGCGGAAATAATACCAAAATACCTAAAAACCATTAAATACCAAAAAAAACCAAAAAAAAAAAAGAAAAATTTGGTTTCATTAAATACCAAAAAAATTTGATTATCTGCAGATTTTTTTTGTTTTATTTTCATTGAAAAAAAAAAATTTTTTTTTTTGTATTTAAGAGAATATTGTCAATGGAAATAATCCTCAATACTGAAACGCCCTGTATGTTCGATCGGTTCGAAGGAGAGGATCACTGCGCTCGGTATAGTAGGGAACTGTGATCCATGGATCGATCTGCAATACCGAGAATCCTTTTTACCGAACAATGGTAATTTTTTCTTGTAAAAAGAATCCGCAAAGAGCGATCTGTTGTAACATCAGTCAGTAATGCGCAACAATCATCCCGAATATAAAATAAAAAATAAAAAAAATAACGAATGTCATCAAAATTAGAAAATCTAAACACAACGATTTATTCGTAGAAATTACATTGACAAATAATACAAGAGGGATGTTATGAATATAAGTTACAAAATTCATTCGAATCGGATAATTGTTAAACGGCGTCTGCGGATTGATATACAACGGTGGTTTTCGTTACGGACTATCGTGAGTTTAAGCCTTTTTCTTGCTTTTTTTTGCGCTTCCGGGACTCTTTTTCGGGGGTTTCTTTTCAGCTTTCTTAGCGTACTTATCGATGAGAGAGTCGAAGAAATTGTCGGCTTGTCCGGCTCGCGCCTTGTTGCGATTCTGTATCGCCAGTGCCAAGTCGTTGTTCTTGGAAGCGTTTTCCTCGTTCTCGATCTTCAGCATCTTCTCCAGTCTCTCAGCTTCCGCGGCCTCCCGAGCCCACTGCGAACACACGAATAGTATTCACTATTTATTTTTAAAATCTTCACGTTATACGATCGATCAACAAATAGCCGCGGAGCTCTAAACCACCAATGAATAAACCTGTTGTGAGGAACTATAGTTACAGTGAATGAACTCTCTGAGAAATGTATTCCTGAAATTCATTAAAAACACAGTACAGACCTTTCTTTGATTGTGTTTTTTTTTTACGCGTTTTTCCTATCGCGTATAACACAGTGAATGTATGTTGAGAATTTCTTAGTTTACCAGAGGAAATAAAGTAAAAATAGGCAATTGAATTTGAAAAAAAAAAAAAAATCGTTACTCGATTTACTGGAGTGCATTTTATCGGCCGCGAATTGTAGCAACAAACAATCATTGAATAAATTTCGTTCGTACTTTCAATTGACGGAAGTCTAGTTGCAGCCGGTATTCGTTTGTTTTAACGTGAATCAATCAATCATCGTATCACTCTCGAGTGCCTCTGAGTCACGGGATCTATTCTCGTGGCATTCGAATTCACTGTGGTGTGCGGTCTCTACGAATAAATCATTCGGAAAGTGCGTTCCTACACACGTTTCATTGGCGTAAGCGATTATAACAGGAACTCCGAACGGTAACAACCTCCGCGTATCCTAAAATTATTTTTAAACGCGATTATGTCCACTTCAGGACAGTAACGGAAACTACGGTGCGTGCGGTTCTATTTTCGAAACGTGCCACGAGCCCATTCTCGAGATTATCAAACAACTACGCGCGCGGGCTCCGCGACACGGACACACCGCGGAGGGCGAAAGACCGCGCGAATAATACCGAAGTGGGGAAAAATAAGCTCTTTGCAAAATTAAATTGACGGTAATCGTTTCACAGCCCCGTACGGTGTACCGGATATGCAACACGCGTAATACCCAACTGCATGGAGCTTTACCACTGTCGCGGAGATCCAAAGTGTTTTTTCTCTCGAAAAAAATAATCATTCTGATATAAACTTTTTAAAATTCTATAAATAGCATTCAAAGTCGAAAAAAAAACATTTATGTTTATCGCTTTTTCACGCAAAAAATATGCTGATTCCAAGAGAAGCTGAAATAAAAAAAACTCGATATTTTTTTTTTTTTAATTTCAACTCATTTTTTTTTAAGATGAGTATAATAACGAACGAAACTCGATTTATAGTACGATAATTTAGAATTATTTGGCTCAGTGCATTTCTTGGAAACTGCCGAAGTTCTGCAATATTTTTCTTTTAATAGCAATTTCATTTTTTTTTTTTCATAATCAACGGATTAACGAACGAAATTTTATTGACGTTACGATATTTCAAATAATTCTATTTGTCTCTGTGATTTTTTAACAAACATCGAACGGCCGCGAAATGATTTTTTTAATATCTCGCGACTTATTTGGAATTATTTCGAACGCGCGAATTCGCATTGACCCCTTAAAAGATTCGAGACATCAAAACATCTGCAACGCCAAAGGTCGTGTCGTTGATTCATCGCCGTACCCCCTTTTCGAAAGTCCGCTCCATTTCCAAGCGCGTCTCTCGTTCGTAGAGCTTTGCTATACGAAAATTCTGTGAGCACCGCGAATTCCGGTATTTATAATTTTTGGCAACGATCTCCGGTAAGCGACCTAATGTTAGTCCCCCGATTGCATAACTTTATACGCGATGAAAAACTCCGTCGATTGGCGAGACGTCCGGGCGTCAGATGTGTCTATATATTTCTTCGTAGAAATCCTAACACGTGAGCAAATAAGTTTCGTCAATCTTATCTCGTATTCGCGGCTCATCCGCGGTTACCGCGAGTTCATCATCAGCCGTAACAAAACTACTATTGTAGAAAATCCGAAGAAATTGCACTCGTATCTTTCGTTATAAACTAAACATTCGCAATTTCCATCGAACAATCAAAGCGCTCGACGAAAATTTCTAAGACACTTCTCTCCCGTCCCGACGATTTCCGGGCTTTGGCATAATTCCCAATAACATCCGCGGATCTTTGAACATTCAACCGACCGAACAGACCGATGCTTTCTTCGAATGCAATTGCCTCCACTGTTGCAATGAATTTCATCAGCAAAACGATTTGCTAACAGGGGGCGAATAGGAAAATACTTCACAGACGAAAGATATACTTGTGGGAAAGGATTGTTCGAGAGTCGACGCGGGTAAATTGCGCCCGCGTCGTCGTCGATCAACTCGAATTTCTTCGTTCCCCAGTTACAGAAGAGGACACGAAGACCTTGAGCCGTATAGCTAACGAGAACGGTGAGTCGTTCTTCGCCACCGAGCGAAGAGACACAACCGCGTCGGGGTATAAGCTGATGGCTTGCCGCACCTCGCCGTTCACATCTGTTTCTCGAAGTTCTCTCGATCTCTCGACGCGTGTAAGCGTCCGGAAATCACGAGGAACCGCGCGCGGTTGGTCGCTGGCCGCTGTTGCACAAGCGACTTTCTGTCATCGTCCGAGAATTCAGAGCCCTCGTTCTCGTTAAATTACTATGAGTAATTTCTCATTGGAGCGAAGAGGGGGCGTGAGGCCCCACAACGTGTTTGTGTATTAATCGAAACGAGAGGAGAATTAACAAGACACGATTTAAGTACACTTCACGAGAGCCTCGTCTGGTTTGTGTATCAATTGACGCCGAAAGAAATATGAAGAGGGCATTCAGTCAGCTCGATACAATTGCTGGATTTCTCACTGTATGTTCTTCTCGATGAATCCGAAATCTGAATAAGGAGTTCAGTGTTTCGTTGCCAACCGAGAAATTTTTCTATTACCATAGAGTTTTAATGTACTATTTCTAGAAATTTCGGCGAAATTGCTAAGTAATCGAATCTCGAAGTTGCGAAAGTGCTGAACCCGAAGAGAATGGAGTATTCGAAGATAAAGAAAAATAATAATAAGCTTTGAAAAACTTCGAAGAGGCAGCAACTTCCCTCGTGTACAATAGCGGACGTTTGTTCAATCAGTATGTCAATTCTCGCGTAGTTGACGAAGGACGCGTACGAGGAGGCGCAGTGGATGAGGAAAATCGTGCACGTGCACTAACGTCCCGTCGCGGTAAACTCCAAGCGGTTAATGGGACACACATAGATGACATACCCACCCGGAGGCAAACTATTCGTTATTGCATTTAATGGTCAATTGTGAAATTTCACAGATTGAAGGCCGCATATATCTGGAACGAAATAAATTCGAAGGGGGATAAGAGTCCTCCGGTTAGATTCGTCACTATCGTCACGTTCACTCGCGTGCCAGTTTCGGCCTCTCGACGCGAATTACCGATGTTACGATGTAAAAGACACCGATTATGAATGGGTATGCAAATGTTTTTTTCAAAATCCGCATGAAAATTCGCAATAGACGTTTTCCTTAAACGTATAACGAGATTTCGCGACGGAGAATAATTTCGATTCGCGGAGTCACGTTCTCGCGTGATAATTTCTATCCTAACGAACTAATGCGCGGCTAATGTTACCAATGGCAATAATCATGCAAATTTTTCCGTAAAATGTGTAAAATACTCGAGACACGATTCATTGATAATACAAAACTGCGTGTGACCGTGAGGATTCAGTAATCGCGAAATTGTCGCGATGTATTATCGTCTGGTAGTGATACAAATTTGAAGGTCGATAGATTCGACGAGTTAACGTCTCGAGTACTCAGTTTGATCTCAATAAATGAAGTTCTGCAATGCAAAGTACCGATTAAAGTGCCATTTTTTTTTTTCCGTAAAATGTGCAGTTTGCTCCGATAAAGAATTCCGTATCAAAGACGATTCTGTAATTCTTGGTGACACGACCCCAATGTATTATATGGGACATAGTAGATACCGAGGGCGATAAATTCAAGGAGTTCCGTTCTCGCGTGTTATTTCAGATTTCGATAAACTACATTAATTCTGTATTACAATGTAAATCGTTTTGTAAAATGTGCATTCCGTTCAAGAATCGTAGATTAGTGCAACGATTTGACGACTGACTATTTAAGAGTCTCGCGTGACTATTGGTGGCTACGAAAGATGATTCATTATTTATAGACGTGAGATATTAAAGGCGTGAAATATCACGGTCAGCTGGACAGCTGGAACGTCAACGACGTATCACACGCGTACACGACGAAGTAGCAAAAAGGTCTCGTATCGCCGACAGTTGCATAATAAGCGTTATTCTCGTATCTCTCATCGTTCGTACATTGTGCAGTTACAACGGAATAGTTGGCAGTAGTAAAAAAAAAAAAAAATAAAGAAAAAAAAATGCTACGATGGTTAAAGCACATCGGTAATTATTTCATTAGGACTGCGGATGTAATGCGACCCTCGTAGCTCGTTAATCCCAATTACCATTGTTATCGCCGAGTATCGTACTATCCTAGTTAGCCATCGACGTGAAAAGGTCAACGGGTATCGCGGGCACGCGACCGCGTCATCGGTTACATACTAATATCGCCGTCGTTAACGTTAAGATTTTCGATCGGCGTCAACATGCGTCGTTACAAGATGAGAAGAAAAAAAAAGAAAAAGAATAGTACGGATAAGAATTATCCTCGGCGGTTGTATGATACCTACGCAATCTTTTGCTCGGACTCTTCTTTGACTCGTTAATGCGCCGCTTCGATACCGCTGACTCGTTCACTTTGATCATCTCGATTCAGGTCCGTTTCTCCTTTGAACTTTCATTACTGTTGTCCGAGGCGTAGTCTCTCGTTGCTTTATACATCTTTTTTTTTTTCTTTTCTTCTTTTTTTTTCATCCGCAGATTATATTTGTTAATTGCTCTCTCTCTTGTCTTTTAGACGTCGTTAAAGGTACTCTGAAGTATTAGGCTACGAATTTTCGTCGAGTCTCGCGCGAAATTTTAACGTTTCGCGAAGTTCCGGTTTTTTAAAAATGTTTATTTTTTTTCTTTTTTAATACCGATCTCTCGATCTTTTGATGGCTTCGGCTGTTAGAATTTCTTTTTTTCGAGAGACATGAAAATATAATTAAAAAAAATGGATAACGATAAATTTTGTCTTTCAAATTGTTTATCTCTACGGTGCGGAACTTCGCGATGCCTCCCGAAATTTTACTGTTAAATCTTATTGAATTGTCAGAACGATACCGATCGCGAAAACGACGATCGATACACCGAGGCGCGACGACGAGTTTATATGATTTTCAGACTTCTCGTTATCCTTCTTCGCCGGTGGAATAGTTACGCTCGCCGGTTCCTGTACTTGTTGATACTTCTCGAGAATCTGCGGATGCGAAGAGTCACCGGAATGCGGAGGAGGTTGATAAATATCTTCGGGTGGCGATGGATGTCCGGTATCGCCGGGATACTGATGTACGTTCGGCCGATAATCGCTCATAGACGGCGGATTCGTTTCGCGACTCGGTGTTCCGGATGCAACGTTACCGATCGTCGAAATATCCTCCTCCCTGAAATCCTCGCCGGGATAGCCGGACAATTCGATGGTCGGCCGTTCGTTTTCGTTCGACGTACTCGACGTGACGATTCCGTGTTCGCTGTAAATCGGTAAAATTCCTTCATCAACAGGTTGTTCGACGTTCATCGTCGTGGAGGCGCGAGTCGTATCCGGTGAATAATTTCCCCGTTCGTAAATTTCCTCCCGACTGGTCGACGGACGTTCATCCTCCTCGCGTCTCGGTACTTCCGGTTGCACGCGCCATTCGGTTCTATCGCGATTCGCGTAATCCGCCGTCGTTGTTTGCCAAATTCGCGTCGGATAAACCGGCGGCGCCGGTTCTCTACGCCAATCCCCAGTTGGATAAGAATTTGGCATTGACGATGACGATCCGCGATTTGTCGGTACCGACGACGTTGGCATTGACGTTGGTCTTTCGCGGGTCGGATACGGAGTTGGCGATGACGCGGACCATCCGCGATTGCGATCATACGGATCGATCTCCGCGGAATTCTCCAATTCCGTAGAGGGCTTCTCGTACTCGTAAGAGTAATCGTCTTCCGGCGGCTCTTCGGTCGTCAATGATATCAATTTTTCGTGATACGTTGCCGTTGAACTTTGATGAATCGGATGCTCTCGCCAATCCACCGCGGAGCCTAAACCCGACGCCGGGAGGAGATCGTGTTCCATTCTTTTCCACTCGGGATCCTCGTCGAAAATAACTTTCCGATCCTCGAGAAACTTCGATACGGCATTTGGACATTTGAATTCGGGATTATTGCTTATAAACATTCGTCTCAATGGTAAATTCGTCATTGCGTCGAGATTCAGACACTGCAGACGATTTCCCGACACTCGCAACTCCATGAGACGCGGCAAATTTTTATAAACATCGTCTTCGATGTGCGATATTTCGTTGTAATTGAGATCGAGATACGTGAGATCGTTCATACCGAGGAACCACGACGCTTTAACGTCCCGAAGACGATTGTTGTCGAGAACCAATTGTTGAAGATTTACGAGAGTTTCCAACGCGTTCGGCTCGATTTCAGTTATCCCGCAGTACGTACACGTGAGAACCCAGAGATTCGAACCGAAACGCGAAAACGTGTCGCTCGTCACCCGAGGAATACTCATGTTTTGGATACGAATTTTTTCCGCTCTCTCGGGTATCGTGTAGAGATCCGACGGATGGCCGGCTACGCAAGAGTACTCTATCATATCGTTGTTAGGCACCTGAACGCAGATACTTGAAACACCGTTAACGAGAATCAATATGTTTATCACCACCGTCAGGGTAGTTACACCCATCTTTTTATCTATATTCACAACCGATTTTTTCATCTTTTATGCAGTTATAAATTATCTTTTTTAAAGAGTATTAAATAACTTTTAGTTTTTTTTTTTTTTTTTTTTTTTTTTTTTTTTTACTGTTCAATCGCCACGAATCATCTCGCGTAATCCTTTTGCGCGTCGATCATTTGTATCGAGTGATTTTTTTTTTCTGTTTTGTCAAAAGTAATTCACTCAATTGTGAAACATTGAAGGATCGTTTAGAGTTGGCAATACGACAAACGTCGGGTTCAAACTAATTGCTACCGCAGACTGAATCGAGACGCCGGGATGCTCAGTTATTTATTTACTCAATTCTTCCCCAACTCATTCCCTCCCCTCCTTCACGCCACCGAAAGCTTTTACTCCTTCCCTGCTCGTCACTCGATCATCTAATTCTACCGCCTATTGGCATCTAAATTGAGATGCTGCGAAACGCTTCACCAGTGACCTCTTGTGAGCTTCACGAGGATTAGATTGATAAGAAAAAAAAGAACGAAAAATGAACGATTTTTCGAGATAATTCGATCGAAAAGCGGCGGTTATATTCTTTCCCGCCGTTCGATGGCGCGAATAAATATTACT
This sequence comes from Cryptus armator, assembly GCA_963971235.1. Classification (NCBI taxonomy): domain Eukaryota; kingdom Metazoa; phylum Arthropoda; class Insecta; order Hymenoptera; family Ichneumonidae; genus Cryptus; species Cryptus armator. The sequence continues at coordinate 27,218,991 of OZ020233.1, forward strand.
CTGTACGACGAAATTATCGGAAATATAATCGAATGTGGAAGATAAATCTACCAAATCATTTTTTTTTTATGCGAAACCGTAAAAACAAAGTACGTTTAATGTTCTGGAACCGGAAGTTTTTATACATAAACTATAATAACGATGAAAGATTAATGTACTTTTATAGTGAAAGTGAAGAATCTCTACGGTTTTTTATTATATTTTTTTATAAAATTAATCAATAAAAATGAATGTAAGGAATGTACATTAATCTTTCATAATAATTGAACATTAAATTTAATGTAGCGGTTTATGCATAAAAATTTTCAGTAACAGTACATTAAACATCAAGCAATTTTTTTTTTCAGTGAGTATATGAGAAATAATTTTTTTTTTTAAATACTTGGCGTCAAGACGCTACCGCATCTCTTGATATCGGCAATAAGAATCTTGAACTTCAAAAAAAGGGTAATAGATCCGCAAATTTATAAGAGAAACGATTTTTGAATAGCTATGCATATGAGAATATAAGAAAAATGAATCGTCAAAGATCCTTTGGCTTAAACTTCCAATTTGTATAAACAATTTCCCGTAAAACGTTCGATAAATAAATTTGTATCTTTGTAAATTGCAAGAGATACGAATAACAGTCCGTTCCGTACGAGAATTTGAAAATACAATTCGCGAGCGAAAAATAGTATTAGAAAGGCCTAGAAAAATAAATAACACGAAAAAAATGATTGGTTCCTAAAATGAACAATTAATTGATCAAATTAATATTTCGTCGGACCAATACATTTTTTCGTAAACAAATAATTGTCCCAACCATCAGTTTTCCCAACTGATTTTTAAATTTTTTCTTAAATCCCATAAGAAAAATAATAAAAATATTAAATCAGCTCACAACTGAAGGCTTTTTCATTTTGGTGGTTCGCTTACTTTTCGTTTCCTGCGCATTCTCTTTTTAGAGTCTTCTTTTGTGAAAGCTTCGTACTCCGGTACATCCTTCTCTTTTATGAGTTTCCGAATGATGGCGTGAAGTCGTGGCTCTTCTTCGCAGTTTGTAAAGGGAACGGCTTCAAGAATGTAATCCATGTCCCCTTTGCCTATAAAATAAAGTTCTCGCATAACAAATTGGCATCGATAAATTAATGAAATTAAAAAAATGCTTACTGTCCATGTAAGCTCTCTTGAGATCCTTAATCTCTATTTCCGATCCTTTGTAAGTTTTTTCATAGTTGTTTATGTCCTCAACGGTGATTTCTTTGAAAAGCGTACGCCAATAATCGCCCCAATTGCGCATAATGACCTCTTCGCTCTCCTCATCGTATTGTCCCGACTCGTCGTATATTTTGCGTTTGTCATTGTCGCTGAGAATCGAATGAATGCGTCCGAGAACTTTGAATTTTTCTGTCGCTTCGACTTTTATGCTCTCCTCGACGCGATCCGGATGAACGAGCAGCGAAAGTTTGTGATACGCTTTTTTCACTGTCGTGAGAGAAAAAACAACGAACATTCGTCAAATTCAATACATTTATATTCGGCGAAAGAAACGTATATGGATGACTATTATGTTCGATTTGCAATAATTTTTTTTTTCTTTTCGGAATTTCGATGTTCAATGTTTACAGTTCATTTATCATGAGAGGTTATGCACGACGTGTCTTAACTCGAGGAAAAACTTGCCTTGCTTCTCGTTAGCTGTTTTCGATATCTTGAGAACATCGTAGAAATCACGATGACCGAAATATTTCTCGCAAAGATCCAACAGACTTGCCATTTCGCTGGAATTTGACGTATTTGGAAAACGTTCAGACGTGAAATTTTGTTATCAACTGACAGAAGACGATCGACTATATGCTCTCTGCTTACACCTGCTACACGCAAAGCCGGTTCGCGCCATTTCGCTATCGTTGCGTTGCGCGGAAATAGCACGGAGGGGATAAAATGTTCTTTTTCAAATTATTATCGAACGCGTTTCGTTATTATTCGAACTGTCATCGACTTTACTCTGTTGTTAGTAGCGTTTACGAAGCTGTAGTAACGATTTAAATAAATACTCATATTAATATTAACGTTTGAACAATTATCGTAGTCAGAAAAATAAATCGATCAATTGAAAACGCGAATGCAGCGAATATACTATGTATCCGAACCGACGCCAATGAAAATTGATAATAAAAACATTTTTTGACGAAACTGAGATTTTTTATGCGCGATAGTTAAAGGTTTATGAAACGAAATAACTCAACTCTCAACGATTCTACTGATTACAGTATTTATATTATAAAAAAATACTTATACAACATGGATTTAGTTATCCCCAACACAACAATTATGGTACCTGACCTTATACATTAGATTTCATCTTTTTTTAACAGTAATAATATTAGAAGCTGATCTCGACCGACACCAAAAAAATGAATTCCACACGTTTCTCGATCTACCCGGCTATCTATAATATTTACAGGCCTTCATTTGTATCTTTTCTTTTTTTTCGTTTTTTGTTTTTAAAATTGTACGACGTACAGTAACGGCTTCGTACAATTATAGCGTCGATTATTGATATACAAGTTGCTCGAGACGGCATACGTAATACAAACAAAATTGTACATTTACAATGATGTTTTTTATCATTGGAAAATTACCTTTCCTGTTAAGCACCTCGACGGTAAAAAAAAAATCACGCGATTCTATCCGATCGTCTTAAATTTCACAAATAAAAAAAGAAAAAGGAAGAAAACCTTCGTAAAATGTGTGTTTACGATATATTATACGTTTCTTAACTGATTCCGGAAGCGTTTAACTCGTGATCAGCGATCACTCGTGCGGCGGTTATCTCGATTTTTTTTCTTCTCATTTTCACGTCATCGATAACAACAATTATATCGCGAAACGCTAATTTTAACTACATTAATCTTCGTTTGATATTAATTACAGTGCTCTTGTTTTTCTTAATCCGTTATAAACGGACGTACAATCATTAGAGAGTGAATACATACAATATATATTTATATACAATTATTTTGTGTCATGAATATAAGTTATTACATTATTTTTTTACTGTTTATTGTATATGTATATCGACATATATATATATATATAATATCTTCAGTTTTATTCATCTATAAAAAAAAAATGAATATTTTGAGCAGTACGTCTGTATATAGCAAGAAGCGGTGGTTTCTCGTTCAACGGTGCGTGCCGTACGAACGAAGTTTTTAATTGATTCAAAAACAAAAAAAAAGAAAGAAAAAAAAAAAAACAATACTGTACCCGAGGGATTATATACCGCGTTTTGTAATCTTGAAATCGCATATTAAAAAAAAAAATGGAGGCAAAAATAAAATTCTAAACTCGATCGGAAGATCGTATCCGGAAGATACCACCCGTTACTTCCGCTCGCGTAAGAGTTCTGAATAATCGTCTTTGGCAGATATTTCTCGTTATTGTACGCAATTGAAAATTGATAAACGGATGTTGACAGAGTGAAAGAGTTAGTTATTTATAACATACGTTAGAAAAGAAGTGAAAGAAACGTTTTGTCGATCGTCGTGATTCAAAGATCTTTTCGATTTTGAAATATCGTTGGCCCGTCCGACAAATATCGGTCGACGCCTATTCCAACCCGAGAGTATTGGCCATAGAAAGAGAGATAAAGAGAAGAAGAGGGGGGGGGGGGGGGGGAGGAGGAGACTAAATCATATAATACTATTCCTAAAGGTTATTTTTATTTACAATTGGGACGATTGGCTAACGATAATCAATATAAATCCGATAATACGTTCATTAATATATATTAATCGAGCAAACGATTGGACTCTCGTCAATCGTTACTTTTTGTTGCCCGCTACGTTCGTACGATATTGTTGTTTTTTTAAGAAAAAAAAAAAAAAGAAGTCGAAGACGAGGCAAAAGTCGCGTGTAGGGACTTTACAGACAAATCGGTCGCACGATTATTCTTTATAAAGGTTTTACATCAGTAACCGTTTTTTTTTTTTTAAACATCCAGCACCGATTTACATTCCCGAACTTCACCACACAAATATCGTACGATATTCCGCACGCACCTGCGAAAAAAAATTTCATAAAATTTCGCAAACAAGTAAACAGACGTTATTTTGTCTACGAGATTTTATGAAACTTCGAGAAGTACGGAATCGCGGCAATACCCGTGAATCGTACGTCATTTTCACCGCTACATTCACGCTAACTTTCGAGAGGTAGACGAAACTTTTGGCTTTGCTTGATAACAACGACTTAAATGTTTTTTTTTTTTTTCCTTTGCTTTTTGTCTTCGTTTCGACACCATGTGTATTACCCGTCTTGACGCGTTACTTCTAATTCGTTTTTCATCGTCAACCATATTCTCGAAGAAAAAAAAAAAAAAAAAGAAAAAAATTATTTCGAAACTTTTGCTCGTTCGCATTACATTCGTCTTCGATATATCGTTCATTCGGCTTTCTTTTTATTATTAATTCATTTTCACGTCCTAACACACCGTGTCGCATTTATACCATAATTAATCGAACATTCGTAACTTCGGATACTTTTTTTTTTTTTCTATCCGAAAGATCTTTCGTTTCTTTTTTTTTTTTTTTAACGAAAGATGCCATTGTGATGTCCAATCCTCTCTTCATGATCACTCTGTGATCTCTTCGATCCGATCCACGGTATTGTGTACTCTTCTTTTTTTTTGTTTTGTCTTTTCATTTTTCATCCGTGGAAATTTCGGAATAGTTTTTCGAATTATGCTATTTCATGCGATTGATAACCAAGTCGCTGACGACTATGAGACCCTTCTGATATGGACTCTCGGCGAGAGACTGCGCGAGGCGTATAGCTTCGACGCAATGTTTTTTCGCGAGAAATCTCGTCTGTTCGAGACCCTGAGACTCGTGTACGAGTTCGAAGGCTTTTTCCACGTCGCCGGGTTCCTGGAAGCGGCGCATTATCATCGGATTCAATTCCGGGTACTGTAAAAAAAAAAAACAAAATTCACGAATTGAATTAATTTCATCAAAATCTTTCGTATCATCGTCGATAAATGAATGTTGAGATATATTTTACCCGTTCGCAAGCGAATAAAACAGGTGCCGTTGCCAATCCGAGTTTAAGATCAGCCGCTGCAGGTTTTCCCATCGCCGACGATGTCGATACAAAGTCGAGAAGATCGTCGACCAGTTGAAACGCCAAACCAATGTTTCTGCCGTATTGAAAAGCGAGTTCCGCCAATCTTTCGTCAGCGCCACCGAGCATTGCTACCTGTTTATTTATCGATAGAAAAAAAAAAAGAAAATAAGGTTTTGCCATTTAAGTTTCAGGAGCGTATATTCTGCTAAAGAAATTCAATGATTTCGTCTCCGAGTTGTTCCGAATGTTGTTAAGCGTTTCTAGTTTCTGAATCAAACTGGTAAACGTGTAAATACGACGACTCACCGCTTTCGCTGAATTTGCTATCAGACTCGCGGTCTTTCTGTATGTTTTCGTGAGGTAGTGAGCGAATCGCTCGTTTTCCGTTTCCTTTGCTCCCAGCTGCATGAATTCACCCTGAACTAAGTCCGTTACGACCTGAAAAAATAGGGGAAAAAAAAAAAAAATCATAAAAGTATTCTTAGTCTCGTATAATAAATTGATTGATGCAAGTGATTTAGCGTTTTACTATACTAAAGATTGGATTTAAATTGGACGAATTCAGGTCATTTTTTTTTTCTTCTATTTTTTTTTTTAGCAATGACACGTTCCCTCGAGGGGACTACCGTTTGCCACTCTACTCGCTTAATCGCCGCAATTATCTTTCGCAATTTTCGTCTCGATGATAAATCGTTGCTGTTCTTTCCATCTCTATGGCGTATACTATACGCGTCATTACAGATAGTTACGATTTCAATCGACGCGGCAAATAGTTGTTCGATACAATTATCTTCGTTGCGAAAATTGCGAAACTTTGGAGTTCAAACGATTTGTTTCGGTGTTAATGAAAGTGTTGAAGAATAATAAAGAAAAATGTAAATGGATATTTGTTTTACCTGACTGAGCACCAGAGTAACATCGTCGTTCTTGAGTCGAGCAATCATCATCGATGCTACCGCGAGGATGAAGTCTCCCGTCATCGTCACCTGAAAGATAAAATTTATCGATAAGAAATTAATCGTTTTACCAATTGGGGAATTTTCTTTTTTATAGCGGATTTACAGAGAACGTAATTGTTTAGTATTTAGCAACAAATTTGTAACTTCTTTTTTAATAATTGGAATTGTTGATTCATCGGAGAATATAGTAATTCATATAAAAATAACTTTTTTAGCGATTCAGTGAAAAATAGAATGATTGACGGACGAAAGGGGTGAATTCTTTGGATTTAAAAGGCTCCGCCGCGCTGAGCTCAAGCCGACGGAGGTCGGTTATTAAGTCCATTGACCATTAAAGAAGCGAACCACGCCACTCGTTTGCGATTCGAGTTCCCTTTCACCGAAGATCCTTCGTTCTCGCTAACGCGGCAAAAGTCGCCGATTCGTTTTCTCGCATCGCACGCGCCAAGTGTCTGCCTTCGATTATTTCGCTTTCATCGTATCGACGCGTAATCTTCGAACGAAAGCAGTCCCGGAATTCAGTTTTGTTGACAATGTGAATATCATAAAATGCTAATGCCGGAATACCTCTTAAAATTAATTCAAAATCTTTATTTAAACTTCGGGATCGAGTATCACTACCGGATTAAGTACCGTTCTCGAGGATGCGTGCCCCTGAGACAACGCGATAAGGAAAGAAAAAATTATCATCCGAATGAAATAAAATGAAATTTAAACGATGGAGGAGATCCCCGCGAAATGTTTGCCTATAATTAAGTAGTATAATCTTCAAAACGAAAAAGTAAACAAAGTAAATTAATAATCGATGTGCGAAATCAATATTTTTGGAGCCAATCGATAGTTCGATTAAGAAGGATGTATCGTGACTTTTTCATCCAAAACTGAGATTCAGAGAGAATTTTAAGTATTTCTCAATGAAATAAAAATGGGAAAAATTTCAAGGATATAGTCGATGCTAAGAACATTGATTTTTCGTAATAATTCCAGAAATTTATTAACAACTACGTTTTTAAAAAATTGTCTAATCGAATTTTTTTTTTCACAGAAGTTAATTCGTTAATTTTTTTAAATGCATATAAATGATTTTAGAATTTTTTGTATTTTTCGAAATTTTTCGATAAATGGTTAATCGGTATTTGTAAATATATTCGATCAATCGCTCGACTTTCCATGTATTAAAAAAAATATAAAAATATTAAAAGAAATTTTTGAAAGATGTATTTGGATTCGGAAAAATTAACGAATCTATTTCTATTGAAAAAAAAATGTTGGTTGCTAAATGATTCGTTATAAAAAAAAATGTCTTCCGATTAGGTTAATAACTTTTTCTCATTATTATTATCCAAAATTAATGTTCTTAGAACCTTTTATATGATTGATATTTTTTCTAATCTTTTTCACATTGGGATGTATTAAAAATGATTACATCGGATATACTTTGCTTTCCGCATAAAAATAATATATTTCTGCATCAATATTGCTAAGAATTTTTAAAAAGTGCATCTAATGACTGGTTTTCTTTAATACCTTTGTTTCATTCTTACTTTCACTTAGAACGCGATTATCGCACGTATGTCGGAACATTTGTGCAATAACTGAGCAACAACTGTGACGCGGAAGCGACTCAAGAAAAGTGAAAAACAACAACAACAAAAACCGCCACCTTCATTGTCATAGAACTGAATAATCGAATGTCTATTCTTTATTATTCATTTGCAGACTGATGGAGATGCAAGTATCCAATTCACTGTTTTACGCGCGTACCTGCGATGAGGAAATTTTGCGGATATTCAGTCCCGCAATGCGAAACGGTAAGAATAAAATCTCGAGAAGTAAGTACTATGCAAATAAATTCCGGGTTCTTCGTCGCAACATTGTCAATCGTCGTGAGTTTCTCACGGAGTGCGTGAACAATGGATCGTAAATTGAGTTTCTTAGCCGCAAATCTATCCGCGTGAAATTACTATTATCGATTCCGCGGTCGATCGGCCACCGAGTTCTCTTCTCTTCGCTATGAGTAACACACGTGTAACACACAGCAAGAAATGCATCTTTATTTCTTCGGAAATCAGCAAATTTCTCAAAACTTTCGTTGTCGACAGTAAAAAAAATAAATAAAAAATAATTAAAAAAAACGCGTAAGAAATAATCCTTTAACGGTTGCAATATATATTTTTAATTTTTAACGTTTTCCGATGCTATTCCAACTGTTGTTGTTATATGTTATTTTTGATTTCTGATATTTTTTTTTATTCTTCGTAGTATCTAAAAGCGAGTTTCACCGTAAACGAAATCAACGTTATTCGCTTGATGTCCAGTGAACACGTGTCACGCGTTACGCGCGCCACTCTAAAAATGCAAGCGACCTCTCATTTTTATGGCCAACGAGCGAAATGCCGGTCTTGCATAATGCGAAACTTCTACGTTGGGGAACGGAGGGGATGAATTAGTAACTAAAAGACTAGTCTTCGAAATATTGTTGTCCCCTCAACGGCGCAAGTAACCGAAACCGGATTTCTTTTCCATTTTTTTTTTTTCCTTTTTTTAAATCATTCAGTTATTTCTCACGATTATAACTACTATTCGAATTTTACCAATGACTACCGTTCGAATGACAAAAAATATATATAACCGTAACGGTTATATCGGAACCGCTAAAACCAGTTTAGCATGAGTCAGTCAAGCAGTCTAAAGCCTCCGCTGATCCTCGATTAACTTTTGCTTTTCTTTTTTTCGGTTGCGTATCGAAATATTAAATTTTTCTTTTTTTTTTTTTCTTTCTCATAACTTTGTGTCATCGATGTAATACGCGTTTACGATGTTACGTAGTGGGGATTGCACGACGCTCTGTTTGGATAATCTGTAAAGAGTATCGATGTCGACGGCCTTGTCGCACGCAGTGCGTACCGCTAAGTATTATACTTGACGCAAGACGGCTCACCCCGTTTAGCGTCTCGTTAATGCGCCATCGTTGCACAATTTATTAGACTCTGGAACTCTACGAACTGTATATAGGTACCAACAACAAGACGGGTCGTGTGACTTACTTGTTTAACGTATCGTTTTTCGAAAAATTGGAAATTTTTCTAAATCTCGTTGTGTCTTAATCGAGAAACGCGATGCCGCTTCCAAAAATCGCGAATTAATTATTAAAGGAAATATTAAATGGATTTTTGAATATGAAATTTGAAAAAATCCATTGAATTTTTTTTTTTTTTTTTCAAAAAATAAAATTGCCGAATTTTTTGGCAGATGAAAAGTCCCGTAGTATTTTTTCAAATTTTTTAATTAAATGACTTAGTAATAAAATTTTGTCGGATGCGAAATTATCTGCCGGAAGTCTATTTAAGGACGGAAATTTAGAGGATTATTTTTTTCAGCATCGACTGCGATTATTTCTAATATTTACCACGAAAATTAGGTACTCTCTTCCGTGAAGGATAATTTTTCAATCAATTTTTCATTTCGCGTTTCCATTGTCCGCAAATTGAGTTCCGTCACAGATTTGATTTATCTTCTGACGGAGTTAAACTTTGATCTCCATTGACGTAAAAATTGCACCGCAAAAAAGCGCTTTTCTTGTTCTCCATCGGCGCGAAAGACTTCCGTAAAAATAAAAAGTAAAAAAAAACCGAATAAGAAGCATACAAGATGGAGAATGTTAAGTATCTATTATTCTATCCCGAAAAAGATGCGCCAGAAGTTCATTACAAAGATTATCATCAAATTTAGATTTTCTTCACTTCGGAGTATAATTTTTTAGTTCAATCGCCGCGCTATCAATCTTTTCGTCATTGTACTCTTACATTGTTTTCAAATTAACTTCTTCCATAGACACGAATTTTTTTTCCTTTGATCTAAACATTGATCTCCAATGTCTCATAAAACTCCATCGCAACGCATCAATTTTTTGCTATCTATCGCCGCGAAAGACATCAATAAAAATCGCAACAAAAAAAACCCCAAGAACCTCATAAAACCTCGAAATTTAAAGCTCTAATGATTAATATCCCGAAGAAGCGGTGCCACAAGTTCATTATAGTTTCAACGCTTTGAATAATTCCCGTGCGACTAATTGTGCGATCTCAGCGTTCATTTAACCATCTCGCAAGTCCCTTCGCTCGAGCTATGCTCCTGATCTTGTGTATCCCACACGAGTACATCTACGTGTACCAAAGCGACACGCGTCTAGTTGAGCGAAACGAGACCACCGTCGAGAGTCTTGAGATACAACATTCTCCGTTTATCGACAAGCGTTTAAGAACTCTCCGCATATAGTATATACCGTATATAATCTCAAACTGAAAACACACCTACGTAGACATCGAAACACGAGTCTCGAAGTCGGCATGTATACTATGCGAAACTTGCGTAACGCGAACAGGTGAACTCACGGCGCATACGGACTGAAAGAATCTCGACGACGGAACACGGGCTTTCGTGGTATATACATAGAGTGATATACACGCATCGATATAACTATCAGTGAGTAAATCGCCGCTTGTAAACGCGTTTTCTTCGCGACGCCGGTAGGTCAAGTACAGGCGGTCGTACGCGCTCATCGCACAGGTAGAAAAGGTATGCGTTCTGCTGGATATAATTGCCGAGAGCCGTAGAGACGACGCAGAAGCGTAAAAGATCGAAAAAAAAAAAAAAAAAAAAAAAAAGAATCCACGAGATTCCAGAGTCGACTTTCCCGATCGTATCGTCTGTACTCGTGTATCGTGTGACCCACGACGACGATGACCAACTTGCGACACACCTAAGGCAGCCGCCAAGTTGCGCGACACCTGTTTAAACCACGCGGCGGCTACTCCCGACGATGAAAATTGTTTCTTTATCTTCTTCTTCGCGAAAAAAAAAATTGAAAAATTCGCATTGGGATGAAAAAAGCCGTGCAAGTCGCCGTCATACAAACTTGTCGTAGAAAACAATCAATAGTATGCAAAAAAAAAAAAAAAACTTTGTTGTTCGACGAACGGTTGTTAATTTGATCTCTGAACTCGGAGAACGGATGCGAAATGGTGGGTAATGAATTTTTCTGATTTCCAAACGCGTGAATGCGCTTTGTGGTTTTGTAATGAATATCCAATCACTCGGCGGTCTTCTCTCGCAAAAAAGAGTTCTTTTTTATTCTGTTGACGGGAGGATGTGTCGGAAATAAAAATCGAAATATTGTGTTTTTTTTTAATTTCTATTCTGCTGTCTGAAGAATATTCTTTGAAATTACCGATTCGTTTTAAATCGTTTTTCGGAGTAATAGAATACATATTGAAAAAATGTATATGCGGAGACGAAGATTCGGATAAAAATGCAGTAAGAAATGAAGTCGACTTGCATTACGACATATCAAAGACTAAAAATTTTGAACTTTTTTCGCTATTGTTTAATTAGAAATTTTTTAAATTATTGCATTGCAGCGTAGAAAAAAAAAACACTTATGCTGTTTCCTGTCACCGATTATTATTTATATATCAAATCGAATTGCGATCGCGAGATTATAATCAAAACTTAGTGAACTGTCGATTGCGTTGCTTTTGTTTCCTTTGCTTCCGGTTCCGAGCAATGAAAGCGTCTCCGTGATAGTTGCGTTTGGTTCGAACGGCCTGAATCGCATTAGCCTCCTTACTGTCGCATTCCGAGTCGAAGCGAGAGAGTTCGACGGGGATATATAACGCCTGCAAAGTGAGGTCCCCGCAAGGTGCGGTGTTCGAGTTTTCATCGATCGAAGTTCGACGATCCGAGAAACGATCGTCTAAACTCTTCGTGCTATGATACGATTTACCGGTCAACAGACTGTGAGTCTAACGTGTATAGTTTCGCGTTGGACGTACGTGGCGCGGCCGTGAAATCACTTCGCAGACCAGATACACTTTCCTCGCTTTTCCCCGAGAGGAATTGTATCGAGACACGAAGACCACGGAAGAGGAAAGTCTCCCTCTCCTTCTCTCCCTCGCGATCTTTGTCGATCAACAAGAATTCTCGGTCATCGACTTTTCCAGCAAAATACCAACGAGTCGCAGTTGATTTACTCGAGTTACTTTTTTTTTTTTTTTTTTTTTTTTTTTTTTCCGAGAAATTTACACATACCTTCTTCTGACTCCAAAGCATATTTACGGACGGTTTGCCTCGTCTAAAGTCTGACTGATCTATGACGTCGTCGTGAATTAGAGAGGCGCTGTGAATCATCTCGGAGATCATCGCTACCTGTCGTTGCGATCCCAAGAGATCGCTGAAAAAAAAAAACGCAACATTAGTGTACAAAGTTCGCGATGCGAAAAATTCATTGATCAACGAACTACGATCGTTAAATAGAGAGTTTAAAACGATTTTTTTCTATGATACAACTCTATCGCAAGATCTTCGTTTTGTTGTAATAACTTATCGCTGATTTATCACTATTGTTTCCTACATACGCACTTGACGACTCTACTTACATCATTACAAAGAAAATCTTTTATCGCACCTCGGAACGTACGAAGCAATCGACTCATCATAATTCAATAATATCTTCGTAATTTGCAACGAGAGTAATAAAACAATAACTGAGTGACTTTTACGACTCTGCAAATTTGTGTCTATGATTAATACAAGCGAATTGCACCACCGAAAAAAAGAGATACATCAACAAAATTGTAATTTTATGTGCATATATAGGAATAATACCGAAGAAAAAAGTACCATTTTTTTTTTTACTCAATCGACTAATATATTTTTTGCGTCACAGGTCAGGAGACTCGTTCGATAATTCAACGAGATGAACCTTCTAAAATATATGAGAACGAATTTTTATTTTTTTTTTTTTACGAATTTGTGAATTTAATAAATAATATCGCGTAGCAATTTTTTTTTTCGTTTTTTTTTTTCAAGATCCGCCCGATGAGTCTACAAATCAACGGTAGGTGAATATAATTTTTTTTGTTTGCGATTTAATTTGAATCAAATTGTTTGGACAGCGAGTAGAATGTTTAGGTATCGAGGCGGCGTACGCGCCACGACGACACCAACGAGGCGGGCCTCGACTCACTTTCTTTCCTTGTGGTAATTGATGGCCCGAGCCATGAGGATCGCTACCATGGGCCGTAGCGCCTTTCCCTGACCGTCGAAGTAGTACGTCGCAATGGTCTTCAGCTCCTCCTGCGTCGTGTTCGTGATAAGTTCCTGCAACATATACGGCCAACAAAACCATACATACGACTTCGTGTTACCGACCTTGACTCGGTTTCCCAACCGAACCTTTCGTTTATAAGTGCAAACTACTCGCGATATGTATACGATAATGTTTTGTGACCACTCGACGATTATTCCGTTTGCGCTCCGTGAAATTGAGAATTTCCGAGAAGAAGAAATAATAAGTATAAAAAAAAAAAGAAAACAAAAAAAATGAAACAATTTTATTTAGCAATTTGTCAAATTACATATGCGAAAGTGCGTCACGATGCGTCTTTTGTCGCGCGGATCGAAAGATCTTCCGGATGTATGTCGCGTACCGCGAGGACAAGTAAAATTTATTGCGCAAAAAAAAAAGAAAAAATTTCGAATCTTTCGCATCTCAGTTTCGCTTGTCTATTAGGAATCTCCGGGTAGAGGAGGAGCGGGTCGCTCGACATGCTTCAAATTTAAACTGCGTTCACGAGGTTAACGCTGGTTACAGTCTTTGCGACTCGTTGCGACAGTAGTTCCATCCGTCTCTATACAGGGCACAACGATACGAGACTGTGCACACGACGAGTTACTTTGAATTCCATTCGCGAGTACAAACTGAAAGTGCTGTCTTGGAATTTGGCCAAAGCCAGCGAGGAACGCTCTCAGACTCGCGCCCCCGCGGCTATTGGGTATTATAGACTATCGAACTTTCTTGCGCGTTCTTCACGCTCGTCGATCAATTTCCGCATACTTTGTTGATTCGGAATTTTTGTAATTCTTCGGTCGAAAAAAAACATCGCGCAAAGTTAACGTTTTTTTTTTTTTTTTTTTTTTTTTTTTTTTTTTAATGCACTTTCGTTCCCTTCTACTGTTTTCAAGGATGCAGACGCGGAATTTAATATGCTTGAGGATTATCGTGTAAAGGAAAAAAAAATACAAAAAAAATGAGCAAACAAAGGGGTTCAAGGCTGGTGAGCAGTTACAAGCGTCGGCGTCGTGGCGTGCGTGATTTTACGATCACAAACGGGGAGAAGTCCGCCGGTACTCGTCGACAGGTGCTTTCTACGTTCGTTGAGGCCTCTTTTGCTTCGCGCGTGAACGAGCGCAACGAGCTCGTGAGTAAAAGTTCAAAGCGTATGCAGAGCGCGAAGCTAAGAGAGCCGAAGGCATACGTCGAGGCATGCGTGAGCTATCCGCGTGACTCTGTGTAGTGGTTCATTTCTGCAGATTCTGCTTTCGCTTCTGCGTATTTCTCGCTATATCGTGAAATAATTCACGTCTTCGTCATGAGAATTTTTATACGAAAGAAAATCGTCGAAAAAAATTAACTTATCAATGTTTCGTAATACTTCCGAAAATCGAAAAAAAAAAGTTTATGAAAAACTTTTGGCCGTTAAACAAAGAAAAATAATGTGAAAAAACGCTTCGAGAAAAAAAATCTTCATATTCGCAGCTTTTGGCTCATTATTTATTTACTTATAAATATATCGCGAACATTTTGAAGTTAAACAATCTTCTTGGACCGATAATAAAAAAATTAAAAAATCGTGAAATCGATCGATCTTTTCGATTCGTCTTTTTTCGAAATTGAAACGTATATTTTGAAAAAAAAAAATTCGTCAAATAAACGTAAATAAAAAATAAATAATAATGATTAATGTAATCGATGAAATCGAATGAAAGAAAGTGATAAAAAAAAGCAAATCATTGATTTCCTCGATGACATGACTCGCGGATATTCAGATGAATGAAGTTGGGAAGCAGTGACGATAGTAAGGTAAAAAACATTTCGTCTGCGTTCAATGAGTAGTATAGTACCCACCTACGGTAGAGAAGAAGGCGCGGCGAAAGGTGAGGGTAAAGTAAAAAGCTGAACGGGAAGGGGTTGAGGTGGGGAGAGAAAAAGAGAAAGGTGCTAAATTACCTGTCTTATGTCGTCATAGACGTCCTTGAGGTCGTCCTCGAGAAGCCGGTAAGGGTCGACCTGGTAATCGGGTAAAGATCCCGGCTGCTGGGTCTGCATCGAGCTCATTGTTCGTCCCGCGCCGATTCTTCTATCTCGGCTACCTGTGCCATTCTGCAACACGCAACAGAATAATCGTTAATCATTGGATTCAATGTCGAATACAGTGAAAGCGCGCACTCGTATCTTTGACTGAAGAGTTATTAGAATTCGCGATGAAGCGCACGCAAACGCGAACAAAAGACAGTGGTACACGTCTGACTACGCGCGTTCGCTCACTACTTGACGAAGCGCCAACTCTGTCCGATCGTACGAACGACCGTTTCTACTTGCTGACATCGCGACTCGTCCGCTCGCAGCGTGACCTATTCCACTGGTGTAGAACGCACGCGCGAACCTCTGGCCGATGCATATTTCGTATTATTTTAAAAATCAAAACAAAAATTGCACATTCGTTTTTTTTTTTATTTCTTTAGGAAATTCTTATCCTATCGCTCGGCTTAAAAATCGTACAATAATATTTGACAAATAAATAGCTATTTCTTTAAATAAACAAGAAATAATAACAATAATAATTAATGATATGATATAAAATATAATTGTTTAATTGATAATATTATTGTTATAAACTTATATCACATTATGATTATTAGATAATATAATAATAATCGTATGAAATTAATTGAGCAATAAAAAAAGAAATGAATCAAATTTTTTATCGAATTATGCATTCGCATTGCGATCCCCTTAACCCCGATATTCTGCAATCTTTGCGTACACCTCGGTATGCTTGTTTATTGCAATATCTCTCACAGATATTAGACACGAATTAGCGATACCGGTTTCGAGTGTTTGCTGCACTTTAATTCTTTGTCATGTATTTCTATTGTGAACCGCTGGTCACGTACGTGTTAAGTCAGTGGCGCCCGGATTCGTCGAGACTCGACGGTGGACATTGGATAATTTACGTTAAAATCGGTATATATATTGTTCAATGATCTGCCGGGAGGCAAAACGCGGCTTCGCCAACAATGCCGGGAAATGTTCTCTCCAACGAGCGTTGAAATCATCGATATTGTCTGCACACGTTCGCGATTTTTCTACTAGCGGGCAAAACGCTCAATTTTTTTGTCCCCTACGGCTTCGCACGGATGTTCAAGCGATGGCATTGCAAACTCGATTGCGTTATAGCCTTGTCGCTCCACCGTCGCATCGTAACGTGACCGCATTTTTATCATCGATGCGCGTCTTTGTGCATTTTTTTTTTTTTTTTTCTCATATCCGTCAAATTCTTCGTCGGTCATCTATTAACTGCCTCAACGAACAAGTAAACTCGGTACTCCACGGGCTATTAGATAATTAATTGGTTACGACTACCGGGACAAATCAACGTACAGTTGCATCGTTCATCGTTTGTTTTCTTTTATAATTATTGTTGCGCAATTCGTATTGTAGAAGATGCGACCTTACGATTAAAAAAAAAAAAAATTACAAAAGTTGTTTTAAGCGAAATTTTTAGTTCGAAATTGAACAATTTATTTAATGATAGTTAACTCGATGGAATTAAATTATTTGAGTGAAAAAAAAAATTAACCTTTTTTTTAATTACATATCCTTTAAAATTTGAAAAAAATTAATATATAAGAAACTTTTTTTAGAATAATAAATCGATAACGATCCATCAAATAATAAAATCTTACGCGTCATTGATTTCTTTTTATGTAAAAAAAAATTCAACATTTTTACCGCTCCACAGTTTTTATTAACAAACATAGATATCAAAGTTTTCTGGATATTTCATTTTCCATACATTGGTTCGATAAGAGACCTCGAGAATAGTTTGGTAACGCCCTGTACGATTACGCGGTTAAGTACACCGATCGCTGCATACGAATAGGTGATTGTCTGTAACCTTGCAATTCCACAAGAGTCGACAAACCCTCAAGGGGCTCTAATCGCCTCAAACGGTAATAACATTATTTTCTCATAATCGCCGTACATGATTACCGGGAGTATAGAAAAAAAAAAAAAAAAAAAAAAAAAATACGCGCTAATCGAAGAAAAAGGTCAGCCGCAGTTGAAGGTTTCTTTGCGATTCAAGATATTACAACGTTGAAATACCTATTACTATAAAACACATCGTATATCGATATATACAATCTTCGATGATTCATACCGACTACAATGAAAGAAACGATCTATTACGGATGATGCATGATTTTTTTTTCATTGTCGCGATACGTTCGAAATCACAGAGATCGGTACGACGTATAAAACTCGCGCGGGAGGAAGCGTGCGACAACGAGTTGAGCAATGACCGTGTTAGATGTTTACTCATGCGTGTATACTGTAATTTTCAACAATTCTAACATCACTTGGCAATCAACATTGCCCGATCATTAGAACCTCTACTACTTGTGGGTCGAACTGGATCGCTCCACGAAAGCAAGTTCAACGTCGTCGACTACTTTTACTTCGCTCCCGGCAAAGTCGACTGTAGTCATATATGGCGACGGTGAAACAACACTCGACGGAACTCGCGAAAGAAAAAAAAAACAACGTAAGGCACGGTTATTGGCATAAATACACGCGTCTAGTTTTTCATCGATACGATTGGCGACTAAATACGATCGGAGACTGTAACTCCTTCGAATTATAATGAAAGCGCCCGAAGAGCGGTGCGAGGAATATTTTGAGAATGCGAGACGTATCCTTCATCGCATATCTACCCTGAATCATCGTCTTTATTTTATGTCATTAAGGAAGCGTACGAATTTCAAGAAATTCGTGACAGTGGCCTTGAAGTTAATAGCTCGAGCGACGAGTTGTGAATCGTTGGATTGGCGGAACAAAAAAAAAAATGTTATAATTATGCGGGTTTGAAATTCTCGAAGAATATACGAATTCAGTGAATGGGGTAATGTTTATTGTGGCAAAGGCCATAGTTGTGTCGGTGTGATTTATGAAGACGGAAGAGAAGATTTTTTTGTGGGGGTGGATTGTGGCAGATGTGTTGTTTTCCATTCTTTATTTCAGAGATCGTATGGCATTCGCATATTTTTAGCTCCCGACTGCCCGACAGGGGAAAAAGACGGGAGTTATGCATTTCACGGAGACGAGCGATTTCGTTGTTCGATATGTTCTCGAAAACGACTAAAAATTACTTAACAGAATTTGATACAACGATTAAATTGATTGAATATTCGTAGAAAAAAAAAAAGCATTTTCGGGAATAGTCGTTTAGATATATGGAAGATTGGCCGCTATTTTCTGCGATATATTTTTTCCACTCCCGGTGGATCCGAAGGCGCTCGATCTCTATGCGGTATAATCTCAAATTAAATAAACATTTGTCTTCTTTAAAAAGGATGAAATAAAAAAAAATTGCAAAACTCCCGACTAAAAAAAAGTTTGAAATAACAATAAATTATTCAGATGTTATAGTCGAGAGATTTCCATACTCAATGACGAAAACATCGCACGATTATAACATGTGAATAATTTATTGTTATTTCACTCTTTTCCTCATTCGGGAGTTTTTTCAATTTTGTAAAAATTTTTTGTTAACAAATTTTCATTCCAATACACCACTAAGTCCACATCTTCAAATTCAAAAAAAAAAAATATATAGTTGATCACTTTTTTCAATTTGATAATAAGTTTTCAATGTTTCCCGATGAAAAAAAAATTGAAACAAGAAGTATTTAGAATTCTCTCTGAATCTCACTTTTTGTTCGAAATGTAAGGATATATCCTCCATTTCTTGAACACTAGACGATATTAGCAGTCTGACTGATGAGACTATGCTGCATCAACGATTCCCGATGTGCTGGTCAAGTATAATTCCGGCGTCGTACGCTTCCCGGATGTTTAAGGTGCTCGTGAAAAAATTCGAATAATTTTGAAATCACTTAATCGAAGTTCAAGGCTTCGATTGAAGATGTAAGAGAAAACAATTTCGGAATCGAGTTGATACGCGTGATAGAGAGTCTGAACGACACGTGTCAATTACAGACGAAATATCGCGTGGTAAGCCGCGTGTCTGTGGCTCTTCTCGCGTGAGAGACAAAGTGGTACCCCTTTGCTACACCGTCGATCCTACAGCCCACACAGTTACCGCCGCAATATCGAGGAATGTGTCGAGACTCATCGGAGACATCAGGACGGACCCCACCGCAACTACGAGGGACCCACCTGTCCGAAACTAGTTTCTTGAATAATATAGAAATCGAAGGAACTATTGCGAAACTGTACGGAAGAGAGAGAGAGAAAAAAGAGATTCGGCATAATCGAAACTTGTACTCCTCCCCGCAGAGTGGTTCATCGGCCGGCGACAAAACTTTCGACGGTAACATTTGTTATATAATGATATGTTCCCGCGACTTTTTTTTTCGCAGATTTACGATTCGTCTCATCCTCAGAACTATCATGTTAAATATACGCTTCATTTAGGATGTAAATTATCACTTAGACCTTTAGTAGAAGCGCTGTAAAAAGTATCGATTTAAATTTCTCGATGAGTCGATGATTGAGAAATTAACCCTTTTAGTGTATTTTAAGATTTTTTTTTTGTTCGGCCGAAATATCTTTTACCTGTATCACAGGTAAAACACACACGCACACACTTTTTTCGTATCACAATCCCCAATTGAGTGAATCGCATAGTTATTTTTCTTTTTAATTAAATAAACTATAAGGAGGGATTTGCCGATCACAAGTTAAAAAATTGATTCTTTTTTAATATGGAAAAAAAAAGTTGTATTACGAATCCTCATGCGACTATTTGTTTCTAACAATGTTTAGACGACTACGTGAAAAAATCCTGAGGTTCGAATGTATAGTAAAAAAAATCCATTTTTTTTTTATTCATCAAAAAAGATATTGAAGCAAATGAAATTTTTTCGACAATTTTTAAATTTGAACCCATCATTTTTTTTGCGAAATGGAAACACCATTATAGATAAACAATCCCATGGAATTATTGATTCGATGTTGTTTTGCATTGAAAAAAAAATAAAAACCGCATATTTGCCTGAAATTGCCGGACACCCCTTTAAAAATTTACGAATTCTTGAAGTCTCGACGTCGCGCCGTTAACATAATGTTCATGTTGATCAGCCACGACTTTCCGTGGGTCATGAACACGCCAAACGGCGTTAGCCGCTCCGTCGAAGGATCATTAATATTCATTCGCGTACGCGCGCGCGTTAGTACCCCAACAAAACGGAAGACAGATACGCTAATTGCAATTAGCACCGTTCGATGCCACGTAGCAAAATCGCAGTTTACCCTCCGCCTGTCCCCATCTATTTATAGATTAAAGCGCGTATTCATGTCCTTTCGAGATTTTGCCACCTGAATGAATCTTATTATTGAATGAAGTTACAAGATCGACCACTGGATAAAACTGCGTAGAGCTTCGGAATTAACGTTTTTTTGCTTCTTATAATCGCACATTAGTGACATTAATTACAGCTGCGAATAATTAATTACGATGTTTAATCATATTTTGTTTTTCCTCAGTCATCATACTTATAGAGTTTCAAAACATGTTTATCATTTCTGCACGAGCACTTTAAAGAGAAGTGATTGATTTTCTTTTCGTTTTTCACTCGCAAAGAGGCTTATTGATCTCTCGCGAATAATAACAGTTCGTAATGTCGCGAAGTCGAGCAACGTGACTCTCCGAGTCGCGACAAAAAAAAAAAATACTTCAACGAGCCGCACACGTGCATTAGTCAACCCATTAGAACATACGTTCACCGTGGAGAATATAAAGTTACGTGTCCAATTAGCATAGCGTAAGTGCGACGATTTTCGTTCGTATCGAATTGGAATCCGATAGAAACGAAAAATTCGGAAAAAATTCGATATTTTATTTTATGCAGAAAGAAATGAAAGAATGAATAAAAATTGAAGATATACGCTGATAACTCGAAATATTTGGGTGTGTTATTTTTTTTCTTATTTTTTTTTTTATTGTAATTTTAAGAAAGCAAATTCGTCCGTCGATCATGGGGGCATTTTCAACACTTTCGTAAGATCAGCTCCCGTTTGGGTATCGGTGGGGATGTAACCGTTTCTTGCGCAAGATCGGCAAGAGAGACCCTGAGGCTTCGTTGCCACCTGCGAGTATCTCGAACTGCGACTCTGATTCTAAAAGACTTCGTTCTCAACGCTCGTGGATTGATATTAACATTATTATTAAATAACGCCACGGGTGTTTATATATTCTTATGGATACCATCGAAGAAGGTGACTGTGACACGTACGAAACTCGCGATTTGAATATCGAATATACGCGAGTCACGATTGTCAAAACGTATCTTCTGTGCGTATAAATGTGTGCGTGTGAGAGCCGGAGAAAGTGACAACGGGTTACATATGGTCAAAACCTTCCGGCGTTATAAGATTTTTAAGTATATTTTATACAGTATAGTGAATGTGGTATATGTGGTATATTCTATATCGAATGTTGAGAAGCAACAGGGCGAATCCCCTCCATAGAAATAAAATATATTTTAGAATATATAGATTCTATATTTCACACATATTTTACGTATATTTGGCGAAATATATTGCTTATTTTTTGTCATGTATGTAATGCTTTTTTTTTTTTTTTTCGAAAAAAAAAAAAAAAAAAAAAAAAATCGATATTCGTAGTTCGATAAATGAAATGTTTATTTGATTGAAAAAAATCGATATTCTCATTTTGACCCCAATAAATAAATAAAAAACAACGAAATTGCATCAAATTCTTAAGAGTTGCGTATCATCGAGCAACAAATTACGAAAATTTCGAATCACACCTTGAGCTCCGCGGTTCAAATATATTTCGTCCATATGAGCCTCAAGCAGAATTACGTTATTCTGTGAATATTCTCACGAAAGAAAAAATATTTATAAGAGTGATATCCGTGATAAAATATCCACGATTGACAGTGACGCAACAACAAGGGCGGGAGATCAAGCGAGAGACGATCAAAGCATTTTAATGCCATCGAATGATGACTAGTGATCGATGATTTCACGGTGAGTCTAATAGTGCGGCAACGATTCGCTCGTGCGCCGCAGCGAGAAAGCCAAAGTTTCAGTATAAGAATCGTAGGGTCGTTTGTGTGTATATAAAAGCCGTGTCTCGTCTTGCAGCCCGACCTTTACGTAAGTTGCATAATTTCTCGACGATTCGAAGGAGCAACCAGACGCATAGCAGTTGTAGTAGTAATGGCAGCAGTAGTAGTAGTAGGAGTAGTAGTAGTAGTAGAAGTAGTAAAGAGACAAACTCTGTGATGTCTTCGCGAGAGAGATCTCGTTGAACGATGTGACTATCGCACGTGCCACGTCCATCGAACGCGTCGCGTGGACAGTAGTCCAGTCATTTCTTGACCCGTTTTACGTCAACCGCGCAATCATCGATAACAATTAAAAGCAAATTGCTTCTTTATCATTATCGTTGGCGCTTACAACAAAATTGCCTATCGTTAGCAGACACCATCTCCATTATCGATCAATTATTTTCGTATTTATCACAGCTCATTAGTACGTAATAAAAAAAAAAAAATATTTCCCGGACGATTCGAGGAACGATGCAAATTTATCATAACATCGAATTTCGTAACAACACTTTCCAAGGGTTATCGGTAATCACTCAAAATTTTCCGATTTAATTGACTACGTATCTCTGTTTTTTTTTTTTTTTTTTTTTCGTCTTTATTACGCGAGTAACAAAGTGCGAACGAAGAACATTTTAATTCTACGGGTTTGCGCTCGCGTATTTACGTTGCGACGACGTGGAATGCGAGTCTCAATTTCTCCGAGAGTACGCGGCACAACGCGCGTACTGACTTTTCACGAATAGAAAGGTGCCTCCGGTTTCTCGCTCTTCCAACTTGCCGAGAGCCAACGTGTATATTTATATCTATATATCTGTATAGCGTATATATATAGAGATAATCCTGCGAAATAATAGCATCGCAATGCTTAACTCGCGGGAGATACACACAAAGCGTTCTAAACGATTTTTCCGACCTTTACATTTTACAATGTAAAATCGTGAAATCACGATTTCAACGTCACTTGTTTGCAAGTCATTAATTTAATAGATATATAACCGCTATGGCGACCGTCAATTAGTCAACCGTGATGCAGTCGATTGAACCTTCTCTTTCGAGTTTTCGGACGAATGGTAATTATCTCCCATAATTAATCGTATCGCCAAGCAACCGAAGAAACGAGATAGAAAGTTTCAATTTAGAATATTCAAATAGTATTATCGCTGATCCTCTGGTCGGTTCTGACAAAATTTGCTAAAAAATTAGCTGCCGTAGATTAAAAAAAAAATATCTAAAATTTATCAATCAAATAATAATAATAATAATTGATTTTTATCAAAGTAAATTCAACTTTTAAATAAAAAAAAAAAAATATTGTATTCTCTTATGGAATTTATTTTTTATTTTTTATTTAATATGGTTTACGACCCATTAAGAAAAAAATAATCCTCCACCGCAAAAACGAACATTCTACTAAAAGTTTATTAAAAATGTCTTCTTTTTTTTTTATCCCGAGATTAACCTCTTAAAAATAATAATTTTGAAGATTGCGAAGTTTGGCTTCAATTCCGAGAATTATCGAAATTCTTCGTGACTCGCGAAACCGATATTTGATAACAGCACGGAAGACGAGAGATCCGAGAGAAATTGAAAGTCACGGATGAGAGTTGCCGAGGTCGCCAAATTACCGAAAGCAAAAGCTTGTATATCAACTTGGGGGGGGCCCCCGAAACAGCGATCGGGTACTCGACGATGTTGAATCGGCCGATCGGACGTTCGCGGTCATTCGGCGAGTCGCGAGACGGCCGAGAGCGCGCGGGTCGGAAAGGGAAAATACACTTTCTCCGCGGGTCCGTACGACCCACATACCGATTTGCTCGTGCCGTCGAGGCATTCGCCTGCTCGAGGATGCTGCCGTTGCCGCGGCTGCTGTTGCCGTTGGACTCTTCGCTTCTCCGCGGTTCCAGCCACTTTGCGAGCGGCTTTACTTATCGAATATGCCGCTAGCCGCAGCCGGACTACGGAGGAATCAAGGTCGCTCTCACGATCTCTCCTCCTCCGCGTCTGGTAGTGTACGCACCGCGAACAGCCATACTATGTATAACGTTGTCGTGTTAGCAAATCGAAGTTATGCTAACTTCGCTTAGGAATATCCCTATCCGGTTCCTCCTTCCTTCGCATTCATTTATTTCGTACACATTTTTTTTTTCCTTACAGGAAAAAACTCGTAACCAATTTGAAAACATATAACGAATGGAATTCCATTAAAGTCCTGAATTCGCTAGTCACACATCATAACTCTGCTGATTATTTTATTATTTTTCGCATGTGAAATTTGAGAAAAAGGTTGTACGTACAAATTTCACGTAAAGTTTCGAAATTCTCGATTAATACATAGATTTTATTTTGAACGTTTCGATTCGCGATTTGGTAAATTCCGTTTTTTCATGGATTTTTAACGATTTTTTAATTCTTTTCAAAAGTATCCACAGAATTTTCAGAGAAATTCGAATTGCCCGATTTGTTTCATTCATTTTTAGCAAATTTAAGTATATATTTTTGTATCGAATATCGCAATATGTTTCTATTCGACTTTTATCAAATTTTTTTTACCGATTTTTTAACGATATTTGACTGAATCAAAGCACTCGCAGAATTTCCTTAATCTATAATTAGCTTTTTTACAAATCAACGCGATTCGCCGATTTCCTCCATTCGTCTCATTCATTGCTAACAACATATTTATTTTGGTATCGGATATCGAGATATTTTTATACCTCGAATAAGCGCGTATATGGAAGGGTCCAATGACCGGTTGGAATCCGGTCACATGCCCTTTCCTACAACGATGTAATAAAAATACGAAGAATCACAGAACGGAATCGGGAATAACGAATTCCATCTCTAGTCTCTCCGGTATTACAGCTTCGTTCGTGAGGTCTTTGACCAAAGCGGTGTTATCGAGAGCATTGGGTTCCCATTGGGACTTTACGTGAGGCTCGCTGCACTCAAAGACCGCGTGATATCCCTATCGCCGACGAAATTGATGCGTACAGCGTTGCTACGATCCTTGCCGCGGGATGACGAGGATGATAATCATTTCTCCTCGACATGACTTCGGGTATAAGATCCGAAAGCAGAGAGACCAAACAGGTCCGAGGAAAGTTGTACACACGAGATGATCCAAAGGGGACCTCAGGGAGAAGCGAAAGATGAATGGCGCCTTCACTCGCTCATCGAGAAAAGAATCTTCGTGCTTCTCGTTCCGATCTCTCGCACTCTTGCGCACACCTCCAATTTTTTTTTTTTTTTCGATCTTTCTATTTTGTGTACTTTGCATCTTCAAGTAAAGTACCAATGCGTTTCGCGTACAAATATATATTTATAATATGTATAAAATAATACAGTATTGTTATTATTATTATTTTTATTGTTTGTGTATTTATTTATTATTATTTTCGAAAATTATCGATCGATCTTCGAATCGAATAGAAAAAAAATCATTAACTAAAAAAAAAGGCTCCGAGAGTTGATTCTAACGCAACACGGGAAAGGCATCTCGAGAGACTCCAAAAATTAGTGGCATCATCGTACACCTACGAATGTTCCGTGGAATCTCATAGAAAATCGAAGAACGAGCAGAGAAATCGTTCGGTAACACACACCCTTTTTTTTACATAACCCGCGAACTTCTTTATTGGCTAAAATTTCGCGAAGCTCGTGCCTCCGGACGGCGACTATATCCTTTCCGCATTCTCCCGCTTTCGTGGGAAAGTGGCGCGCAGAGTTCATCCGAGTCTCTCAACGACGCATCGCTCAGCTGACAAACTCACATCGAAATTCGATTCCCGGAAAGAAGTTTGTCGAGACTCGGAGAGAGAAAATTAGACGGAAAACGGTACGTCGTCCGGTCGAAAATCTCTGGTCAAACAACTCTCCTCATAGAATTTCGATCCTACGTCGCAATCTCTAAGTTCATCGGCTTCTTTTTAGGTTCTTCTTTTTTATTGACCGGAATTCGAATAAAATTAGATACAGAAATAGATTTTCTTAATCTGTTTACCGGTATTTTAAATCTGTTGACCGATTTTTTAAAATTACATTTAATCAATTTTAGTCAATTTTATTTATTCATTTTTTTATAAAATGTCTTTTCCTTATTTACTTATTTGTGAATAACTGTTTTTTGATGATAAATTTTTATAAATACACTTCGATTGACTTGAATAGTTTTATTTTTAATAAAAAAAAAAAAACTTCTCACCACATAGATTTTTAGAGCAAATTTTGCCACCAATATAAAAGGGGTATTAGAAATTTCCACATGTATGCGGTTACTATCTAAATTTCTGTCCCGCGCTTCCCGGATTCTCGACTGTCTATTGACACAGCGATCGCGCGACTATTTGTTTTTCACGATTCTGTTAAAATCTATTATACCGCTTAAACTCTATTTAGCAAAGAGTTTCGGGCTTTTCATGAGTAGCGCAATGTCTTGTGAAATCGTTTATTCGACGCTTATTTCTGCCCACGCGTAGTAAGCGACCTCGTCCATGAAATGCCTTCACTCGCGAAAAAAATAAATAAATCACACAAAGGTATTATCCTGTAGCCAGTGTACCTGTACAGGTAATTCTCCGCGGAATAAAAGTGCACGGAGACGTCTCAAGGTTCCGAAGACGTGTGAATAAACGCGAAGCCTGTTTCTCGTGCACATAAAAGAGATTTATCAAAAATTCTTCTGCGCACGTATGTCGAATCAATAAAAAGAAATTGCCATGGAACAAAAGTGCAAAACGAAAAAAAAATAAATAAAAAAATTTAATTACGGAATAAAAATGTTACAATGATTAGGAACGAGAAACACGCAATGTTAATTTTAAAACGGAAAATGTATTTTTGTCACCACGAAATATCGACAAATATGTATCGTAAACATCCGAATATTGATAATATTAAGTGTCCACACCTCGAGTAGTACAAACGATATCTTTTTTTAACGAACACTAAGTTTGCATCGTTAGTTCGTCTTTTATTTGTCGTATCCCAAGAGAACTCGCACAATAAAGAATTGTACACATGTTTGGACTTTAGTACTCTCGAAACAAGTGAGAAGAATTTTTTTTTTTTCGTATTGTATAAACGTTTTTCGCGCGTATTTACCGATCGCGGAAGAGGCGCGTTTGGTTCCTTCCAGAGTGGTGAAATGTTTTGTGGATACATTATGTACTCGCGAAAAAAAAAAAAAAAAAAAAAAACGGAGAAACCTTCCATAGGCAACGGATTGCCTCGCATTTATTCAGTAAACTCGTCATTGATCTTTTCAACGGAAAAAGATTTCTTCGAATTGGATATATATATATAGACATAAATATATATTCGACGAACAGCTGGTGAACGACGATAGAAAAGGTATTGGAGTACTTGTATATACTGTACGCTTGTTAGGTATCCACAGGTAACGCGACGATAGAAGTCGCGTGCCTATTGCAAGAAGGCGAGTCTCGCTTTCGGTACAGGTGCACAAAGCTATGCCTGATATATATGTGTGTATATAGCTATAGGTAGTTACAAGTTGTACGATCGCCGTCCGACTTTTACCCCGATTCCCATTTGGATATCGGGGCCACGCGAACTCTGTTGTATTATACAGTTTGAATAGGGAACGGCGTCCTATCGAGGCGCTTAGGAATGTAGCGAAACGAAGAAGACGATTATCCACGCAGTCTTCTTCGATCGATCCAAAGTATTAATGTGATTATTGAATGCATTCGAATATCGT
This sequence comes from Cryptus armator, assembly GCA_963971235.1. Classification (NCBI taxonomy): domain Eukaryota; kingdom Metazoa; phylum Arthropoda; class Insecta; order Hymenoptera; family Ichneumonidae; genus Cryptus; species Cryptus armator. Next base: position 27,247,005 of record OZ020233.1, read on the forward strand.
CACTGTCAAAATGGCACCATAAAAGTAAAAATAAATAAAATAAAAATCCTTCGATATATAGTACGATTTTTACTACGTAGACATAACCTCCATATTTCAAAAGATAAAATTGCAATCATGAATTCTGCGGTCGTTCGATAAAAACAGATGTAATTTTTGGAAAAAAAAAAAAAAAAACAGATAAAAAAAAAAAGAAATCATTTGTGTTTAAGTAGCTTCCAGGATTAAAAAAATCGATACGTTTGCATAATAAAGCGATAACACTGCTAACACAGTTTTTTTCAAGTGTTTCTCGCGAGTTGATCAAAGTTCATGACTTTAATTATATATGAATATAAATTACGCAATCGACGATGGATGGACGTCGATGGAAATTCATTCGGGTTATAATGTCATAATTCAAAACCTAATCGGCCGCAAAGGAAATCTACGAATTCATTGTCGTTCTCGTACGACTGTAATAATGAATAATACGCGATCAATGATTTTTTTCCATCTGTAGATACGAAACTGCAAATCAATTCCTTTTTTAATTTCATTCGAATGTTCCATAATGCTGTCCAACGTGTATAACAGGAAACATACTTAAGTGCAATTAGTTCGTGGAACAAAAAATTTATTTTTCCGAACTAATGGAGCGATCGACAAGCCGAGTTTGATAGATTGACAACGATGCCGAGAGCGGGAGATAGCGTCAGGGACGCGCGTATAACGCAACAACTGCGAATGGATGAGCTTTTTGCGAATGCGCGATATGCCGTCGCCTTCGAGACATATCGCGCCAGTTTTACTAATCAGCATCGACAAACCATCGAAATCCTCGTCTTCGTCGTGTCGCGTACACGTGCGCGTCTCTCTTTCACGATGTATGTATTTGCATTCGGGAAACGCGGAAGACGCGAGTCACTATCCAAGGATCGATCTTTCTATGTTTTTTTTTTTTTGTTTTTTCGGGGAATCCCATTATTGACTCGGTGGCTTTTGCGTCATCGAAACAGAAATATACCAGAGGAACTTGACAATTACTCTCAACTCGGTAGTATGTGGAATGTAATGATTTCGTACGTTTTGTTTAACATATCGTGTACCTATATAGCTGCGATTTGGTCGATGCAATCGATTTTCTTTACGTGTAAATAGCTATGCGAGATGCCCTTTCCGTTTATTATCAATGGATGTATCATTGTATCGTTAACGAACGTCAGAGACAATTGTCGACATTTCATTCAATCGATCGTCGATCGGTATCGTGAAAAAAATGTAATTTGTAACCGAGACACGCTTCTCAACCGAATTCCTGTAGTCCCGTATTCCGTTAAGCTTCCCTCTTGCCCCACGAAAATAATGTCCCGGGGGCCCGGAACACGTACGATCGTTCACACCTTGTGGATCGGCGATTCGGGGACTCGGTAAATCGATTTCGTAATTCGTCGTTGAGAGAATTTCGACCCTCGTGTTTCTGAGAACGGATATAGATCCGACGCCAGAAATAAACGAAAAATAAAAAAAAAAGAAAAAAAGAAAACGATCGATAAAAACATCGCGTACTCATTCATGCATTCGATCGATGTATGATTCACGATCCATTCTCTGAGCCCATGGAGATGGGCGAAGATGACGTTAGCACGTTTGCCCTACCCATTGATCTCGTAACGATTATTATCGATCTTCGTCACTCGAATTACGAAATTTAACCCCTTACTGCATTATTTCGTTTTATTCGACGATTTCGTGAAATTAAAATAACGATTTTTACCGATCTTCGCCAACGAAGCTGCAGAATTTGACCCTTTAAAATTTTTTTTTTATCACAAAAAAACAATTAACATTAATGTTTTTTTTTTAAATTTTATTTTTTGCAGCGAAATATTCCAAGTTAAATTTTTTTTTTATTTCGTAGTCTGCGAAATGTAATACAATGTTCAATGTTTTTCTAGAGGAGCCATCAGATATACTTAACTAGCAAAACGCAAGTTTCTTTTTCTCGACGTGTCCTTCTAGCAATCGCGATAATAATAATTACCAACTTCCAGTCTCTGCTGGTCTTATCAACCCGGGAAATTATCGCATGACTCGTCCATTGTTAGTTTATAATATAACATAGAAATTGTGCGCAAGCGTAGTTCGACAAGTGAGAGAATAAAATGAATTTAATTGACGACTAACAAGACGCGCGTTTGATCGTTATTTTTTAATCCCCGATGGACTTCGATAAATCGTTGTATTGACCCATCGCGATGCGCTCGCTATGCTTATAAGAAAAGGAAATTACAAGTGCCTCGTTATTATAATTAAGAATCTATTTAACCAAGGAGTGCACGAGAGGCTTAAGAAAAAATATGCAAAAATATATCGATAATTTAGTGTCAGAAGCACATATATGTTGTCTATAATCCTAACGTTGGCCTTCTAGTCGTACGCCAAGGATATGCGCTACGAATGCGAAAATAATGAATTCTTCGCATTGGAATCAATAGATCGCGATCGCGATTTTTGACGAAAATTCGGGAAAAATCGATAATTCATAAATAACCGGTATAATTAATGAAAATTTCATGATAAATATTAACGCAGCTTAATGCAATCATTTTAGAAGGTCCCGCGGCAATAATTCTCCATTTTGCATATCGTGATATTTAATAACAGTTGATTAATAACTTTTACCGATCGTAATGTATATACTTATTACTTGATATCGAAATTGCTATCCGCATGGTAGGTTTGCGTATATAAATATATGTAATAGATATATAGATATATATATTGAATGCAACTTAAGGTGTTTCGCTTTCATCGCAAGTCAACTATAAACATTCTATATCCCAGATAGGTAGGTCGCCCGCGCCAAGCGAAAGCTTTGCGAGTCTCTCGAGAGACCGCCGTATGTGTATTCCACATTGCGCACACTGTCTGTCTCTCATTCGTACGTTCACCCGCGTCGCAATAGTCACCGACTTATAGTTACAGATTTTTTAAAAATACGAAGGGAACCAGTCGCGGTACTACCTATATGGTCGTTATCGCGGTTCGATGCAACCGTGAAACTCGATATTTACATCGGTAAATATTTCCTCGAGTCTATATTTCAATCGTTTCGCGCACAACGCAGATTTCTGCATCGTCGATTCAACGATCGAAATCCTTGCGAAACTATTCGTGCTCTCCGCGGTTCCTTTATTTTTTTTTTCTTTCGCATCGGTAAAAGTATAACTAAGCGCTTCATCGACACGCTTGTTAAATTTGTGTAATCGAAATACTTCGAGACTTTATTTTCCGTTACGTCGATGGTGATGCATCCATCCTAATGGAGACTAACGATACATTAGTCTCGTCTATTAGGTGTGGCACGAGCTCCCTAACGACCGCAGAACTTATTACCGAAAGTCCGATATGTACCGCATATTTGTTGTTATTATTATTGTGTCATACATATATATAGGTATATGAAAAATTTTAACGATCCATCGCAATGACGATTAACATGACGTTCAACGAACCCGATTGAGGCCGTAGACTCTTCGAGTCTAACTCCCGTTGAATGATCTTATCAAGGGTGACGACTATATTACCTGCGCGCAAGCGCAACTATTTATTATGCGAGTTTCAAGAAATGAGCTTTAATAAAGTCAGAATTGATTTATCACGCAATCGATGTATATTATATCGATAAAAATGTATTTCAGTCTCGTTGAATGATTGTATGAAAAGTGACTTCTGTTTTACCTGTATATCGCGACTGTAATTACGAAAATTTCAAGGAATAAAGTTTAATAAACTCCGCATTCCGCATTTTTTTTACGATAAAATGTAATACCGAAGGAAATTGCAACAATTCGAACGTTCCTCTTCATAAACGATCATTTAGACGTACGTATGTAATTATTAAGATTCTTCGCGTGTCGAGGTACAGAATTGTATAGGCGGACAGACGAAGAAACATCTCGTGCACCGGGGGCCAGAGCAACGGGACGGACCGGTTGGATCGCAACATTGATACATTACTAACCAAACCGACAATTTTCAATTTTCTACGTTGCTCCTTACGATAAATATATAATCGATCTTTAGATCTTTCAGGATTGTTGGGGCCCCGAGCAGTCCGCACGCACGTGCCGCATGCGCTCGTGCGGTATTAATGAAGATTTCCGATACAAATTGATTCGTTACACGAATCGCAATGATCAAAGGATTTAATGCCGATAACGCGGTTTAGGAAAGATTCGCTTATTGACGGATCGAAAATTACTTTAATTTGGAAAATAATCGATTTATCAATTTATCGAGTTTATTGTTAACAATTGAAGATAAATGTTCATTTTTTTTTTGTTTTTTTTCAAAATCCTTAATCTTAAAAATGTTTATTATTTTTGCGTCAATAATAAAAATAAAAATAATTCCGACTAAAAAACCAGCGGAACCGAGAAATTGTATTTAAAAATAATTATTCGCATATTACAGTCGGGCGATTTATTTGGCATCGAGTGTCGGAATCTCTCGACTAAAATATGCGAATAATTATTCGTTATTTCGCCTATTTTCGATTATACAATTTTTTTATTATCCTCGTTATGTTTCTCACGAGCTTTGTAATTTTAATAAAATAATTTTTTTTCATCCTTCGTAATGTGAAAATATTTTGTAATTCGAACCGAATCTCATATATATTTTTCAATTTTATTTTTTTCTATTCCGTATTGTTTGCCATCTGAATTGGAGTCGTCAATTTAATGTCGAGCAAACATAAAAAAAACAATGCTACCGATTGCTGTTTCTTTTCAGGATATTTTGACTAAAGACCGCAACTTTCGACCCGAGTAAAATGAAGCGACGCTACCTGAGAGACTACCGGGCGCTATGTAAAACGTGTGCAACATGTACAGAGACGATTAAGTCTCTTTCGCGAAGCGCGCAATTGCCATTGGGTAAGAGAGGATACTCTATACGTGATTGTGGACTGTGAGGCCCCCGCGAACTCGCGAGAGCAGTACGGGTTTCGCTGTACATATGTAGGACGCGGCGGTTGAGAGCTCACGTTCGATCATTTCGAATGGGTTTGTTGCGCCGCATTTCTCTCTTCAAACTTATCGCAAACTGCTCTCGTCTTTACCATTCGCGCGAAGTATGCAAAATTTTCGAAAAAAAAAAAAAAAAAAAATAAAAAAAATCGCACCGCAGTTTCGCATCCCACGGGATCAGCGTCTAGCGACCTTGCGAAAAACAGGTCTGGGTGTTCCTGCAGAATATGTTTAACACTGAGAATAAGATACGACAAAGTAAATCTCGTATACCGTATTGGTCCTTGAGACGTGATCGAGAACCTTGAGGTTTCCGACCATCGCAAGGGTAAACGAACCATTCGTTCGCTGCCCTATCGCGAAAATCGTATTTTTTTATTCGCCTCCCGGCAGGTCCGGTTTTAGTACAAACAGTGAATGTAAGAAAACAGCGTAAGAATCTTTTTTATAAGAAAATTCTGCTAAAATATTAAATATTTCGCTCGAAAAAAAAAAAAAAAAAAAAAAAAAAAATGATATATTATTACATATAAATTATATAGTGCACTTACAATGTTTCAGTCGTTAGTAGTTTGATTTTCTCGTACAAATTAGCATATATGTATGTCTTAGGAGAACGTTCCGCCACGAGGCATTCATCCGTAAGGTTTTAATCGTCGACAAGTTTTTTTTTTTATCGCTTTGATGTTAAAGAGTTTTTCGTTACGCGACGTAAATGAGAAAATGCAGAAAAAAAATGTTCGCCGATAGGCCTTCGCTTCTACCGTTTTCGATGAGCTTTCGTCCGCGCGGGGGCCTCTATAAGTTTTGCGTCGCGATAATTGCATTGTGAAAATATTCATCGAACATAGTCAGTCGTACAGAAGGAGCGCGAAAGAGCGCGAAGGGAACGAGACGAGTGCGTGATCGCTACAATACGAGGGTTGAATGAGCAAACGACTCGTGCGTCAATCACAGACCCGCCGTCGTCTTCGGCGTTTCGAGATGGCAGAGAGGAGGTTTTCGCATGGAGAAGCTTTGCGATAGTCTCTCGTGCGGCATTCACCGACGGGTAACATCTGAATAATGAAGGTTCCCGTAGCAAACATGGAAAACCCCGACAAAAACGGGATAACATTCACACCCGTTGAATGCAAAACGTGAAAATAGTTCTTTGAACTCTCATCCTTGAGATTTCAAATGCCATTCCGCGGTGCGTTCCCGCGCGTCGTGAAGACATTTCACTGTTTTCACCGGACTTTTTTTTATTTTTTTTTATCGTCTCGGAATCAATTGCCAATGGAATTTTCAGTCATTAACTCCTTTGCCGACGAGAGTCTTTTTTTTTTTAATTATAAAAATGAATAGTTATTTGTTACATTTAAAAAAAAAAATTGTGTGACTAGAAAACCCGTATCACCTCGAGGCTCGCGGTGCCTGTCGATCTTTTTGATCAATGAATCCTTACAACGTCCAATTAATTATTGGGATTGATGTATCGTATTATTAATAAGCGAAAAAACAAAAGAATGAAAACGTAAATGAGAAACTCGCGAGAGCCATTCGATGTTACTGGTGATTAGAGCCGAAGATCGCGCGAGTAAATTTGCGGAGGATTTGACCCGGTAAAACGGGAATTGCGGGACAGGATGTTCCGGTGTTTACGTCGAGGAGTCGCGTGCAGTTCCGGTCGTGTCGTATACGGTTTGCTTCGGCACATGTCCTATCGGTACTCGACGAGTGAGAGTACAACGTCGGGGATATACTCGCGCATTCGCGAACTCGAAGTATATATCGAACTTAGAAATAATAAAAAAAATCACAGCAGCTGTGAGTCGCTCTCGTGAAGGCATATATAGTCGCAACGAAAGGATCATAGACCGTATATATAGGTATATAGTCGCGGGAGCGTAGACAGGCTACTCGAGGAATTATTTATATATATATATAGATGTTCTATAGGGAGACTAACGGCGGAGCGAGCCTCTCGTCGTGAATAAGAGTGAACGCGTAGTAGACAAGTATATCTGTGTGTATTATACACGTATAAAGACATCGAAGAAGGTGTATAATACCGAAGCATAAGGTAGTCGAGTAACGAGTGTTCCCCGCACGAGAAAGTCAAGAGCGCGGCGAGTAGACCGGCTGGTCTGTACGTCCCACCGCCACCGAGTCTCCGCCAGTTAGCCTACTTACCAGCCCACGAATTCAACGACGAAAGACGGGGAGAGATACGATCGAGATACCAATCGAGAAACGCGAAACCAAAATCTATGGAAATCTTTTTTTGTTGTTCGTAATCAAAGCTGATAATTTTTTTTTTTTATGCATTTTTTTCGTTTTTTTTTTTCGTAAATCGAATTGTTAGATTTTTTTTATATGAACTAAATATTTTTATTCAGTTTTTTTTTTTTCGCGTTTTAATTTATACTTTTTCTTAATTCAAAATGGGGAATATTTTTTGGATTTGCAGTCGAATAAAAAAATTTATATTTCGTCGAGGATATGATTATGTCGCTGCACGATGGAAATTCACAATTTTTTTTTTTTCGACCGGACAGTAGGTGTGACGAGTTAATGATTTCGCACCTTGTTCCAGCGTGCCAACGTGTTTATGGAGTCGTTGCATAATTTTTTTACTAATATAACGTTCACCGATTAACTCATCGATGGTTACGCACTCACGGCGTCCCCGTTGTGAACATAGAACATTTTTGCGTCTTGTTCGCTAAGCACGTCGCGATACGTACACAAATATATATGCAGTAATATTTTTGAATTTCCCTTTGGCGACTTTCGAAAACCGAACTTTCATTAGTAATCCAACGAATGAAAACGATTATATTCCAACCCTCTGAAAATTCTATCGCTATCGTTTCTATGCATCGGTGAAAGCGTGAAAACTTGACGCTCCTCTGATGAAAGTTCCTCGGGGGGAGGGGGGCCACTTTCGATATACGGATTCCATAAATGTTTCGTGATAACGAAAATATTTGAATAATTCGAAGTTCTTCTTCGTTATGCAAAATATATGATTTCAACTTTGTGACCTATCGAATGATTCCAACATTTTTGTCACCGCGATCGGATCGTTCTTTTCGTAATCTTTTGCCGGGAGTTTTTGCCCATATCTTTTCAAAAATAAAACGTAAAGACTAACTTAATTTTTTATCGTAATTAAGATAATCGTGTTCTTGAAAACTGTTACGAATTTCTGTTAGACGAATCCTGCAACTTTTTTTCGACTTTTTTTAACTCAAAGTTTATGCCTGTGGCGTGAAATAAACACATTTCGAATACAGCGCATGCGCACGCGTAGCGTAGACCGCAAAGACGCGCTTGTGTTCAAGAAAGCGTCTAAACTATTCTCCCATGAATCTCCGAAGCATCTTACAGCCGCGCAAGATTACCTTCGTAGCAGCAAACCAAATGAATTTTTCTACTTGCGATCCCATACGAAAGTACTCGCATGTACACTACTCTGGGAAATTTCTACTCTCGCCGAGTCGCGTCTCGTCTGACCAGCGAAGTCCAAACACACTTTGCCAAGAACAGAGAGGGCACGTGTGGTGTGGCGTCTGCTAGTAAAACAGCTGACTGGGACGCGTCACGGCGCGAAAGATTATTCGCGAATTACCCGTGGAGTAGTGTCCTCTCTCTCCGTAGCATCTCAATTATCCACACCGGCAAAACACGATTGGACACCTTTCACGCGAGTTCTACGATATGTCGGGCGGATGATCGAGTATCTCCGAACGCGATAACTCACACAACGTGTTAAAAACTTAAAATGATAAATTCGTTTTGTCTACTTGTTATTTCGACGTTTGAGGATTAATCATACGCCGTGCATCGATCCGTGCAAGGTGCAACCATCGTGTATTATGTAATTTTCACGAGCAAAATCGGAGCCACGAGCCGCGAGGGTGTCGCGTGAGAATAGAAGAAAAACGTCGTCTGCTACTGCCACAACGTTTTATGTAACTCTCGAGATATATTCTTTTTTTCGACTGTCTCAAATTTATTTCACAAATTCCATAAATAAAATAAATTCTTATTCGCGATAACGAGACAAAAACTTTGATAAAAGATTGTCGGTGAGATAAGACGAGGGAGGTTAAGTCATATCGAAATATTATCGCGATATCCTAAATTGGATCCGAATACGAAGCATGAATGATTTTAAAAAATAGGTTATGTCAAGGGTTCGAGTAAAAAATGGGGTAAAAACGTCGTTAGCTGAATCGAGTCGATACATTGAAATATTTCATTACATTCCAAAAAAATTGTTTGCCCGATAAAAAAAAATGTTGTCGACTGTCGAACAGTGCAAATTAATAATAAAGTGTTTGAATAAAACTCTCACCTTGCAGTGTTGCACGAGGGTGTTGACAACGGGTCGCTGCACCTCCGGATGAAACTTAACACACGAAGTAGTGACTTTCCTCCTTAATAACTGGGCGAAATGTCCCGACTGGCACAATTTCTCGACCCGGGCACAGAGCCGACTCGTCCCTATACACGCCATAGCGAAAACTGCAGTGAGACGGACCGACCGTTCTCGCTAAGACTTTCGAGATCCCACTAGTAGATCTCCCACCCCCGTTACTCCCTTCAAAATCGATTCCCCCCTCTCCGACCGCGCCGCGCGCGTGTGGAGCAATTTGCTCGCGGTGTAAAATTGAAACTTGAACATTTTTGACAAGGAAATATCGTGGGTTTTGGCTATAGTTTTTTGTATTGTTATAAACAGAGAATAAAACTTTTAACCCGTTTATCGTTTATGATTCTCTTCTCCATTTTTTTTCACGACGCTACTACTTCCCACCTCTGAGATATATGTAATTTCAATCGTTCTTTTCCGTCATTCTTTTTAGGGATTCAAAGCTTTGCACGTGGTTTGCGTATTTCTCGATATTACGCAAACCGAATATTTCAAGTCGATTGCACGAAATTACTTAATTTCGCAGGCTATAAGTTTTCTCCGCAAGTTCTCTCGGCCGATAAGTAAGTAGCAAGGTATTCTTCGGCTAGACTCGACGAAAAACGACACAGTAGTTTCTTATCTACATACTGCGCAGCCATTGCAATTAACATGTCGGTCATATGACCAAAGAATTACCAGGAAGGAACGTTAGCGAATAGTATCTTCAGTTTCGAATACATAAGAGTTTCTTCACGGCACGAGTGTGCAGTTATGGCCGGGAATATTATAAATCGTTTAAGCAACGCGATAAATAGAATCGAACAAGCAATCGGTATCGCATTTGGTCATAGATTTCCACCGGGTGAGTAAATTTACCTAATTTTTCGGAAGTGTCAAGGTCTATAAAAAATTCTTAATCGAAAATTCAACGTTCTAACCTCCGAAAGATCGTCGATATATATTTTTTTGTTTTTGCAAAAATGTAAAAATTTCGGGATTATTTCCGGACAGGAGCAATCGGCGCTTTTGCTCACGACTTCGATGGCCCCGCGACTTTACAACAACAAACTCGAAAAACTTCGAAACCATTTTCACTGAAGGATTTCGTGGGAGATGGATTTTTGTGGGGCGTACCGAAGCATCGTCGCTCGATTGAAAAAAGATTGAGTCGAAAGTTTGGCTTCAAGGAAAGAGTATGGAAAATGCTTGTACCAAAGACTAACATTGTCATGTGCGTTAACTGCGGACACGATTACGAGGTTCAAGCGATCTGCGGTAAGATCAAATGACAATTTGGGCGCCCGTTCGCAGGCATAAACAATTTGGTTTTTTTTGTCTGAATTTTTCAGGAAATTGTTACGCAAAAGTGAAAGCAGAAACAAAGGCGATGCAGGAAGAAATTTTGAAGAAATTGCATCTCGATCCGTATGAAAAAGAAGTTGTAGTCATTTACGAAGGAGAAAAAGAAAACAAGTCGGAAGAATTTTGGAAGGCGAGTAATTTGTATCTATCGCGAAAGAAACATTTTTTTTTTTTTCATTTTTAGACGAAAAAATAAATGATTCATCGTGTATTATTGTTATAGGCGCAAAGATTGGTGGAAATGCCAAAAAAACGACCCGCTTGGTTTCACAGTAATCTTACACAGTCTTCTACTCAAAAATCTTCGGATAGCAAAGAAGTGAAACCCACAGAATTGGCGTAAATTTACGGCGACAACGTCGGCGATGGAATAAAACCCGTTGAGCTTAACATCGGAGAATGTAGTTTACTTTCTTTTTTTTTTTCGTTGATTTATTAAATTTTTACAATCGACGATTCGTATAAATGAATAATTAAAATAATAATAGTTTCACGAAAATTATGGATTTTTCCAGTCTTTAATCGATACGTATAGGTATTTACGAGCCATACGCGCATGATTAATCCATTTTTTTTAACGTATAATCAACGATTCACACTTTATAAACTTTATAATAACGCGTGCATCGTTTGCATTTCTTTTTTTTTTTATCAATGGGAGATCAATTCAACGCACCTTGAGAAAAATATTTATCGCCTTTCACGATCGTATAACACTCTTAAATTTCCATCAACAATGCTGCTAACAACCGCGAATTATTTACACGAATAAGGTACACAAAAAAAGATTTATCGATTTATCAATGGACAATTTCGAAACTCTCGAGGGACTTCTCCTTCGTAAAGTGACCAACGACGTGCTCGTGAAATGTTTCGAAAGTCGATTTGCCGAAGAAATCGCCGCACAGCGGACAAATTTTTTCGCCCGTATCGCCGCCTCCGTTGTTCTCGGCGTAACCGAGATTTTCCGGAAGTCGATTTTCCGGCATTGGACTTGCCGAGGGCGGAAGACTGGTCTGTGTCGCACCGTGCTCTCTGAGACTGTCGTCCGAATCGAATTGCGTTCCTATCTGACACGTTGTTTTACTCGCGTTTTGACGACAATTCTTACACGTTCCCCCTGCGAAAAAAAAAACACGCGATAAAGTTTATAGTTAATAACAAATAATGTTTTTAATTTTCTTATCTACATTCCCATTTAAAAAATTGATTAAAAAGATATTTATAAATTATCGATTTTCGAAAAGATCAACATTCGTTTTATTGCCGCCGCTAGAAGCAATTTTTTTCGAAATTATTGAAAAATTTAATGGCCACCGATTTTTTTCCATTTCACACCTTTTTTCATCTTCTTTAAACTTCTGATAACGCGTTTTAATTGTATTTGCTGATTCTCCAATGTTTCTCTGGTCTGTGATAGGCGTATGTCGTGTTGTTTCAATTGTTGAAGAGAATCAGTCTCCTCGGGATACGTAAAGCCGATGTTTTCTAAATTTATATCGGCACCATTTTGCATCTCTACCATCTGAATGAAAAAAAAAAAAAAAAATGGTTAGAAATCGATTTATCTCCATTATTGGAGAAAAAATTTGATTCAAGAACATACTTCCGTACACTGCTGTTCCAACTCCGATTTCTCCATCATAATACTGTTTATCAATCTGAGTGATATTTCCTCCAGACTCGGCTCTCTGATACCTGAAAATGATAGTAAAAAAAATAATTTTTTTTTTCTTAAAAAATACAATTTACACATTTTTTTATTTATTGCTAACTGAAAATTCTTTACAAATCGCAAAATGTTCAACTTGCCAGCTTCGGCGGATCCTATCTGCACATTTTTGTCAGATTCTTTTGCCGTTTGATCCGTGGAAACGTCCTTAAAGCTGTGAGTCAACGCGTCTTGGGGTTGCGAAGTAGGATGCTGCTTCAGGGTGTCAGATATCTTTATCAGTTGATTTCCAAGATTCTTGTTAGTTCTGGTTAGTCTCGTTAGTCTGTTCCAAAGTTGACGATTTTCAGCGGCCACCATAAAAACGTGATGCGTCAGTTGGGACTTCTGTTTTGTGAGTTCTTCAACTTTTTTCTGCAATAAAAAAAAAACATTGTAAACATACAATATATCATAAAGAGTGTGACGCAAGAAATTTGTTTTGAATGACAAATGTACAACAAACCTGAAGAGTGGATACATCGTTGCTGTCATTGTTCACGTTTTCTCTCGAAATTTTTTCGGACTTTTCGGCGCCGCGCTCGACCCGCAACGTCATGTTCTCTTCCTCGACGGCTGACAATCTTTTTTGCAACTGTTGACAACGCTCTTGCATTGTTTGAAACGCAATTTGCAAAGCGTGTTGAGCTCCGCTCGTATCGTCGACAATAGTGTCCGGCATACTCATGATAACGAGAGGATCGATCGATGTGTTGTTCACTGGGTTACGCGAAAATGATTATTAATTTATTGTAAAGAGTCACATGCATCTTTGACGTCTCCGAGTCGACACGCACACTTATTTTTCTGTTGCATCTATCGAGGTGATAACTTATCGTTTAAAATGATTCAACGAGATCGTGCGCGGGAACCGGGGGTTCCCAACTACTACTCGTGATAATGCTAATCATTATATTTGTTACTGATGTATTTAGATTTTTATTCATTTGGTGGTTAGAATTTCCTTTAACGAATTAACAAAGGCACTGGTAGTCACATCAGGCGAGAACCGCTTGGTTCGCTTGATCGCAATAATATGCCGGGAAGGGACTCGTACACATACACACACGCGCGGCGCGTGGTGTGTTGTTCTCACACACTCTAAAAATATACATCGATAAATCGATTATCGAATACTCGACTGAATGTGGCCGCCCATCCATAGCCCCATCCTCCTTCCTCCACTTACCATTACTTCGGAGCCAGCAGCAGTGTTCTCCGGAATGTGTTTGTTCTAGAAGAAGAACGAAAACGCACGGATGTTTTCCTCATCGTAAAATGTGTCTTCGTGTGTATTGTCGAAGTCGTCAATAATACTATCACTGAATAGAGAACAAGTGCGGTAAACTCGATGAACACGGGATTTTCGATTGTTGCCAGCAATTCTAGAGCTGTGAAGTGAAAAATTCATCGATTTCAAGGATATTACATTAATAACGGAGTTGAGAAGAATCTCCGTGTTCACACATCAGTACGAGATGTTTCTGCCTCTGTCGTTTCGAAATCAAATCTTTCTATCGTCGTTTCCCACAGGAATAATATCGGTCAGCAATATTTCGAACGATTTTCCATAACTCGTTAATGCATGTATATTGTTATTATATGATTATTTATAACACGGATAAATCGTTTTAATTTTTATCAAGTAATTCGTTAAATGTTGCCACAACAAAATTCATTATCGAATTTATAGAAAAAAATCAATTTCCTTTGGCCGTTCAATAAAAATATCGAATATTTATCATTTTTTGTTTTATAAAATTGCGGAAAAACTTGTCAACGAATAACTATCGTTTTTCAATTCTTTAGACTCACTCAACTACCTCAATTATTCAGAGGCTTAAAGCTCAAGGAGGAAAACAGCCGTCGAGCTTCTAGCGGTCCGTTAAAAAAAGCTTCGACTCTGAATTGCAAATAATTTGATAAACACGAATCTAAGGATGCCGTCGACTTGCGGAGATCCTCAGGAGGTATCCGGTAAGAAAAATTCACTTTGGAACAAACTTTGCTTTGGATGTTTAAAAAAAAAAAATTAATTTACAATTTTTGCGTTTTTATACAGCTCTGGCGGTGCAACCAGGAATAGACGGAGTATCGAGTACAGATAGCGTCGGAACTCACAGCGACGTATCGGGTAATACTACAATATCCGGTAGACCCAGAATGGACGTCGCCTGTGTACTCGATCTTCAGCAGCCGGAACATCTGGCGCAGCGTAAAAGAGCACTCGAAGAAGTCAGACAAGCGTGCAATTTGGTTAACGCCAATATGCATCACATTCAGGTACAAAAAACAGCAAATCTCGTAAAAAAAACGTAATTCAACAATTTTTTTTCCATTGTTTATTAATTTCCTTATTTATTTGCAGTTTGAAAAACTCGATTTCGGCGAAACAAACGTATTGGATACGTTTTACAATGCGGACGTTGCGGTCGTCGATTTAAGCGTTCAATTGCAACAATCTTCTCTGTTTTATCATTTGGGGGTCAGAGAAAGTTTCGGAATGAAAGAAAATATACTTTTGTACAACGATATGGATTCCGAAGCTACGATTAGGCTTAAGGTAAGTTATCTCGATTTATTAACGTTTGGGAGTCTTCTTTGCGCGAATAAAACGCTCGATTGTTAAAAATTATTTCGATTATCGTTTTAATCGATTTTTTTCGAGCGGTAAACTATTTTTGGTATTAATGCCGAGATAGTCGCCGATAAATTTCGATGCATTACGGGAAGTAGAAAAAAAATGCCGACGTAACATAAATATATGTATTCCCGAGAATGAGATACGCGTGGGCTGTTGAGGATAATATGTAGGCGGCCTTCGTTATTCGTTAGATCTATCATAGACTTCTAAGCGTTAGATTCAATTAAAGATGTTATTAATAGACACGAAGCTACAGCAACCATCCCACTTTGTCGTATTGCCTGGCGATCTTCGCAAACAGACTAATATCAATTCATGACCTATCGTGCACCACAATTCGTGCCAAAAATTCGTCACGCGAGGACATCACTTTTTTCGCCAACAACTACTTAGACTTTCGTAATAAATTTATTGAATCTAAAATGCGAAACGATTGATTTAATATTTGCTTTATCAATCAAGAAAAGCATTCAACTATTCCGTAGTAAAATTAATTATCATTATAACTTACGATTATTAATTAACGAGAATCACAATCCAATCGCTGATTCTGCAGTCGACAAGGATCTCAGTATATCCGACAAATTACAATCGTAATTCTAAATTGATTAATACTTCAGCACGCAGATCCCTACCGTAAAGTGCTTTTTAATCAGCGAATAATTATCTCTCATACCGTTACGATCACATTATCCATTATTTACGATAAAAACAAATAAGAAAACATTCACTGCTACTGGAGTTGCAATGCGATTAATTTTCATACGTTGATAAACTATCGTCTCTTTTAATTATTCTCTTGCAAATCCATGTCGGATTTTTTCTTGAATTCAAATCGGCAGTAAATGAAAGAGGATCCATTTTTGTTTTTTTTTTTTTTTTCATTTCTCACGATTACACGATTGAATTTTTTTTTTTTTTTTTTCGTTTACGCAACGAGTGTTTTTGTCGCGAACATCGATTCTTTTCGAAACAGAAGACTTTGCTCGTCTGAGTTGCGACGATGCAGATAAATATAATAGATGAATTCGCAGTGTGTGTTTTATTGGTATTAACGACCGATAGAGCGATTCCCGTACATAAACATCTCGAGTGCCCGTCGGGTGGGACACAATTCGAATGATCTCATGGTCCCTATTAATTCCACCGTCTATAGTAACCGGATAACTCTCTCGCGGAAGGCTTATGTAGGCAGACCGCGTTAACTAGCTATTGCCCAGTAACTTTAGCAACAGCTCGCTGTCGCGACTACTTCGTAGTTTGTCGTTTTCAGTAATAAACTGGAGTTACTCGATCGTTCTCGGTATTACACTTACATAACTGTATACGAATAACAACAATTAGCTTCGTGTGTAACAATCGCATTTGTTGGAAATTGCATACCAAGTGCCACCCGAGGATTCTACCTGATTCGCTGCTACTCGCCGTTCGTCGATAAATTTACGATCACTTTTCATACGGTGATTCATTACGACGAACGAATAAGTATGCTGTCATTGTTATTCGTTATACTGTGGCTTCACGTACCAAAGTTCTTGTATTATCCGCTGTATGCATTCGATGCACTTTTCTTCGTCTTCATAACATCGGCTCTCAACGTTTGCATAGTTTATATCAGTGGCGATATTGAAAATCATTTTTAATCAAAATTTCCGAAGATTATCGAACGAGCGTAAGATTCAGATAATTCCGCGTAAGTATCAACATTTTAAGAGCATTTTTTCGATTGCAGAAATCGCGAAAAGTTTTTGCTTTCGAAAGTTAACGCTTTGGAGATCGAAAAAAAAAATTATTTTTCCGGAATCTGATCGATTGCAATTTGTTAATTTATTTTTTTTCTATTTGATGTCAATTATTCGGTATTCTATATGTCGATAGATTGTTAACATTTTTTTGTTCTTTACAGTTATCCTGTGGAAGTTACACATTCGTTTCTTATCGAGTACTCGATTGTGGCTCTTGCGTAGCGACGAGTCTGGCGTCCAGTCGGGTAACCGGCGAGGAAGTCGCCGATCCGAAACAGCAGTTAACTCTGAGACTCAAAAAATTGTTTCAGGATGTTGAGGTTCAGTCAAAGTCAGTAATCTTCGCCATCGCGACGATCCACGAGTTTTGCGATGTTTTAAAATCCTCGAAACGCGAGTTAATAGAATGCAAATTATCCTTCCAGAGCTCATATGAAGGAGAAATTTTTGGCCGATCTTCGCAAAGCCCGGGAAATGTATTCCGGTGAAGAATTGGCAAAAGTTCTGAACAACATGCGAAAGCGTCTCGATGATCCGAACGTTTTGTCGGGCGAAGTGGTACTCAACGTTCTCATCTCATTTCGAGAGATCCAAGTGAGTTTTTTTTTTTTTTTACATCAATCAATTTCCATTCTTGAAGATCAATTTTCTCCGAGATATCATTAGTTCCGCGAGAAAAATAATTAAACACGATGCGAAAGCAAATTATTTATGATAATTTTATGAACGCCGATTAAATTCTCAGGGTTACGACGCAATGGTTCAGCTTGTCGACGACTTGCGAACGATTCCCAATCACAAGAATTACATAAACACACCGGCAATCAGATATCTTTACGGTTTCGCGTTGAGCCGTCGCAACAAAGAAGGCGATCGCGAACGCGCTGTACGGGTTATCGAAAAGGCATTGGAGAAAAAGGAAAATCACGTTCCCGATATGCTTTGCCTGTGCGGACGAATTTACAAGGATCAATTCGTCGAGAGTCGTCACACCGATCAGGAGAGTTTGAAAATGGCGATTCACTGGTACCGAAAGGGTTTTGATGTATGACGTTTTTTTTTTTTTTTACCTTTTTTGTAACGCAACAGCGATATTCGTTTGCATCCAATTAATCTGATTTCCATTTTTGTTGTTGTTTTTAATTTCAGGTACAGCCGAACGAATACGCAGGCGTGAATCTCGCGACGCTGTTAGTAATAGCGGGCAACGAATTCTCGAAAAGCGAGGAGTTGCAACACATTGGAATGGTTCTTAACAATCTCATTGGCAAAAAGGGAAGTCTATCGAGTTTAAAGGATTATTGGGACGTCGCGACTTTCTTCGAGATCAGTGTACTCGCTGAGGATTACTCGAAGGCGATCGGAGCTGCCGAATGCATGTTTAAGTTAAAACCTCCCAATTGGTACGAAATAAAAATATAATTTGCGTTATAAAACGATACTAATGAACGACTTTCGCACGAAATTCATACCGAGGAACTAAAATTGTTACAGGTATCTCAAGTCTACGATAGGAAATATATCGCTGATCGATAGATTTCGTAAAAAGAACGAAGAAGGCGAAGCGTCACCGGAGGAACAAGTTTTCAGTTTCTGGATGGATTTCTTCGTCGAGGCAACTAAATCCGAAGTTGGGGATAATATAAGATTCCCAGTAAGTTGACTAATCGACATCGGATACTGCGAAAATAAAAGGATCCGTTAATAACGAAAAAATAAAACATCGGACAAACAAACAAACAAATAAAACACAAAAAGAGGCTAAATAACAAAAGTTTACACGTCAAAATTGCCTTTTCACTCCAGCTAACTACTGTATACGCTTGGGATCAAAGTAAGAATTCAATTACAAAAATGATCCCTGTGTAGGGGGCTGCAAGTTGGTTGTTTCATTAGATATAAATATTTATCGTGTCGTAGAGACTGTAGAAATGAAACGAAATTTTTGTTTTATAAAGAAAAAAAACTAATAAAATTTGTTTCAGCTTCTGGTACTCGAACCAACGAAAATCTTGATGCCGAGTTACGTTAATGTTAATCTCGGCGCCGAAGAGAAATCGATACAAATATGGAATTTGTGTCTCGACAGTATGAAGAGCAATTGCAAACAAGTTCACGATTGGCTTTTCACCGCTAATATGATAAGAAGCGTTAGCCTCTACAAACGCGACGAGAGATGTTTGTTTCTTTACGTTCATCAAAATTCGGATGACTTTCAAATGTACTTTCCGTCCATTCAATGCAGACAGAGATTTTACGATCTTGTGCTGGAAATGACCGCCGATCAGGAAGGAATGGTCGCTGATCTCGATGCTTACATGACCGATGATCGGATGAAGGTAAAAAAATAGTTTTTTCAACATTTTATAGGATTTTAGACACAAATTAGCGACGATATCGGTACTCAAATATTCCCGAAGATTATTATTATTTTTTTTTTATTGTTACCCATTATAATACTAATTCCCGTGATTTATAAGCTTAGAAACCAGAAATTACGTACTGATATTCAAAAAATGAAAAACAAAAAAAATTTTAACTTTTTCTTTTGTATTTTTAGTTTGAATACGAATTGGACGATCAAAATAAACGCATAATCTTGGGAAAGGGCACGTACGGTGTCGTCTACGCTGCTCGTGACTTGAATACTCAAGTTAGAATAGCCGTGAAAGAGATTCGCGAGCGAAATCTCGGCGACGTTCAACCTTTACACGAGGAAATTAAACTGCATAGTCAATTGAGACACAGAAACATCGTACAGTATTTGGGTTCAGTTAGCGAAGGAGGATATTTCAAGATATTCATGGAACAAGTGCCCGGAGGTAAATTTTGTATTATTCATCGTAAACAAATATTAATTACCTTCGATGAAAACGCTAAAAAAAATTTTTTGTAATTATTCAGGCAGTTTATCGGCGTTGCTACGTTCGAAATGGGGTCCACTTAAGGAAAATGAATCAACAATATCTTATTACACAAAACAAATATTGGAGGGACTGAAATATCTTCACGATCAGAAAATCGTTCATCGGGACATAAAGGGTGAATAATCGACTGAAAAAGCAAAAAAGTCGTTTTGTAAAAATCCCGTATCGACTTAATATCCTAACAAATAATTTTTTTCAGGCGACAATGTGTTGGTTAACACTTACAGTGGTGTTGTAAAGATATCCGACTTCGGAATGTCGAAAAGATTGGCCGGTCTGTGTCCGAGTACCGAGACATTTACGGGAACTTTGCAATATATGGCGCCGGAAGTGATAGACAAAGGTCAACGAGGATACGGCGCGCCTGTGAGTTTCGCAAATTAAAATAAATCCCACATATCAGATGTTTCTTTCATCTCGAAAATAATACTTTCAGTTTTTGACATTTCATTTTTTTTATCTTAAAAAAAAAATGAAAAAAAAAAAAAAAAAACAACGCGGCGAAAGATTAGCTCGACAAAGTGTTTACAAACTTATCTGGCAATTACCCAACTGTGATTTGCGTCTTGCAAAATATCGTCGAAGATATATCGCTGCCGCATAGTCGTGAGATGAATTTTTTGTGATGAAAAATGTTTATTTTTTCTCTTTCTCTTTGATAGGCGGATATCTGGTCGTTAGGTTGTACGATCGTTGAAATGGCGACTGGTAAACCACCGTTCATTGAATTAGGTTCGCCGCAAGCGGCAGTTTTCAAAGTTGGTTATTACAAAATACATCCTGAAATACCGTCGGAATTGTCCGAAAGAGCAAAGAGCTTTATACTGCGTTGCTTCGAGCCGAATCCCGACGTCAGAGCCTCAGCGGCCGAACTTTTGGAAGATCCATTCCTGACGGAGTTAGTACCGCCATTATTTTAATTGTCGCCTTCGAGACAATGAATTATTACTGTTTCTCGTTAATTTAATACCATTTTCACGAAAGTTGTACCTTTTTTTTTCGTTCCTTCGTACGAAATCGTTAATTATCATTGTATTTGCAGAAAAAAGAAAAGTTCACGACTAGCAGCACCGCCGGATTTCAGTCGAAGTATATCAGTTCCGGCCGATCGAGCCGAACGTCTCGGAAAGTTCGACAAAACAAATAACAACCATATCGTCACATCGGCAACGGCCATGCAAACATCTCAATCCGACGACAGGTAATTTACCAATAAATTCAAAAGCGAAAGAGATAATCTGCGTTATCGTGAGATACCAACGGTTTAGTCTTCTTATTGTGAAACGTATTGTCCGCGTTGCGTGAAGAGAAAATAGAATTAAAGAAATGCTTTTACATTATCAAGCGTTGTAGAGCAGTGAATTTCGGCGGCTATAATCGACAGGATACTTGAAAGCTTTGTTTTGTTTTCGCTGCATAAATAATCGCTTTAATTGCGCTAAAATTGTGTAACCCGCTCTATCATTGCTTTTAGATTGTCTCGTTACTCGATAAACAAAAAAACTTAATGTCAGAAGCCTAAAAATTGCGTATTTTACTGTGTAGTCAATTGAGTGCATATTGACTGCAAATCGGATAAATAATTAAATAGACAATAATCTATTGACAAATTACTAGAAATTTCGATCTTTAATTCATTCCCAGTATGCAGTTAAAAATACCTTCGCGCACTGTTTATGTAATGATTGCCAGTAGTAGACTTGAATTAAAATAACCGGTTTAGCAAAACACATGTATATATAGTTGTTTAAAAAACGCGTGAAAAAACTGTCGAAAAATCGACTCGAATTCTCGCTCAGCACTCGAATATACTTACCTCATTGTTGCAGCCGACACTATAGAAAGTTTAATGCGAAAAAAAAAAAAAAAAAATCATCGCTATCGATATCTGTATTAATTGTGTAACGCCTGTAAAAGTGTGGTGTGTAGCGGAGGGTTGACGAAGTCGAGTCCGTTGAGAGAGCGCAGTCCGGCACATCTACTCTCACCCATCAGTATGCCTACCGCCTCTTTATCTTTCACCAGGTATAGTAGTTTAACATACATCTCGTATACACGTTGCCTTCGGGTAAAAAAAAAAAAGAAAAAAGAAACGTAGAAACGGTACAAATACCTTAGTGGTTATGCTAATCGTACACATTCATTGAAGCTAATGCCAATAATGGAATGTGGGATTTTGTTCGTTCATCGAGTGTCATTACAATTAAAGTATTTCATAAAAAAAAAAATGTAACATCCCAGTAACATTGATTGACACGAAACAAATTTTTAGAAAAAAAAAAAAGAAAAACTTGAAAATTAATGTACGTTTCTGAAACTTCAATAGTGAGGACTTAAATTTTTGGTCAGCCGATGCCTTGGGATGTTTACTTAATTAATTTTACTCTATGAAAAATTAACAAATAATTATGACTGCTTCCGTAAGGTGAAAGGGTAGTTGAAGAGAAAATTTGTCAGGCGCTCCGAAACTACGCCTTTCAGCTTATACACCTTTTTTAATAAACCAATGGAAAGAGAAAATGGCTAATTAACCCTTTACGTACGGAGAACGTAAATATTTGTAAGAATTTTTCGACGAGTCGTTACCTTTAATTGATCCGTTTAACTATAAAAAAATTGCGAAGAAATTCTGAAAAAAAATGGTAAAATAACGTTGAATTGTTGTTTTTTCGATGGTTCAGAGAGATTGGTTTTACGCTGTTGTGTTGTATTATTACGAGCAAACGAAATTAGCGATCTACTTGACCGTAAAAGCGTCTCTCGTACGTGAAGGGTTAATGGAAAGGAGGAGAATGATAGATTTTTTTTCAATAACAGTACGATAGGTAGTACGCCGTCCATCGAGACCAGCGAATCCGATACCGCGGGAGTATCTATGACGAGAAGAAGTTCTTCGGGTGGTTTGTTGTCTCCGGAAGTAGAATTGACCGGTGAGAGAACCCCCATCAGTGTTATTTCGTTTTCTCGACAAGTCAACTTTAACTTCTATATTTGAATAAAATTCATAATTTTCTTCGCCAACGCAGGTCAATCGGGTCAAAAATCCGGTGAAGAACAGGAAGGATTTTATCTGTTGAAAAAGGACAGTCAGCGGCGCATGACACTGACGAGAGTTCTGAGTCAAGACGAGACGACGATATGCGAAGTTTGGATGCGCAATATACATCAGGATGTCGGACAAACGGTTCTCCGAATGGTAAAATTTGTCGTGGCGTTCATTTTTATCCATAAAAAATAGAAAAAAAATTAATTTCAATAAGTATAATTGTTATTTTATAATTTTAACGATTGCAGAGCCATTTGGAATTGTTGATGCGAGGTTTGCGCGATTACATCGCCGATCAAAATCAAGACGTTATTATCACGGCGTTGAGAACTCTAAAGGAGGAATTGGATTTCGATTCTACGGCTATTAATCATCTTCATCTCGCTATTTATCTGTTTCAAACGGCCGTCAACGAGGTACTGAGATCTCACAGTATAAAACCACATTGGATGTTCGCACTCGATAATCTAGTCAGAAATGCTGTACAAGCCGCTATCACTGTACTGTCGCCCGGTGAGTTAATTAATCGAAAATTCTAAAAAAACAAAAAAAATGACTAATTTTCAAACAAATCTAATAAATTGAAGGAAATTTCAATAAATCGAAACCAGTAATGTATTACACTGTAATCCCCGACAATAAATTCGCGTTACATAGTTTCTTAAAAAAAAAATACTAAATTTCAAACAAATTACATTAATTGAAGGAATTTTGAATAAATCGCAATCAGTAATCTATTACACTGCATTCCTGACAATAATTTCGCGTTACTTAGTTTCTTGAAAAAAAAAAAAATATATATAAATTTACTAAAAGATTCAACGAATTAATTTGCTCTCATTGTCTATCCATCGTGAGACAAAATTTGAGAAAATTGCAAAGATTAATCACAATTATCATATCGGATATAAAATGCAGATTCGTATCTTCAGAAAAAAGTTGATGTATCGAAGAAGTGAATTATATGTTTTATCGATTGTACAACGAAGCCGAATACATCGTTTTCCTTTTGATATCGAGAGAGTCGATGACTATCGCAATGTTTTTTTTATGTATATCTAACGGTGACGCGTACTTAGCGATAATAAACGTGTCCCCTCGTCATGCATAAACGAAGCGATACGTGCTGTGTGAATCAAGTTGTACCACATGTGCAGATTAAGAATCTTAACGTGTCAACGCTAAAAATATCTCGAGTTGAAACCTCTTCATCCGACAATAAGGGACTCTCGGGGGACATACCCCACCGCGCGGATATTATTCTCAGTAACGAGATTGTCAAACGTCCGATCTGTTGCATTCGAGAGGATTCCGATAGTCCCGCTGGTCTCTCGAGCTTTCCGTCGATTTGCAATAATCATTTTTCCCCAAATAGTAAACAAATTCTTGAGAATACAAAGTACAATCGAGTGAAACGTTAGGAGAGGATTAATGGAATGAATGTTTGCGAATTCGTGATTTTGCAGAACTGGGTGCGAATCTTCTCGGACAGGAAAGAGTACAGTCCGGCGCCGAGGGACCCGAAGAGGGTTCGACCTCCGGAGTGTCGACCGTGAATTCGATAAAATCTCAAAAAACCGTCGACTCGATCGACAACAAATATTGGCGAGAATACAGAGATCAGATGGGGGTATTAAAAATCGAAAATATGAGATTACTTCAAGAATTGTTGGAGTGCCAGAAATCGTATCAGACGATGTTGCATCAAGCGCTGGAGGAGCAAAAAGCGCAAATTGGAAGTTTGACGCAACTTTGCGAAAGTATAAACAGAAGATTCACGAGACAGGAGTCGGGGTGAGATATTTATTCTTCGGTGACGTGATAATGACACAAAAAATTATTAATAATTTTTTTAATCGTTAATTATTAATTATTAAGTATTTATTTTCAACAATTCATTAAACACGAAACTTTAATATAATTTCGTGATAATAATTTTCTTAATAATTAAAATAATTGCAGATATCATTCGTCTATAAACGGACGTAACACAGCATCGCCTCAGCCGCCACTCGTTCCGCAAATAAGTGTTACCGATCACAATACAGCGACGAACACAGACTACAGACTCGTCGAATGGCTCGAAGGCCTCGGAGTGGACGAGGCTTCGATTGAAAGGGTATAATCAGTTATATTTATTGAATAACTCCGTACAACACTGTCCCCTCGACACACTGTTACTCTTAACTGCTAATAACAAAATGTATGTTAAACATTTGTTCTAACAGTTCATATACGAGGAGTACACACTTGAAGACGTATTCTTTCATGTTTCTCGCGATGACCTACGACGGCTCAATTTACGGTGAGGATATAACATTGGCGTTGGAGAGGTCAATATAAGATCCGATTAAATTTTTACGAAAATTCAAGAGAAAAATCGGATTTTCATATATCGCGTATTTAAATTTACAGTTTATTCAATTTTTATTTAATAACATTTTTTCCAAAATTTTCTAATTTTAAACGATGAGTCATAGTTTTTTTTTTTTTATAACTCGAATAAATTTTTTTTTCAATTTTCGTATATACTTAACCGGACGCAGTTTTTTTACTTTTTTAACGCGTATTTGAAGCACGAAATTGTCTGAATTCCTCGAATATCACAAACGCCAAAAGGGTTATTTATAACACGGAGCTTATAATGTTATACAGGGGTGGAGTGGAACTGAGGATATGGATGGCTGTGACTCTGCATCGCAAAGATAATGATCCCTAACTCGCGAATCCTCAACAATTTTGTACAGTGTCTATAGTTTTTAAATGTTGCGCGCGATACGTTTCATCATTGAAAATAGCTGAGAAAAAGGAATACTTCGGGGTTTTTATTCCTTCGATGAAAGTTCAATGATTTCGGCGCTCGTGAAATACGTAGAAATACGTATTACGCTCGTGTCTCACTAAAATAAAAATGTGTGAAAAACTCATAAACCGAATATCACACTCGTTAAATGAAAAAAAAAAAAAAAAAAAAAAAAAAAAAAAAACGAAACGCACAAATGAAATTTATCAGTGCCTTGCAAGCAATATATCATAAGCTCCTTTTCTCTTGAAAAAATCGCGATAATTTTGTCGTTTTTTCGCGATTATTTTTTTATCGTCTTACAAACAAAATGAAAATGAAAAAAAGAAAAAAAAAAAAAAAAAAAAATTGAAAATAACGATAATTCATGAGTACGTAAAACAAATTCTATTTTGAATCGACGATAAGCGTTTGTCTTCCTTCTGCGTAGATACTAATAGCAGTCAACTACTAAATCGTAAGACGTTAGTGTAAATAGCACACGCGTGTATAAAAATTAATATACTCATATACACACATATATATATATTTTTTTTTTCTGTTGAATTTGATAGTGTAGTTAAAAAAAAGTTTATCGAAAGATCGAAAAAAAAAATCAAATCTTTCGAATTCATTTAATCGTCGCGGCGCATCAAAATCGAACGAGCAGACAATAATAAGTTTACTTATAGCGCATCTTCGAGTGACTGATATACAATGCATAATTATCTATTGAAAAATATCTTCGATCGCTTATTATTATTATTATTTTTAACTAACATTTCACAATCATGTTTTTCTAACATTAACAAAACAACTAAAATCGGTCGAATTATTTGAGATTAAGCAATCGATTATCTTGAGACTGTCCCGTGTTTTTTTTTTCTTTTTTTTTTTTTTTTCATACGATTTTACGACGACACTCACAAAACATATTATTTACCACGCGAATTGTTATTAATGACGCTGTTGTTGTTATGCGAAAAAAAAAAAATAAATAGTTTGTACTAAAAAAGAAAAAAAATTGGCTCATCGTTTTTTCTTCCTGTACCCAACTCGCTATGTTTTTCGATGTATTTTTTTTTTTTTTTAGGGGAGTTTAATTGAAATCGGGAACAAGAATGTACGTGGAAAATCTTGATAGGTGAGCTACGAGTACGCGATCCGTTACTACGGTGTTCTTTCGCGTATTAGATAACAACGCCATACCGGGGCCCATAGAATTGGCGCCATTGATATGGATGAGGCGTCGTGCCAACGCTCGCCGTTTTGATCGAAGCGTTTAAGAGATAAGTCAAGCAGATTCGAGATTCGTCGGTCTTTCGTTTACGATACGCGAATAAGAGAGCCCCCAACTTTTATCGCGGTTTTTCGTTCGAACCCTTACGGAACCGTTTTTCCTTTTTCCTTTGTTCACCAACGATCGATGGGGACTCGATAGCGCCCGCGGCATTATATCCAATCGAAAATCACCTTCGTTAATCCTTTGGACGTGATAGAAATGAGGAAAGTACGGATGAAAAGAGAATCTTTTTCGTCGAGTTTGCACACTCGCGATTAGTGTTAACTGCGTTATTTATCGCTACGGTGGGAGCGTATCGAGTACCACGTTCGACGAAAATACGATTTTTTTTTTCTTCTCGCGTGCTAAAGCCCCGTGTAAGACGCAACGTTGCGCAAACATTGATAAAAAAAAATCATATTACACATCGCTATCTATCGCGTCTTTGTGTAAAATTATTTATTCCACGGATTTCTGTAGCGCGATGGTGAATAGCCGGTGAAATGTTCATTAGTATTCCGTAAAGCATTCGGTAGAACTCACTGAATTTTGGACGCCACCCTCTCGTCATAGAATTCAGAATTGTTTGATTAACGCGAACTCGGGTCACGTATAAAAAATTATAAAAATTATGATTATTATTATTTTACGATAGTAAAATTAAATAAATAATTAAAAAATGTTCAATGAATAATAATAATAAATCACTAAATCATAATTTTGTTATTAAATTATATATTTAGTTGCTTTGCAAGTTTCACTCTATAGGTAAAAATTGCGAGAATAAGTTCACCAGAATTTAATTAATATATGCAAATAAATGTTTTTTGTACCATTGATGATTTTTGGAACATAATTTTTTTTTTTTAAGTTCATTAAAATCTGATTACGAATAACTTTTCCAGATAATCGTAATGAATATACGGGAATAAAATTCAATCGTATGAGACGTTTCGCAATTTATCATCGTCGGGATAACGCGAAACATACATTTTCGTAACGGTCCATCGTGGAACTTTCTATTTTACAACTCATTTTTACAATTTGCCAATTAACGATTCTTTCTCGCAGAACATAACGCCACCCTTGTTAGTAGATGAATATTGGTAGACGCGAACTTTCACACCAGAACATAAATAAACCGTAGTAGCTAATAGCGAAGTCGTTGGATCATAAGCCAATTTGCAATATTGCCTATAAAACACATCGCAAGCCTCTTCCTTAATACGTCGAATTTTATGATTTCTTTTTATTATCGTTGGTTGCTTTGTGCCGTCGTGAAAGAACGCGGGAAGTCGAGCCCTCGGTTGAAGCGTATATACTATACTATATGTATATATGTACAGTATTTATGAGAAGCGTACGTATGCGTCTCTCGTTGTACCGTCGCGATCGCTCGGCTCTTGATGTAATAATAAAGCCGGCAGAACTTAATTAAATCATCGTGAATGCCTATCCCGTGAGCGATTCCTTTTAGCCGAGCGACGCTCTTCCCCTATAAGCGCTGAAATTCTATGGGGTCGATACGAGAAAGTCGTTTTTTATTTCAACAAAGAGATATAACCGGAAATGAGGTTAATACGGACGTCTAAGAGAAAATTTCATATATATTTCTGTACAATAATTTTCTTTTTATCTTTTTATCAAAACATCGAAACATCGACATATACATTATTTTTTTCCTTAATTAACTCATTTTAAAAATCTTATCGTAATTAATAACCTTTAAATGCGTAAAACAGTTTGTCCCGTGAATGATATAAATAAATAAAAAATTTAAGGATTCGTTTAAAAAAAACTAAAATACGATGAAATCAACGTTATTAAAAAATTATAACGTCTTAAAAACTCGACGTACTCACCTCGATTTTCGTTTCGTCGTTAATTAAAAGCATCATACTCCGCCGCGTCAGTATCGGCGTTAATAAGAAATTGGACCGACCAAAGGTTCACAGCGCTTCACCATCTTTTATAAAAAGTCACAACCGCATTACTCAATTTTTACGCGATCTGTATACAGTTCAGTTTACAATATATCTATATATACATATGAAGTATATAAAAAATATTGGCAGAGATCGGATCGACGTTGAATATTCTTCGCTATCTTTCGCTTGCACTTCGCAGCGCCCCCGGCAGCTGATATTACAGGCGGCGCAATGGCGGCTAAAAACGTTTCTCAAAGCCAAAAAAGACTCATCCCATTGATTGTCCCGGCATCGCGTTCTCGCACCTCTCTCATCAGCAATTCTAGTGGATAGTCTGCGAGGATGTTGGTATCTGTTGTACAACGGGCCCTCCGCTCGAAACGCACCGGTTATACACGAGTGACGTTGACGAGCGGACGCGCGTCTCTCTTTCGACCTATCGCTTGGCTTATTATTGGCCCCATTCGTCTCCCTCTTCTCGTGCAAATATAAATGTTAATGCCCCTTTGTTATACGCCTCCGCATACATTATAAGAGAAAACCCACGAGAGAAAAGGAGAGCCGTACGCTTTTTCACTCTCGCCACCCCCGCGCGCCAATTGCCGATATGTAAAAAGAAACGAGACGACGGGGGAAGGGATTGGTTTTGCAGTATAGACGCGCGCACGCGGGCTCTCGATATCTCCAGACGAAAGTTACACCGAAAAGCTGAAGGGTCGCGCGAACGCGTGGCACGTGAATGATTTGATTTTTTTTTCTACGCTGAGTTTATCAAGGGGCTGTTTTTTTTTTTTTTTTTTTTTTTTTTTTTAAGACGCTTCCCTTTATTCCACGCTCCTTCGGGCGAATGAATTATTATGTTTGCCGTGACAAGTCGTGTCTGTTCGATGTCGAAATCGTCGGGTGTCTCGGAGATTGATCGCTGTTGAGAGTGATGATGGAAAGTATATTCAATAAATCGTACTATAGCTACGGGAACTTTTAATAGTTTTTTTTTCTTCGTCTTAAGAATTATCGTATCTAATCATAATTTTTTTTATTTTGCGTAGTCGAACATTTTTTTTTTATTATTCGACAGCGATATATTCACGCGAGTTGGGAGTTTTTGGAGGAAAAAAAAAAATTATTGACACATAAAAAAAACGTTAAAGTTCGCATTTAGTTATTTTGATAAAAGCGAATTTTTCGATAACTTGAGTGGAGCCTTTTAATATTTCGCTTCTTGGATATCGCGAGATAATAAGCGCGAAGCTTTGCGAGGTATCGTGAAAACTCACCGAAGGGTGAGAAGCAGAGACGAAAAGGGTTCGCTCTTCGTTTGTACGAACTCACAGCCCCGACAAATTCCTTTCTGTACCCTTTAATTAGCTACGAGTATATATACAGACAGTTGAACTCGAATCGCGAATGGGTTAATACTAATACAGATAAAAGCCGCTGTGATTCGAGCCGTTTCACGATCTATTTTTCCACCGTGCCTCTGCCCCTCGCATTTATCTCCGGCACCAGAAGCTTCTCGTGAATTCAAGCGAAATTCCGGATTCAAACCTTTGTAGGAATTTGTTATACGAAAGCTTATGAATCGCACTCTCTCTCTCGCGTTCTCTCCGATAATCCTTTTCAATATCAAACGAACGCGGAGACCGAATATAATCCCTTCGCATAGTATATCGCTGTATCGGAATAAGTTCTTCGATATCGATGGATTATCAGGTGCATTCGTAAATCAGACATTTCTTTCTCGATAACGGAACAAAAATCGTTTCTCCTTCTCGATAATATTCAGACGCATTTCTTTTACATCGCTGAACATATTGAGAAGATATATAGTTTTTTTTATGTTCAATTCTTATTACATAACTCGAGATGGAAGCTTTAGACTACAGTGGATACTTCGAAACGTTCTGAAGAAATAAACGAAAACAAAAAAAAAATGATTTAAAAATCCTGAAAATGTACAAATGGTCTCACGTTTTGTGTGTATCGCGTTTAGAAACAATTGAAAATAAAAATGATAACTAATTCACAAATTTATATGTTTAAATTTTATTATTTATTTTAATTTAAGTATTATTATTTAGTAATTCCAAACGCGGGTGGACACAGACGAGAAAAAGTTATGAATTCCGTGAGACTTTATATCGTCAAAAAAAATGAGATTCTCGTCTCGTCTTCAACTTCGTCATAATCTACGCGTTAACACCTCAAGCTCTCTCCGTTCCGCGAGCTAATTACTTTTGGTTTAAAATCCTCCAATTTGTTACTGAAAGGGTTTTCGTCTCGCGGTTTTTTCCCCCCAAACTCTTCTTCATCGCCCTTCGTTTCCGCGCCGCTCGCTATCTTTCGTTTATCCGATGGAAGAATCCCTTTGTGTTTCGCGGTCTGCCGAGTTTGGGCACTTTAAGAGTTCCCAAGCTCTGCGTGCTCTCCTAAATGGACGATTTTATCCTTCAAAGGTTTATTAAAAAAAAAATCGTATAAACGACGAGGCTGCGACAGACACAGCAATTTGAGGACATTTACTCAACGACGAAAACAGTTAAAAACATCGAGTCAAACCTTTCACTGTGTTCGTTCCATTTCGTAAGTAGTACCGCACAATAATAAAATTATAAACTCGTCAAGAGCCGTTGAGTCCACGGTGTTTATTGTGTAGTCGTTCGCTCCTTCTTTAGTCGTCGTCGGAACTCACGGGGTTTTCTACGATTCAAAGAATCTATAACTTCAGCGAAAAAAGTGTCCAAACGACGCTTCTTCATTGTGAAGAATTATGACATTGATTTCACCGATGATCGGGATAAACAAAAACAATATGATCGCGCGCGCGGCCCGTAGTCGGGACTGAAAACGCGGCAACTGTCGACACGGCGTACGCGGGCGCCCCCCACCACTTGGCTAAAAAATACGTGCACCGGGCCCCATCTTTACCGTGTCAATAGCCATGCGCAACGGCGTAGTGAGGGTCACCTGTCAAGGAACTATCCGTGCAAGTCGTGCTTCGCGCTTCGTAATTTGCCGTAACTCTTAAAAAATATTGCGAGTTTATTTTCATCTCTCGGAATACGTTAATAACGTCGAGTGCTCGGGTGGATACAAAAAATGTCGAACTCGAAGAATGTCCTCTTCGAGCGTCGGAAGGGATAGAAGTGGATAGGTCGTTGGATGACGCGAAATCGGAGGGTGAAAAGGAAAGAGCGATATATACGAAGCAGAGTACAGAGATGGGTCCACCCCACTGTTTTCCTTCGCGGAAACCACTGCGGACAAATCTCTGTGGCTGTTTGGCTTTCGTGCAAACACGGCGAAGTACGAAGAGCATGGGGAACGCGATATTGAATCCTTTCTTGCCGCAGTCGTCCTTTGTTTCCCCAAAACGTCGAAGTTGTAGCGTGACTACAAGACAACAGATGTTTCTAATACATATTCATAACGGCGGTTTTCATACTCCAGGCTTTTCGCGTAAGTATCGGTTACACGCTCGTTCCATTGTTATTACAACGGACGCGCCCTTTCGAGATTCAACGTACAGAGATTCAACTTTTTTTTTTAATAACAAACGTACATTTTATTTATCATTTTTATCGAAAATATCAGCTGAAAAATATTTTCTTTTAATTAATAGTCAAAAATGAATTAAATTCGTATTTCAATTTTGTTTTGAATACATATTCATAACCCTGTTTTACATAGCCGAGACCTCCTCGTAACGGCAATTCACATTTATCTCGTTATTATTACAATGGATATGTAGGTTGGAGATTTTCACTTTTTTTTTTTAATACTTTTTTATAGCTGAACTCGTAGCTTGAAAAAAAAAAAATTAAAAAACCGATGAAATTAACATTACATGTTTCGGACTCAAAAGTTTTTATGTACTTTTGATAATTTCACAGTTTTTACAACTCCTCATAATGTTGTTACTCGTTTTACGTGGAAAAAACGCGCATTTAATTGGCACACAAATTTCGCGACTTTGGTAAACGAGAACGTCAGATACATCGAGAAACCTTTCGGGTATTTGCCTCTTCAAATAGGCAACGCGATAAAGAAAACCCTCAGTTATTTTGTTTGCACGAATTTCGTCGCGAAGGGAGAGTCTCTTTTAACTAATACGAACTCCGGAGCCACCGAAGTCTTTACGGTCTCCCGGCGAATTGACGCAAAAGTTTGATTAAACCGTTTCTTGCTTCGTCGATGCCTCCGCCCAAGCGGCCTCCTCTCTCGTCGCTGGTAAACAGTTGGTAATGAATTACTTACCGTCACTGACTGTCGTATGCTGTAAACGAGACGAAGAGATCGCTTCGTCAAGGAAATCATCGGCGTTCGCTCCCCGGGGAAACGAATAGCGAGAGAGAGAGAGAGAGAGAAACAGAAACAGAGTATTAAGGACTCGTCGATGCGCGAGGCTCGTCGCTCTCGCTATCCGCAACATTCGAAAACTCTTCACGGTCTTTGGTTCGCGCAATTTCTCGCGAATTTCTCTCCTCGTACTCTCCTCCGTGTATATAGCGATGTTATATACATCGAGAGTGATGGGCGCGAAGGGCGTCGTGTTACTCGAAATCTCAGCGGGAAAACCCTTTAATCTTAATGATCTATTATCCTGTCTAGAGGACATTGGGTGAGAATTAGTCGCGAGTAGCGTACACTCTCTTGCGCTCCAATCCTTTTGTCTTCCGCGCGATACTATAACACAACTATAAAGGCCGTGGAGCGTATAGCTAAATTATTTTACGGTTACGTCTACGAGAGCACGAGAACTCTGTTTCCTCCTCATAAAGCCCCCGGAATGTTTTGCTGATAGAGCTATTTCATCCCTTAGTATTATACGAGAGAGGAGGGGTTCCCTATCGCCGAAACTTCGAAGAGTTGTAACTTAAAAGGGTTACAAGCTTTGCATAGATGAAGTACAACAGAAAAAAAATTGCTTTCGCCCTCTTCGACTCGCTATATCAATCATATCTCGCAAATATATATTTTCGAAGATCTTACGTACTTTTCACCCTCATAAATTCGAACTTCGTAATGATTTCGCTTGATAATTACTTCGATTAGGAATCGAAACGTGACGATTTTTTTTTAACGATTTATTTTTTATTTTAATGAGTTTTTATAATTTTTACATTTAGCGAAAGAAAAAAAAAATCGCGTTAAT
This sequence comes from Cryptus armator, assembly GCA_963971235.1. Taxonomy (NCBI): domain Eukaryota; kingdom Metazoa; phylum Arthropoda; class Insecta; order Hymenoptera; family Ichneumonidae; genus Cryptus; species Cryptus armator. The sequence continues at coordinate 27,281,007 of OZ020233.1, forward strand.
TAATTTATAGATCAAAAATATCGTTCAATTGATAAAAAAAAAATTAATTTACGTTTTTGAGTATTGAACATTTTTTCAAAATTTTACATAGAAAATAGATACTTCCTTTGCGGGAAATCCTTTTGTCTTTTTTTCGGCATCAACAAGCTGATGCACTCGAGTGGCGCCGCGACGCCAACGTCAATCGGTAGTCCGCGATCCGGCACCGCGTAAACACCTGCGAACAGAGAATTAACGACGCGGTTAATCACAGAGCAAAAAAATAATAATCACATACCGGTGAGTGTGATATTAATTTTTTTAAATTCATTCATTATACTCGATCCATTATCTCGCGAAATAATGAACGGTGGAAGGCGACGAAGAATGTCGAGTTTTTTCATAACGCGTAAACAAGTCCGCGAAACCGCGAGAGAGTAACTTTTTGGTTTCCGTAGTTTCTCTCGCGGTAGTCGAGAATAAGAGCAAAACTGCGGAATCCCGTATAGACGGCGGACGGTTTCTCGGATCTTCGCGGAATCTTACGTTTTTTTTTTTTTTTTTCTCGAAACTTCGTGGATTTATTATTCCAGCGTGGAGTCCGAGTGGAGAAAAAAACTTAGTCGGGGGGCGCGGAGTAGAGACGCGACGTGCGATTTATCCCGTTGCGTATTTTCAGTTTCTCGGCAACGCTTTTGTATTCGTAAGATTGTGTTTGTAACGTACGTGTCAAGAGGGATGGGAGGGGGGGGGGGGGGGGGGGTCGGGTTGAAAACTGTTACGGGGGTTGAAGTTAACGCCGCGCGGTGCAACAACCGTTGCTAGGTGCTGTTTGCCCGCGAGACCGCACCCTCTAATCCATAATAGGCTTCGAAGTCTCGCCGGGGCTCAACGTATATAGTGTTAGAGATATATACACTCGTAAAGTACATGTATCTTGTTTATTTTTTTGCTTCGCGAACCTCTCGAATACTCTCCGACCATATTATGGTAAAGAAACAAAAAATAAAAACTGTTTTTATCGTTAGTTGTATCCACAATGAAAAAGCAACTCTTCGACAAAAATTTTCTCGGGTGAGCAATTTTTTTTTTTTTTTTTTTAATTCGGCGGCTTATTTATTTTTTTTCAAATTCGTTATCATTCTGCGAGGATCGACGCTGTTCTTGAAAATACAGTGACCTTCGATTCGCGAGAAGATTCCCCATTGGTCAAGCGTAACCATTGCTGATTCGCAGATCGAAACGAGAAGTAAAAGCTATAGAAAGTCAGGACGCGACAACCGAGGGTACATGGATAACGAGCCACTCGATGTTTTCCAGTCGTTATCCTTTCCCGCGAATCGATTTTCGACAAGAGGATTCACCTTTGGCACCGACTCCCCGTCCCCAAAACGAATTGGGATAATACGCGATTCGAGGCAATAGCGTTGCCATGACGAACTTAGGACTCTGAAAATGTTTAATAGGTACAAAAAAAAAAACAAATAAAAACCCCAAAGATTGTATGTAAATCAGTTTTCGGCATAAAAAAAAAGCTAATCTTTGAATTATTTCGAAAATTTCGTCTATAAATGATATCTTTGTTCTCAAGAATCTTCAACTCTTCTAAAAATTGCTCTTAGCATCGCTTCCACATATTTAATGAAACGACGCGTATCTCTCAAAGAATTTCTTATTCTAGAATTCTGTAAAAAAAACAAAAGCTTCGAGATTCATGTTCGAGAGTAAGAATCCTCTCTAAAACTTGTCGTTTCGCACAATCGCCAAAGTATGCGAAATTGCGAAAAATATGCTGATACAGACAACGCGAGAAGAGGAGAGGAGAAAAAAAAAGATAATAAAAAAAAATATGATGAGCCATCAGTCGACATAAGCTGCGTGTCGTCGGGAGAGCGAAGCTTCGAGACTCGGAATTGGGATTCCAGACGCGTCAGTAGAAAAAGACTTCGCGGGTCAGACCTGCAGTGTGGAACGCTTTTAGCTTTACTATATCACTCCTCGAGTAACAGAAGAGCGTATATATTTTTGTTTTATATTCGAAAACGATGTTCGATAGGCCCTTCTGTTTCTCAACGTTTTATAGAGCGTTTATTCTCCGCTATGCGCTATAGTACACATCACGAAGCGCGAAGGGTGGTTTGCCTTGTTGGCTGTCGTTCTCCTCGACAATTTACCGTGATCTCGAGACGTTATTGACTTCTCCTTCATCGGGTATCAATCAAAACGCCATTGACACTCCTCGCTTTCGTCATCTCTCTCCTCCGTCTCCGGCATTCGCCTCGGCAAATAGAGAGGAAAACTGTGTTCTCCTTCGTTCCAAGTTACCGTACCGGATCTTCCTTTTCTCCCTTCGTACAAAATTCCACCCTAAAGGTTCCCATTGCTTTCTTCTTACGTTCCTTTATTCCCCGCTTGCCGCTCGTCCGGCGCTTCGTACTTTTGCGATATTTAATTTTCCTCCGAAGGCGTTTCCTTCTCCAAGACAAATATATATAGTGTTTATATATCGCATGCTGGTACCAGTATGATTAACTGCACGGGAGCGAACCTCTCTTTGTTACGCAACAGTAATAATCGTATCTGAATTGATTAAATTCTTTTTTTTTAATCATAAAATTCCTTCTCCAAAAGTCACGTAAATCGCGTGATGATTTTTTCGTGAATTCTTTTAGTAATGTAATAACTTGAAAATTTTAAAATAATAATAATAATTTTTTAATAATATTGTTTTAAATATTATTAAACTTATAAAAAAAGTCGATTTATTAGCTTTCGCACAACTTAAATAATAGTAATTCGACTATTTTTCATATAAGATTAGTAATATCGGAAAAAAATTTATGACTAATTCGATAACAGATATTATTTTTTTTTCAATATTACTAAATTGCTTTGTATATAAAAAAAATATTACAATAACTAAAAACAGTCAATGGCGGTACGATTGAAAAAGATGCTTTTCAGTATCATAGTATTTCGAAATTCAAAAAAATCGCGAAGGTATTCTCGTTACGAAATAACAAAGACTCGGACGCGGTGGATGAGCTCCTCATCTTTGCGAATATACCTACGTAGACGATTTGCCGGTGGAAGACTGGAAAAGCGTCGTCAGCAGGATCGGCGAAGATCCTCGTCTCGCGCTCATCTCTACGTCTTTCTTTCTTTCATTTTCTCGCGTTCGGCAGAGCGCTCTCCGCGTTGCCGTGGAGAAGCGGTGTAAGGGTTGCCACAGGGTGGGAATACGAGTTGGAAGTCGGAAGAATAGAGTTCGAATGGAAACCCCCGCCGTGTCGTCGAAGAAAAGGGAACGAGTGACGAGAGCTGCGAGGGCGAGAGGAAGAAAGAACCTCGGAGGAACATAGGAAGACGAAACGACGAGAGATAATATCTGAATATTGAAGGCACTGCGCGAGGACTGTGACTCTCGTAAACCAGTCTGATATGAATGCGGATTGCTCAATTTTCCGCCTATGCCGCAGTACTAAGCGTTTTTCTTTACCTTATATCTTTGGTTGCCGAAGTGCTTATCGGGTTTTAGGCTTATGCTTCTCTGTATATCTTATATATCATTCTTTCCACACCATGTTATCCTTTTTTTCCCTTTATTTTTCTCATTCCCAATTGCGGCTCTCGAAAAGGAAGTACCTACGCACTTCCGCGAGAAAGCAGAGAGAGAGAGAGAGTTATTATTATTTACGTTGTGTACGTTACGGGAGGCAGACGCAGGTGGCGGATGCGAGCCGACCTCCGGATATTAAGGAACGACACGCTTGTAGCATATTCTTTTTTTTTCTTTTTTTTTTTTTTTCACGAGTAACTCGCCGAACCGTGCAGTAGTACAACGGGGAGGCAAACACGTGACGATAAAGAAAGAATTACGAGCGATACCTCGACGAAATATCTCAAGGTCTCCTCTCGGGCAAAGGCCATCGAGATACAGCGGACATTTTTATACCCACTTCGATAGATTAGAATTAATAATGGATGTGTAAAAATTTTTTACGAGATAAATATTTTTTTATTTTTTTTGATTTTTCAGAGAGGATTCGCCACAGGTGCGATTCGGATGAATAATGACGGACACGGAAAGCAACCCGAGCGAAAGTACGACGAGTCTGGACAACGAGAAACCAGTGATTGGCGAAGAGATCGGCGGCGATGAAGTCGCGACAACGGAAGCGGCGGGATCGGCTGGAGACGATGGCAAAGTCGAGGATATCTCGAAACTTTTGAAATCGATGTTAGATTCGCGTAGTCCTTCCGTCGAGGAGGCCGAAGAAGAAGAAGCCGAAGAGGTCGAAATTGTCGTTGAAGGTACACGTTAACGATTTATCGATAAAACTGAAAGAAAAAAAGAAAAAATCCGATCGATAAATTGTCGATTTGCGATCTTAAGTTAAAAAAATAGCGTTCAGAGCGAAAGAAAAGGAATTTTCAAGTCCTAACAGCTAAAAGAGGGTGAATTAGATAAAATAAAAGAAAATCGCGATAAGACGCGTAGAAAAGTACCTTTGGGTAACCTGTTGAGAGCTTTTCGAAGGAAAGGGACGAGAAAAGGTGAAAATTCAACGTCTTAAACTTGGAAAATTTCTCAGACTGTTAGGCTATTTCTCGCGCTATATCGAAGTTCACTGCGGTATATAACTCTCGCTGTACATTACTTTCAATGCCGACGGCATTATACGCAAAAGCACAGTCACTCATAGTGCGAAAGTGGCTGTGAAATCGAGGCGTGAGAAAATTTTCCCCGTTCTGCCGAAAGGGAAGGATGAACTTCTCTCAGTCCAAAGGGGAAAACGAGAGTGACGACGATGTTTGTATCTATCCCGGTGTCGCGACTCGCGGAGCGAAATTTTCCGCGAGAAACGAGACGGATTTTCGTCGCGAAGGATAAAGGAAGAAGGGATAGAAAATGGAGAGCATCGCTCGCGGGTTTTAAAGTTGTTTCACCCTGAAACACAGCGGCCCTTGAGCTCTTTGTTTCTCCGGCAAAATCTTTCGTTCCTTTCATAGCTGTCGCGCCTTTTACTTTCTATCGTGGAATTTAATTATTTTCGTGTACCATGTTGTGCAGTAAATGCTCGTAGTTGTCGAAAACTTTCGCAATCATTGAGATTAACTTTCTTGCATTTAATTAATAATTTTTTTATACCGGCGCTTCAAATGAACGATAACCAACGAATGCCGTAAATATTCCAATCGCTAAATTTATCATTGGTTTTATAGCGTTCATGCAGTTGTGAAGTTATCCTTTTCGATCCGAAACAGACGTTTTTATAAGGCAATTGGGTTCAACACGGCATCGAGAGATTGCATTGCGATAAATTATGGGACATTAACCATCGCGCCATATATATTTTAGCAGAAGTTACACCAACATAAATGCTACATTTGCCGACTTCGAAAAGTCCATTGATCGAGAAACCCTCGACAAAGCATATTTCTCGGAGCGACGGCGTGCTATGGAGACTCGATGAGGAAGTCGAGCGTTAAGCCTCATCCTTGCTGTTCGACCGCACGAGAGATTAGCCCGAGCGAATGAGCGCTAATCATTTCCAGCAAAATCCAGCAGCTGCACACGAGCGAAGAGGATGAAGAGAGAACGAAGAATAATAAGAAGAGAAATAGAGAACAACGAACGTTCACGATAGAGAAGCACCGACAACTGTTGAGAAAAGCCAATTCCCTGCAGTCGTCGATTGTACCGCGGGATCAACTTTATTAGGCGGATAAAAATTATTCCACGGTAACATAAAATACACCCCTCGATATCTTCGCGGTGAAAGACCAGCGATAGCTGATCCGTAGCACGCGTCGGCTGCCGTTACGCCGAACTCTCTTCGAATGCCAATTGAATGGACCAAATACGAGAGATAAAAGAAAGACAAAAATTGAGGGGAAACGAAAGATCTCAAATATTAATTGGTTGAGTCTCGAAGTCGAGGCTCCTGAGAGCTGTTTGGAATTATGGATCGCAGGGAGAGGGCATTTTCTTTGTGGCAAAACGAACGAAAGGGAAACTTCAATACTTATCGTATACTCCTGTTGTCGTCGCGGATTAAGAGATATTGATTAATTTTTTTTACAATTGCGATTAATCGAAAATTAATCAATGCTCCGTATTATTGATGATAACAGAGCTTTTTAAATAATAATTATTGTTTACGAGTTCTTTTACGCGGATTAGCGAGACTACGGATACAGATATGAGTTTCACAGGTTTCAACTAAATTCCGTTGAGGAATGAAATAGAATATTCAGAAATTCCGGCGTCACATGCGAACAGCCGCGACCCGTAGCGACTCCCTTTCCTTCCATCTCCTTCCATCTCCTTCGTCGCGCGTCCGGCGAGGATTCAAATTAAACTCATAAAATGTATGAATACCGCACGTCGCTCGCGAGTGTTTAGCTTACTGTACTGTGCGTGCAAAGCATTCGGGCGAAGTGTGCGTTTAAACACTGTTGCAATATAGAACGGGCGGTACACAGGGCGGTTGGTATACGCGAGCATTCGGGTTGAGACTCGGCGACCAAGTTAAAGGGTCAGGAATACGTAGACGAACCTCTGTGGGCCGTGTTACAGTAACGCCATAGTAATTAGAACCATAAATTGCGGTACGAGACGTCGTGACATATTAAACCGCATTAAGTTTCCCAAAGGCGTTATATACGTTTTACCAACGCGAAACTCGTCTGCGATAATTTCGGACCATTTTTTTTGTCGGCATTTCGCAAACGTAAATAAACGCAGTCGTAAGCTTGCTGTACGATGTAAACCTTTTCTGCGGTAATATCTCGTGTAGAACATTGAATTTTAATTACGGTAAATCTCATTTTTTTTCCTTTTCATTATCGCGTTTGTTATTTTAGATATATCAACACAAATGATTTGGGTTTTGATTTATTTAACAACTGCATCGGTTTTTTTGTTGTTGCGGAAAAAAGTCAGAAAAAAAAGTGATGCAAATCGAAATCAAATTTTTTTGGGATTTTATGCTGTACGCGTATTGTGTTCCTTCACATCCTATTTCCCTTCTGAGATGATACGTGAATAGACTGTGACATCGCTGTGTTTTCTTCTCTCGAGATTTCGCGACACGTGAAGATTTTTCTTCCGCTCTTCAACTTCGCCATTTCGCGACGAAGAGACGTGAGGTAAATCGAATTGTTCCATATATGCGTATGTGGAAGGGGAGGGGGGGATCTTCAAAGGCATACATGCGTTCATAGGCAAACAGAATACATTCGGTTCGACGATTGGTTGCCTGCGCGCTTCTTGGTTTTCTGGCGAATTTTCCTTTTTCTTTCTTTTTCACGCAACATATTTTTCTTTTCTTTTTCTCTATCTTTCATCCCTTCCGACTGCTACGGGGTTCGCGAAACCAAATTTTCCGAAATCCACGCACGCGAAATACCATGCGAATTGCAATATGTGATTTCCAGTTTACCATAATGCCTTCGGTAACACTGCTGTCCCGCGGAAGCAGAGATGCGTAAGGTACTCTCTGCGGCTTCGTCTCCACTTTTTTTTTTTTTTTTTTTTCTTTTTCTTACGTTTTCATCCCCCTTTCTGTTTTATTCCGTACGGAACACGCGACAGTCGGCGAGCTTTAAATTCCCCCGCAAAAGTTTGACGCGTCAGTCGACCGATGCCGGAAAGTTCGGAGTCGTTCTTATATACATCGTCGTCGAGACACTACTTTTGATAAAAAAAAAAAAAATAAAAAAAATTGAATAAAACTCGGAACTTGGATATGTTGAATCGATAAATTACGGAGGTCTGTGAGAGACCTTTTTATCAACTAATTTACATCACTGCTGTGCTGTGTGTGAAATATCTGTTTCAGAATTTTTTTCAAACATATTATCAGAAATTTTTTCAAAAAAATTTTGAAACATTTTTTCGAAATTTTTTCAGAAAGTTTTTCCCCCGGAAAATAAATTTTATTGAATTCAAACGAATTAGTTACATTTATTTTAATGGTCGTAGCGGCCCGGCATTAAAAAGATATTTCCTTCATGGAGCTCAATTCATTTCCCTCAAACAAATCGTTTTTTCTATAGTTGCAATGCATCTTCGCAAAAGATATATCGACAGTACTTTATTGCAATTTTTTCAACACTCCCCAGTTATTTTTTTTCCCCGGCGTTCGTTTTATTCATTTTACGATTGAGATCGTACTAAAAAATTGCAGCCTTCGTATACAGTGACCGCAATGATTGATGGATGGATACTGCTGTATCGACAGAAGGCCTGTACCGATATGGGAAAATCGTTTCGCCACTTGCCATCCAAAAACTCGGTCTATACATACTTTCGCTTTCGACCGCACGTCCCGGAGTAACCGAGAAGAAAATTGGAAATGGTCTCCAATCCGTTTTGCTTCGTTCAATGTGTTTTGCCAAAGCGTTCAGATTTCCCTGTTATAGCGGAGAGGGTGCGAAAGTGCGACACGCGTAAATAGATGAAAAAGAAAGCAAAAAAAGCGTTATTTGAGGGGTGTGCAATAGAGGAAAAAGTTCAAAAGCGAAGAAAGAGAAGAAATGGCGTTTTATTCGTATAGCGAAGAGACTTCGCAGTTTCGAAGGATCGACTCTGCACCGAGCCTCGTATCCCATGTTGCAGGAGTCGTACGCTCGGGATGGGCGAACGAAAAGGCAGTGGAGCTTTGGACTCGGTGAAAAATGACATTGAGTTCAAAAGACTCTAAATAAGAAATCACTCTGGTAGGTGTCGGGATGGCATTATTCACTCGGCTCTCAACGTTTCTCTCTCGAGACTCGAACGAAACTTCACAAACGAAATAGCTGCGGTTGCGTGATACAGCCGCGACCCCTGCGGCTGTGAAGCCGGCAGAGCAAAGATCATCAATTTCACAGACTCTCCTCATACTATCACACGGTGTCTACAATATGTACATTAAAAAAAGGACATGTATCAGATGTTAAAAATCTGCATATCTCTGAAACTCAGTCAACTTTCACTTTTTTGTTTTTCCACGATATTTTAAAAGTTTTTTCTTAATGCTCATTCATTCCGCAGGTTTACTTCGGTTCAGCAATATCTCGTTGAAACTTAGACGCCCCGAATAATTCTTATCTGCACGGCGTCTAAAGAAAGAAAAAAACAAGAAAAAAAGAAGAGCGACGAGACGGCGCTAGCGAAAAAGCCAAGAAAAAAAACTTCCCATCTTCGCTGCGGGTGTCCGCGAGTCTTTCTCACTTGTTAACTCGTAAGTTGCCGTTATTATACCAGGTCGCGAGGGCGCGCGAACGGTGCGCACTTACCAATTTACCCGGAGAGAAGGCCGAGAAATCCTGCGAAGGACAAAGTGAGATACGAAACACGAGAAAAAAAAAAAATGAACCTTACAGGGAAAGAAGATTCGCACGGGGGTTCGGGCGATAACGACGAGAAAAGTAATTCAATATGCTTCGTCCACCGTTAAGCGTGTACACGTTTACACATAGATACGCAACGTTGTTACACAATGCGCGATGTTATAAGCTATAAGCGAAGAGAATTTTTCCGAGCGTTTCCCATTCTCTTTCCTAATTCGTCGTCGACGCTTTTCGCAGCGAAATGAAAAGTGCGCGCGATCCTTTGTGAACGGAAAACTCATGGGACCGTTGGAGGATTAGGGGGACAACGACGGCCCGCGGGGGTTGAAAAGAGAGCCGATTTTATAGATATATACATATATATAGCGGTCGATGTACCGCATAGAGGCACTAAACAATAGGTGCACATCTGGAACATAGAACGTCAAATATTGACCGCGAAAAAAAATTGCTCGTTCCTGCAAACCTTATCAAAATATTATTCACCAAACCTACTAAATGCGTATATATATATACGATGAAAAAAAAAGAGATTAAGTTATCGATCGAATGCACTCCAAACGCGCGGTTACGCTTTGTCCATTGTCCGCGTCCCCGCGTTCCACGCTCTCCGGACGACCCACGGGAATTTTCCATTATCGAAAATCCACATCGCGAAACCAAATGAACTACGGGACTATATATACGTGCGGTTTTTTTATCATCCCCTCCGGGGGCTAACGTCACCGGGAGTTCGATATCAAAGTTAATAGTAGTAAATGGAGAGACTCTTTGAGTTGGAAAAAAAAAAAAAAAAACGGGATGCAGGAACTCGAGTTTTGAGGTCGGAAAAGTGCATTGATTGATTGATTCGCAAAAAAGTTGAGATAAGTATGATTAATCGAGTTGCGCGTAATGCAGGAAATATTCGTATAGTCGTAAGGGGATAGTATACCAAAGAGGATTTGTCGTTTGATAGATTTTTTTATTCGGAAAATTCCGAGTCGGTGATGAGATATTTTTTCAAATTTTCTACGTTATCGGATTTTAAAAACTTATTGGACGAGTTAAAGCAAAATGGACCACCGAAACACATTTCGAATACGTATTTTTTTGTTGTTGTTTTTATATATTATTATTGGAATGAAAATCTCACGGGTTGAAATTCAGCGTCACAGTCCATGAGTTACGAACTACAAAAAAATCACTGGACGAAACTTTAGAAAAATATAAATAAGTTTTACGTACATTTACTTCGAAACTTTTGTTCCGTCCGAGTCGTCAACCCGTACGCGAGACACATCGCCGATAGAATGAAACTTTTCTTTCTCTTTCAAAGCCCAAAGCGACTTGCATCGATCGCGACAACGCGTCAGACTTGTTGGCAAAAGGAACAACGTACAATCCTAATATTTCGTGACGTTCGAAGTCTTTCGGGTTCTTTCCCACGATGATTTATAGGGGTTGGCGGAGCGAGGCACGGGGTGACACATCTCGACTTACCCGCTCAGCTCTCTTTCTCTCGTGGGCTTTTACGTTAATACACAGAGTAACTATGGTATAAGAACGTTTCGCTTAAGTACGCTACAGACGACGAGTCTTTTATTCGGCGTTACGGCGAAAAGGCGTAAAAGATTTCGGAGTATTCGCGCATTTTTAGTAATCGACAATAGTAATTCTCGTTTTAGTTTTTTTATTTAAAAAAAAAATAGAATTTCCGATGCCACTGAAGGTAATTTTAATCTCGCGGAAGTCGAGACTGAGCTTTTCTCTCGCGTGCGCATTCGAACGTTGGTTCTCGCAAAACTATATCGGAATAGAGGTAAATTTTGTATTACCGAGTTTACCGATGTGTATAGGAATGATGTAAAGGGATTGTCGTCGGGTGGGGATGAGATTTCTCGTGCCTGTCACTGTTCCGGAAGTGATCGCGTGCAACGTCAGTTGTTCGCGGGGGTATGTATCCCGTGCGTTTGCCGTCGTGACAATAGAGCCGACGTTACCCCAAAGACAGAAACGTCCGAAGCACATCCGACGGTTGAGAAAGTAGTAGTTACGTTTCGGCTGCCGCGGCTCGATGTTGTTTTCTCGTCGAGCCGATGCGCGAAAAACAATAATGACGAAAATTCGATTTTCGATAATTTGATATTATGTCGTATCGTTGATTTATATATATTTAATTGGAAAAATTAATACTTACGTTCGGTGGAATCAGAAATGGCAGAAGCACCGACGGACTTCAGAATCGAGTATATCGGCGCCTTCGTACAAAAGTCATTGAAACTGAAGCCAGAAAAATGGGGAAGATTGCTGCTGACGGAAGATCATCGGACAACGGTATTCGATTTTTTGGACAATGCTACACCAGCAGCTCTTTTCGTCGTGTTGACGCCCGGTGCTCAGTTAGTCGCTTCGTCGAGCTTTCCTATACCTTGTCAAAGAACGAAAGGTTAGCAATTACTGATCGATTTAATTTTATCTATTTATATCGGTACCAACTGGTACCTACAAAAACAGCATTCTATCGCTGTTCTTTTTATCGATAAAAGCGTTCAGGAAACACAATTAGATCTATGAAGCAGTCGTTACCTTCGATCGCTCCATTTAATTATAAAAAATCTCGAAAAAAATCGGACAAAATTTGCAAAATAACATTGAACTGTTGTTATTTCGATGATTCAAAGAGATTTGTTTTACGCTCTTGTGTATTGTTATGACGAGCAAACGAAATTATTGTTCTACTTGGCCGGTAAAAAGTCTCCCGTACGTTAGGGTTTAAAGAACGGTACTTGCGAAAAAGCAGATAAAACTTGGATACACTGATTGAACGATATTAACCAATGATTTCTCGTATCCGTAGGTACTTACGCCGTAAAAGTGAAAATCGCGCCGGTGCCAAAGGAGCGAGAAAAATGTTCCGAGATGCTTTTGATGGGCGATCTCTCTAATCGCGTAGTCGACCAACTGGCAACTCTCGTGGATAATATATTCGCTCCGCTTCTCAGCAAATCCGAGAATCATAAGGATCTTCCGGAAATAGCAATACAAGATATTTCCAGACACGTGCATTCGATCAGAGGAACTCTGTACCAGGTATCAAAAAACGATTTTCATTCGTAAAAAGCCTTTTCATTTCGTATAAATCACTCCTCATGACACGACAATTATGGTGCAAAGGTCAAAGGTCAGGTTAACGGCAAAACAGTTTTGCCGATGCCAGCGGGTTTGGAAAAAGTTTCCGAAGTCGAGAGACAGGTCACGCGCGATGGACCGCAGGCGGTCGATCTTTATTTGAAAAGTGCCATCGAGGGTGTTGTGATAAAATGGGCGTATTTGGTGAACGACGTTGTCACCCACGAGTCCAGTACCGCTTTCGAAAATGGACAGAATCCCACGCCAAACGTTGAACTTGAATATTGGTCGAAACGTTTGGTAAACTTGAGGTTCGTAAAATAATACTCATTGGGATAAACGATTTTTTTTTTTTTTTTTTTTTTTTTTTTTTTAATACTAATATTACGTTAATCGAGTGACTTGAAGTGAATTTCATTTGTGGGCTATACACTCGTTCGTTAGATATATTTTCGATCAGCTCCGCGAGGATCGCGTCAGAAAAATGGCGATAATCCTTGAGACTACCGATAGCGCTTACTACCCCTGTTTCCGGACGCTATTCGGCAACGTCGTAGCCTCGCTAGCTGAAGCCAAAGAGATAGCCCTGTACTTGACACCATTGAGGAGATGCTTCAAGGCTATCGAGGAAATTGACTTTTCCGAAGCTAAACCCATAATGGCGAGTCTTATCCACACGGTCGGCTTGGCGTGGGCGAAATCCCGCTACTATCAAAGCTCTAGCAAGCTGATCATTATGTTACGACAAATATCCAACCTGTTGATACAAGAGGCACGACGATTTCTCGATCCTTCATCGATATTTCAGAGCGACGTTGACGAGGCTCTTCAACGCGTCCAGATCTCGAGAGGTACAAAATTATCCTGAAGAACAAATCTTAAAGAGTAATGTTAGCTTTACGGAGTTCTGAAATTTTGTTAAACTTCGATAGTTTTTTATCGAATTTTTCGTAGGCTTTGTAAATGGTAATCCATTAAATTTTTTTGTTTCTTACGTGAATTTCTGTATTCAATATTCAGCTGAATAATTCCAGTTCAAATTATATCGAAAAAACTCTCGATGTGACGAGCGATACATTTTTTTTTCTTTCGATTATCCGAAAAGTAATGTCTTTCGGTATTTTTAGCGATGTTAGAAATAGTTAAAAAAAATTGTTGAAAACAGTGATGTCTTTGATTACTAATACAATATCGGCACATACGAGATGTTTATCACGTTCTACAAAACAAAACAAAAAATATTAAACACTCGGCGATGTTTTAAAGTCGTTTTTTTAACCGCTACAAAACGATGGAAGATTTCAAAGCCGAAGGATAAAAAGTTGTGCATTGTATTTTTGAAAATGTTGGGTTTAAAAAAAAATAGTAGTTGCCGAGAAAAAAGTTTCTCATCATCGAAAAAACGGCGTGAAACGATGTTTACCTTTGCATTTTGTTATTCAGGAGTTCTGGAGGAATTTAAGCAACAATTCGATCGCGCGAGACAGCAGCCGGGTATGAAGCCGGACGTGCCGTCGTGGAACTTCAATCCGTCAGCGGTGTTTCATCGTCTCGACGCTTTTCTAAAGCGTCTCGCGGACATCGAGTGGCTGTTCAACACAGTTCTCGAATTTTCAAAACTCGAAAAGATCGAAGTCGGCGGTATACTCGGACGTTCGTTGAGCGCTCGTATCGTTGGTGTCTTCAAAGAGTTTCAACAGCTATTCGCATCGTTCTCGGCTCGGGCGACCGACGTTCTCGAACCCGACGACGAGTCTTTCGCCGTTGACTGTGCCAAGTTCAGCGAATCCATCACCGACTTGGACAGCAAGCTGGCAGCAATTCTCTGCCAGGCATTCGACGACTGCGGCAATTTGGAAAGTGCTTTCAAGGTTCGAACACACGATCCTCTAGTATTTTATCAGCTTTCTCTCTCCATTTTCTTTTTTTTTTTTTTTTTTTCGTTTGTCTTTTTGTTGGTTTGTTTCCATTCTGTTCCTTCCACCGTTCGCATGTAATATCGCGGTGCGCCGTTTTTTTTTTATCAGCGTTGCCTCCACCGATTCGCGGATCCAATTGTATTTACAAGCGACTCCGCCATCCATTATTTTCCATTCTTTTCCATTTCGCTTTTTTTAACTCTCAATTCCTCTCCGAAAAATGATATTCGTCGAGTGTCCATTGTAAAGTTGAAATTCATTGATAGCTCATCAACATCGGTGGTTCGGTTCTCGAACGGCCGGTTATACGTAAACAATTCACCGATCGTTACTCCCGTATCGTCGAATTGTTAAACAACGAGCTGACAATGGTGGAGTTGCTTTTTACACGCGGCACCCGCGGCGCTATGAGCGATTTACCTCCGTTGGCTGCGGCGTTACAATTTACCAGTATGCTGAGGCAGCGTATCAATCTGCCGATTCAGTCGTTCAGAAGCTTACAACCGTCGTAAGTATTCTTGAGATAAAAATAAAAGAATAGCTCTCCGTCTCGAACTTCCTCTCGTTTGAAATTTTTTTTGTTATTCGTTACTAAATCGAAAAGATAGAATCGTAGAGAGCAAAGATGGACAGAGTATAATCGCTCGTTACGAGAGATTGCTGAATATGCTGAGCGACAAGGAAACCGTACTGTTCACCGAATGGGCGCAACTCGTTCCGCAGTCAGTCGCTAGTGGATTGGATCGAACGCTCCTGGCGAGAGATCGCGGATCCATTCTTCTCCTGTTGAACTTCGATCCCGAATTGCTCGCAGTTTTGAAAGAAGTTAACTATCTAAAACAGATGTCACGGACCGACATACCACAGGAGGCTCTCGAGGTACTTTACGATCGTAAAAAGATACCGAAATAATAGTCTGAAGTCTTTCACAGTCGGCGGACTTTTTCGTAATCACTTATTGAAAATTAAAATATATGAAGCGATTCTAAACTATAGAATACCTTTTCCACCGATAAAACCAGCAAAAAAGAACGTTGTAACGGCATCTATAAATTCTGGTGATTCTTATTAACAGGTATTCGAAGAAGCGGAGACCTTTCGTACGTTCCGCACATTGCTCGGCGGTACGGTAACGTCGTACAACGACATTAGACGAAGTTCTAGAAAAGTTGAGTACAGATTAATAGAGTTGGAAGTGGCGAGAATCGATTCATTGGTAACACGAGGACAGAAAGAGTTATCCTGGAGATCGAAGGGTCTTCCGGACTATATAACCGAATTAGGTACACTTGTGGAAGGATTGTGGAAAAGAGTAAAATCGACTCAAACGAACGTAGAAAAGATAAGATCTATTCTCGAGCCGTGGACCAAGACGCCTCTCATCGAGCGTCGGGATCGTCGAAAAGACGCTCTTCTATCGCTGGAAGAGAGAGCCGAGAAAGTAGCGAAACGTTACGCGGAGATACAGAAAGCAGCCGAACAGATTCACAATTTGTTATCCGAAAACGAGGCCCTCTTCGAGATAACGGATAAGAGCAGCGAGTGTTGGTGCGAATACGTTGGATACGTCGACGACATAGTCGTCGAATCGTTACGAAAATCCGTAGGATGTTGTTTAAGTTATATGGCGGAAAATATGGATCCAATGGGACAGAAAGAACCGCTGCTGGAGGCAAAACTCGAGCTGAGAGAACCCGATCTTTATTTCGAACCTTCGCTGGATCCCGAGGATCCGGACGGCTTGGATCAACTAATTGTAGGCCTGTTGAACGACGTTATTGGAATGGCTGCTCTCGTGCCGAGATTAAAGACCGACGCGACTGTGTACGCCGCGGAACTCGAACAGGACGACGACATTAAAGCTATGAAGAGCGAAATACTCGCCGGTGTAGCAAAAGCCGTCGAGGAAGCTACGGATTTCTGCGGTATCTTCGAAGGTATCAAAACGTTTCCCCTAAAAAAAATCCCCTAAGAATCTTCCCTTTTATTAAAACCAATCGCCATGGCATTGATTTTTTATTGTTTTGTTTCTTTTATTCAGGATACGCGTATCTTTGGCTCGAAGATCGCGAAATCGTAATGCAACAGTTTCTCGAGTACAGCAAACAATTGACGATTGACGAGATGGAAATGGTCGCCGCTATGGATCCCAAATCGCCCCCGCGATCGCCACCGAGAATGGAACAATTTCGTGAACAAATCGATCTTTACGAGGGACTTTACCTCGAGATCGAGGAAATGAAACCGTCGAAAGTCTTCTGCGGATGGTTCAGAGTCGATCTACGGCCGTTTAGACAATCGCTTCTGAACACTGTATGCAAGTGGTCCAGTATGTTCAAGAAACACCTCGTCGAACGAGTCACCACAAGTTTATCCGATCTCGGAGCGTTTATACGGTATAGTAATCGCTTCAAATTGCAAAATCGACTATTTTATTTTTTTTCAATTGACACGTCGGATTTTATCTCTAAAATTCTACAAATGTCGTTCGAGATTCTTGGATCGATAGATGACATCCCGTTGAACAACCCACTACTTTGCCTTGTAACTCGAGAGGATCGTCTATTAAAATAGGCGCGATGAGTGCCGATGTACCGTTGTTTTTGGGTTAAAAGCCGCGATCCCCATTCCTCTTTTGCTCGATATGAACAATTTGTAAGGCGTAAGAGAATGTCGGGAGACAACGAACGGGAATTTACAGACTCGCTGACGAGGGACTACTGCAGCAGATACAACCGGGAGATTACGCGGGTCTCGTCAGCGTCATGGGATATCTGATGCGCGTCAAGGAGAGGCAACCGACTACCGATGAGATGTTTCAGCCGCTACAAGAGACCATCGAATTGCTCAAGTTTTACGATCAGGATATACCGGAGGAGGTCAATGTTTTGCTACAAGAACTTCCCGAACAGTGGGCTAATACGAAAAAATTGGCGCTGATGGTGAAACAACAAGTTGCACCTTTGCAAGCAGGTGTCGTAAATTCAACTTCGATACATCGAGTACTTTATCAGGTTTTCTTTTTTTTTTTTTATTAAGTAGTAAAAAAAAACGCAATTATTATGATTGCGTCTTACAGGTGAAGTTTCGAGGATTCGCGGCAGAGTATCCGCATTCGACACGACGATTGTTCATTATCGAGAAGCATTCCGGCGCAATGGCTTCTTCAAATATGATTGCACCAACCCTTACGGCCAGATGGACGAATCCGATAAAGAGATCTGTATGCTGGAGCGTCAAATGAGAGATATTCAACAATCCGCATCGCTGTTCGAAGTTACGGTACCGGAGTTCAAGCAACTAAAACAGTGCAGAAGAGAGCTAAGGATGCTGAAACAACTGTGGGACTATGTAAACATTGTGCAGAGCAGCATCGAGGGATGGAAAACGACGCCGTGGCGAAAAATTGATGTTGAGAATATGGACATCGAGTGCAAGAAATTTGCCAAAGAGATACGCGGTAAGTTTAATTGGTTATTAAATTGCTCTAAACATTTATCTATTTGTTACACTAAAAAAAAACTGCAAACTAAAAAAAAAAATGGCAAAGGCGTTAATACCATTTTATGGGAATGATTGTAAACAGCTCTCGACAAGGAAATGAGACCGTGGGACACTTATTTATCGCTGGAAGCGACAGTGAAGAATATGCTAACGTCTTTGCGCGCCGTCGGCGAATTGCAAAATCCAGCGATCCGCGAACGGCATTGGCGACAACTGATGAACAGTACTAAGGTATCGACGGGTTTAGAAAAATTGAAATTTGATCTCTTATCGCGATATTAATTACATTGTACAAATTTCATGTTATCAACGATTTCGCTTTACACGAATGTAAAGCATCAGAGGGCTTCCAATGATAATAATCGAGTTTTTTTTTTCATGAGTTTGATAATTACTAATGTGCCATACGGGCTCACGGTTCATTATGACTACGTTAGTTGCACTGCTGTACATAGGCTATCGGTGTTACAGAAATTGGGCAACATGACTCCAGAGATGACCGTAAGTCCACTGTATATAAGCGCACGTATTGCATAACTTTAATAATTAAAAAAATACAATTTTGTACATTTTTTTTTAGAAATTTCATAACAAATTTCGTTGTTGGTAGTCTTTTCACTAAACTTCGCTGTCTTTTTGAAAATCCTCACTGCTTTTTTTTACCATCCGATTTCCCTACTTTTCTATAATTGCAGCGAACGTCATCATTAAGTCGATTCCAAATTAAATTAAACAAAACAGCAAAGTTTACACGACTTTAAATCATATATTTACAGCATCTTTTTCCATCTTAACTGCGCAATGCCGCCTACAAAGCGTTTAGTTAGATTAGCATTCATAAATCGTCATCACTATTGTTTATTGATGTTTAAATAATCATCGTTACTAATCATTGTTATTATTTAAGCCAATGACAGACTCCGACAACTCCATTGTATATGCACCGTTATTCATTGTACGCATCACGCCGCTTGATTCGAATAAATTCTTTTCGAATATAAAAAAAAAAACAAATTTCACTGTTATTCTCTCATCGACCCTTCGTTAGTTCTATTCACGTTTACAGCACTCTGCATTAATTTTCTTCGTAGAATTTTTTGTCACAATTGATCAGCTATTCTCGAATTTGATTCGCAACGAGTTTTAAGTTATCGTTGTAATGGCGGGTCAGGTGCGTTTCGTTATGGATGAGTCGACTACTTTGGCCGATTTACTCGAACTCAGTCTTCACGAGTGCGAAGAAGAAGTTAAAAATATCGTCGACAAGGCGGTTAAAGAGATGTCTATGGAGAAATATCTTCGGGAACTCAACGTCACGTGGTCGGGAATGGAATTCGAGAGGGAAGTTCATCCGAGAACTGGCGCTACGCTGCTACGCGCGAGTGAAGAATTGATCGAAACTTTGGAAGAGAATCAGGTCGGTTGTGATTGCAGTTCTCTGCTTTCGCAGGGTACAAATGTAAAAACGGGAGCTTCGGTACTAAATCGATAAATTGCGAATATCGAGGAACTTTTCTCGTATTTCGAGAACCTCGAGATTTATTTCATACCAATCGGAATTGATATACGTAAAAAGAAATCCGTGAAGACCCAATCATCCTGTATTTTCATTATAAATATTTTACCACAAATTCCTTAAAATTGTAGTTTATTGGGAATCTTTTTTTTTTTCGTTTTATATTTAAGACATTATTTTTTAAAAGCGAATCTTTTTAGTTTTTCCATATTAATTTCTTGTTACTTCCCTCTTTAGTTTCATTACGCAACGATTATGTTTTTTTTCCGTTCTGACGAATGAATATTGATCAGCGCAGGTGCAGCTGCAGAATCTCATCACATCAAAATTTATCGCCCATTTCCTCGAGGAAGTATCCGTCTGGCAAAAGAAGCTCTGCATCGCCGATCAAGTGACGACCGTGTGGTTTGAAGTTCAACGCACCTGGATGCATCTCGAGAGTATCTTCATGTCCTCGGAGGACATCCGTCGGCAGTTACCCGTGGATGCGGATCGTTTCGACCGTATAGATGAAGAATTCAAAAAAATGACGGAAGATATGGCAAAGATTCCGAACGTCGTCCAAGCAACGAACAAAGAGGGTCTCGCGGCAGCTCTCGATGTGCTCCAAAAGGAATTGGTGCTCTGCGAGAAAGCATTAGCCGAATATCTGGAAACGAAGCGTCTCGCTTTTCCAAGATTTTACTTCGTCTCCTCCAGCGATCTTTTGGACGTTCTTTCGAATGGAAATTCCCCGGAAGTGGTGGCAAAACATCTGACTAAGCTTTTCGACTCGATGGCGAAATTGAATTTCGCAAAGGTCGAGGAAGGAGCTTCCAAACGCGTTACAGGTACCTTTTTTTTTTTTTTTTTTTTTTTTCGGAAAAAGAAAAAAACTATCCATGTCGACGTAGAAAAAAAAAATGTAAATTTTGCTCCACGAATTCAAGGTATGTTCGCGAAGGACGGTGAATACGTGGAATTCGCAAATTGCGAGATGGTCTGCGACGGTGCGGTCGAGGTATGGCTCAACAGACTTCAGCACGCTATGCGCGCCTCCACGAGGCATTACTTCAGCGAAGCGGTTGTGGGCTATGAGGAGAAACCCCGTGAGCAATGGCTATTCGATTATCCGGCGCAGGTATCGCTTTGCGGTACGCAAATTTGGTGGACGACAGAGGTGAATCTCGCCTTCTCGAGGCTCGAGGAAGGCTACGACAACGCGCTGAAGGATTATCTCAAAAAACAAATCTCGCAGTTGAGCACTTTGATCACTCTGTTGCTCGGCGAGTTAAGTAAGCAGGACAGGCAAAAAGTTATGACGATCTGTACTATAGACGTACACTCGAGGGACGTCGTCGCGAAGCTCGTCCAATCCAAGGTGGAGACCGCTCAGGCCTTCCAATGGCAGAGTCAACTGCGGCACCGATGGGACGAGAAGGAAAAGGATTGCTTCGCCAATATTTGCGACGCTCAGTTTAAATATTCTCACGAGTACTTGGGCAATACGCCGAGGTAAAGTGTGTCTTTTACGCGCACAGTTGAGACTCAATTTCCCTTATTTTATATTATATTTCAATCACAATTTCCTTATATCAATTTAAATATCAAAAATTCATTGATTCGAAATAAAATTAATTTTTTTCTCTGGATGCATCGATTTAATAAAAAAAAGTCTTTTAACAATAAAAGTAAAAAAAAATATATATCATGAAAAAAAAATCGGTTGATTCGACTAAATCGGCGCTTACGGGGCGCGAAAAAAATAATCGATCGATCAAACGAAATATATGTTACGGTAAAAAAAGAAATATTCAATTTAAATAACAATTATTACGATTAATTAGGTATGTCTTGCAATCAATGAACTTTTAGTTTCGCTACTCGCAAATGCCGATTTAGTCGATACCGATTTTTTTTTCTCAGTGTATAAACCAATATTCTCACGGAAGTTAAATTGAAATTCTTTTCTATGTTTCAGACTCGTAATTACTCCGCTGACGGACAGATGCTACATAACTCTCACGCAATCTCTGCATCTGGTAATGGGAGGCGGTCCCGCAGGGCCGGCGGGTACCGGAAAAACAGAAACCACGAAAGATCTCGGAAGGGCATTGGGAATTATGGTTTACGTATTCAATTGTTCCGAGCAAATGGACTACAAGTCTTGCGGCAATATATACAAAGGATTAGCGCAAACCGGCGCGTGGGGATGTTTCGATGAGTTCAACAGGATATCCGTGGAGGTATTGTCGGTCGTCGCGGTACAGGTGAAGTCCGTTCAGGACGCGATAAGAGACAAGAAAGAGATGTTCAATTTTATGGGCGAAACAATAGCTCTCGTTACCACAGTAGGAATATTTATAACGATGAATCCCGGTTACGCGGGTCGTACGGAACTGCCGGAAAATTTGAAAGCTCTTTTCCGTCCGTGCGCCATGGTAGTGCCGGATTTCGAACTGATTTGCGAGATTATGCTGGTCGCCGAAGGCTTCCAGGAGGCAAGAATATTGGCGAGAAAATTCATAACGTTGTACACTCTCTGCAAGGAGTTGTTGTCGAAACAGGATCACTACGACTGGGGTTTGCGCGCCATAAAATCAGTTCTGGTAGTAGCCGGCAGCTTAAAACGCGGCGATCCCGGAAGACCGGAGGAAGAAGTTCTGATGAGAGCTCTTCGCGACTTCAACATACCTAAAGTAGTTTCCGACGATCTGCCGGTTTTCATGGGACTCATCGCCGATCTATTTCCGGCTCTCGATGTACCGCGCAAGCGTGACGTAGAATTTGAGAAAACTGTTAAACAGGCCGCGGCGGATCAGTCGCTGCAACCGGAAGATGGTTTTATCTTGAAGGTCGTGCAGCTTGAGGAACTTCTGGAAGTTAGACACTCGGTGTTCATCGTTGGTTCGGCCGGCTGCGGCAAAACGCAAGTCTGGCGAACGCTCTTTCGCACCTATCAGAACATCAAGAGAAAACCAATTTACAACGATCTCAATCCAAAAGCCGTCACCAATGACGAACTCTTCGGTATTATTAATCCCGCAACGAGGGAATGGAAAGACGGATTATTTTCCGTCATCATGAGAGAACAAGCGAATTTGGGCGGTGATAACCCAAAATGGATCATACTAGACGGTGACATAGATCCAATGTGGATCGAGTCGTTGAACACCGTTATGGACGACAACAAGGTACTGACTCTCGCGAGCAACGAAAGAATCGCATTAACCAACGCAATGAGATTGTTGTTCGAGATATCGAATCTGCGGACAGCGACACCAGCGACGGTATCGCGAGCGGGTATTCTCTACATAAATCCTCAGGATCTCGGATGGAATCCTTACGTAACAAGTTGGGTGGAAAAACGTACTTTGCCAGTGGAAAAAGCAAATCTGGTTATTCTCTTCGACAAGTACATCCCGTCGTGTCTTGAAACGCTGAGAACGCGATTCAAGAAAATTACACCCATAGTCGACATGGCGCACGTCGAAATGCTATGTCATCTGTTGCATTGCTTGTTATCACCGGAATTAACAGCTGTGGATTTCACCAAAGAACACTACGAACTCTATTTCGTTTTTGCCGCAGTGTGGGCATTCGGTTCGTCGATGTTTCAAGATCAGTCGGTTGATTATCGAGTAGAATTCACGAAATGGTGGGTCAACGAGTTTAAACAAATCAAATTTCCGGCTCAAGGCACAGTTTTCGATTATTACATCGACACGGAAACCAAAGAATTTCTTCCGTGGACCGAGCGTCTGCCGAAATTCGAATTGGATCCGGATATGCCGCTCCAAGCTGTTCTCGTTTACACAGCAGAGTCTATCAGAGTTAAATTCTTTTTGGATCTTTTAATGGCCGAAAAACATCCGGTGATGTTAGTCGGCGCTGCTGGCAGCGGAAAGACTGTACTGGTATCGGAAAAATTGTTGCAACTATCGGAGAACTATGCGATCGCCAATGTGCCGTTCAATTTTTACACGTCATCGGAGATGCTGCAGAAAATATTGGAGAAACCTCTGGAGAAGAAAGCCGGCAGAAATTATGGACCACCGGGTAACAAGACGTTAGTTTACTTTGTTGATGACCTCAATATGCCTGAAGTCGACACTTATGGCACTGTGCAGCCGCACACACTTATACGCCAGCATTTGGATTACGGGCATTGGTACGATCGTACGAAGCTCAGTCTTAAGGACATTCACAATTGTCAGTACGTCAGCTGCATGAATCCAACCGCCGGATCGTTCACGATAAATCCTCGTCTACAGCGGCACTTTGCCGTATTTGCTGTTAGCTTTCCGAACGGTGAATCGCTGACGACTATATATGCGTCGATTCTGAATCAGCATCTTATGAACCCGGAGCACAGGTGAGTTTAAGATTACAAAGTATACGATGCTGAAGTTTCATTTTAAAAATAACAATTTTTATCCAATTTTTTTCCCGATTTTTTCATTTCCATTTTTTTCAGTTAATCCGATCGAAAAATATTCTCTGTTAATAGGTTGCCGCAGACAGTCACCGACATGTGCAACAGCATCGTTCAAGCGTCGCTTCAGCTGCATCACCGATGCGCACAAGTCTTTCTCCCGACAGCTTCCAAGTTTCACTACATCTTCAATCTTCGCGATCTATCGAATTGCTTTCAGGGTTTGTTGTTCAGCGGCAACGACTGTCTTCAGATACCGACCGACATAATAAGATTATGGATGCACGAGACTCAGAGAGTCTACGGTGACAAATTGACGGACGAGAAGGACATCGATAGCTTTACGAAATTGCAACTCGACGTGCTGAAAAAGAACATCGAGGATGTCGACGAGAGTATTATCTTGGAAAAGCCGAATATCTATTGTCACTTCGCAGGTTATTCGGAAAATCGATTTAAACCCAAACAAAATCATTGATATGACTGCAACAGCGAGTTAATAAGACGATATCTCTTTCAGGTGGTGTCGGCGAACCAAAGTATATGCCGGTCAAAGATTGGGAGACTCTTCATCGCCTATTGTCGGAAGCTCTCGTGAGCTATAATGATCTCGTAGCGGCAATGAATTTAGTGCTTTTCGAAGATGCAATGATGCACGTGTGCCGTATAAACAGGATTCTCGAGTCCCCCAGGGGAAGCGCGCTGCTCGTAGGGGTCGGTGGTTCTGGCAAACAGAGTCTCTCCCGTTTAGCAGCTTTCATAAGCTCACTGGAAGTATCGCAGATTCAACTGCGCAAGGGATACGGCGTCAGTGATCTTAAACTCGAATTGGCGGCATTGTATATCAAAGCGGGTCTAAAAAATTTGGGAATAATGTTTCTCATGACCGACGCGCAAGTGCCGAACGAACAATTTCTCGTTTTGATAAACGATATGCTTGCGTCCGGCGAAGTGCCCGATTTGTGTCCCGAAGACGAAGTCGAAAACATCATAGCAGGTTTAGTTTTTTCCTTCATTTCGGAATGAAGAAATAAATAAATAAAATGGAAAATACGATGAAGAAGAAAAATAGAAATATTCGAGCGAAAATTTCAATTTCAGGTGTACGAAACGAGGTGAAGGGCGCTGGAATATTGGATACACGAGAGAATTGTTGGAAATTCTTCATCGACCGAGTTAGACGTCAGCTCAGGTAGAAAATTGTGTATTTACAGCGCGGCGCGTCAGACATACCGGGAGGAAAAATGTAATACTGGGAAATTTTTTCTTCTTTCGTCTGTCAGGGTGGTGCTATGTTTTTCTCCCGTTGGTTCAACGCTTCGCGTACGTTCGAGAAAATTTCCTGCGATAATAAACTGCACGGCTATCAATTGGTTTCACGAGTGGCCACAGGAAGCTTTGATGTCTGTTTCGAAAAAGTTTCTTCAGGAATTGAACGAACTTCCCGAGAGTTTGAGGTTTGTGTTTGCAAAGGATGTGTACTTCCGCATCGGTGAAACTTGACAGGAAATATTATATAAATTCGTTGAACATCGGGGTCCAACGTGCTGAATAATTTCTTAAGCTTTGTAAACCTCTTTGACTCAAGGGAATCAGCGGCGAAGTTCATGGCTCATGCACACACGAGCGTAAACGCCGCTAGCCGTCTCTATTTGGCGAGCGAGAGACGTTACAATTACACAACGCCAAAGTCGTTCTTGGAACAAATTAGCTTATACGCCAAATTGCTCAAAGCGAAAGCTGCCGAATTGCAGGGCAGAGTCGAGCGTCTCGAGAACGGTCTCGCCAAGTTAAGATCTACAGCTATACAGGTGGATGAACTTAAGGAGAAACTTGCCGTACAGGAAATCGAACTTCAACAGAAGAACGAAGCGGCCGATGCTTTGATTGCGATCGTTGGCGTCGAGACGGAAAAAGTACAAACGGAAAAAGCTTTGGGTTCGTTTTTTAATTCCCTAATGTTTTTGATTTCATCACAATTTTTCTTGCATCAACGCAACAAAATCATTTCATTATATATTTTTTTTCAGCCGACGAGGAGGAATCCAAAGTCGCGATAATAGCTGACGAGGTATCGAAGAAACAGCGCGACTGCGAAGCCGATTTGCTAAAAGCCGAACCGGCGTTGCTCGCCGCTCAGGAAGCTCTCAACACCCTTAATAAAGCGAATTTGACGGAATTAAAGTCGTTCGGTTCTCCACCGGGTGCCGTGACCAACGTCACTGCTGCGGTAATGGTACTCTTGGCGCCAAGCGGCAAAGTACCAAAGGATCGAAGCTGGAAAGCTGCCAAGGTAAGCCACTGCCGGTCGGTACCCTCTTTCGCATTGCCCTCTCGTATTAATGAGGGCTGTTTCCCAAACTCGCGACAACGACGTCGACCAACTAATTTCGGAACGATGAAGTTTCGAAGCGCGACGGAAGCTCGAGGATGCATAGGGTTCCGGAGACACAAAGTCTGCGCGTGCAATGTGCTATTAAAAAAAAGAAAATCATAACTATTTCGTGTAAAAATGATTTGGCAACAATTAGACGGATCTAATTTCCTTAAGGGTTTCACTTGCGGTTTACACGCATTTATTGCCCGAACTTACAGTATAAATTTCATTATTTTCAGATAGTTATGGCAAAAGTCGATACGTTTCTCGACGGTTTAATAAATTACGATAAGGAAAACATTCATCCCGAAGTGATGAAATCTATACAGCCGTATCTAAAGGATTCCGAGTTCGAACCCGAATTCGTTAGATCAAAATCCGCCGCGGCAGCTGGTCTGTGCGCGTGGGTAATAAACATCATAAAATTCTACGAGGTATTCTGCGACGTTGAACCGAAGAGAAAGGCTCTCGCGCAGGCGAACGCGGAATTGGCAGCGGCGCAGGAAAAGCTCGGGGGTATCAAGCGAAAAGTCGCTGTGAGTGACATTTATCCTGAGTTAAAGATCAGAAAACGAAAAAAAAAAAAAAAAAAAAAAAAAGAAAAAAAAAGGAAACGAAAGAGTCGCAATTTTTCGTGTGACTCGAGATGGGGATCGAAATAATTAAAATGAAATTTTATTAAACTATCCGTCTAGTCGCTGGAGGAGCAATTGGCTAAATTGACGGCAGACTTCGAACAGGCGACCGCGGAAAAACTCAAGTGTCAGAGGGAAGCCGACGCGACGAACGCGACGATCGCTCTCGCTAATCGATTGGTCGGTGGTTTAGCGTCGGAAAATGTTCGCTGGGCAGACTCGGTCGCCAAGTACGATTCGCCGGAGTAAATGATAGGTACTTATCGTCTCTTCGTATCCTCATTTATTCATGCGATTTTTTTCTTTCTTTTTTCAGCTTCATGCAGCAAGCGTCCACTTTGCCGGGCGATGTTCTTCTCGTAACTGCTTTCATATCTTACGTCGGATGCTTTACCAAATCGTTTCGTCAGGATTTGATGAACAACAAGTGGTTAACTTTCTTGCGAACGATGGAACCCGCAGTACCGATTACCGATGGTCTCGATCCCCTCTCGTTGCTGACGAACGACACGCAAATCGCTAAATGGAACAACGAAGGATTGCCGAACGACAGAATGTCCACGGAAAACGCTACTATACTCTCGAATTCCGATCGGTGGCCTCTGATGATCGATCCTCAAGTAATTATTATTGGAATATCACATAACATGCTAATTTGTCTGAAATTCCATTTTTTTTTTCGACGTGACTTAAAAAAAAAAAAATTCGGAAAATTCTTAGTAAAAAAAAAAATACTTTCATATGACTTGATAATAGATGGCAAAGTAATTGTTGAACTTTTTTTTTTCGAAGCTCCAGGGAATAAAATGGATAAAGCAAAAATACAGCGACGATCTGATGGTGATACGATTGGGTCAACGAGGTTATTTGGATGTGATAGAGCAGTCATTAGCCGCAGGATTGACTGTACTGGTGGAGAACATCGGCGAATCTGTGGATCCGGTATTGGATCCATTGCTCGGTCGAAATTTGATACAAAAAGGTCGTGCGATAAAAATAGGTGACAAGGAAGTGGAGTATAATCCCTCGTTTCGTCTCTTGTTGCACACGAAATTGGCGAATCCTCATTATAAACCGGAAATGCAAGCGCAAACGACACTGATAAATTTCACGGTAACGAGAGACGGTCTCGAGGATCAGCTGCTCGCTGAAGTCGTCAAAGCGGAAAGACCGGATCTTGAAGAATTGAAGGCGGAACTCACGAGGCAACAGAACGACTTCAAGATTACGCTTAATGGATTGGAAGACTCCCTATTGTCGCGGTACAATAATTTAATTTATTTCGAATTTACTTCTGAAAGTATAAATGAAATTTGGAATATTTGGAAAAAATCTCAACTTTGTCATTTCGTTTCATTCATTTTTTTCTTAAATACAAAGTTTAAAAAACAATTCGATAGGATAAAAAAAAAGTTGAGTTTTCGGATGGGCGATTGAAAAAGAAACCCAATAATTAAACGATTGGATTTAATTGCAATTGTAGAAGAGCGCTTTTTCACTATTCGTTTTGCCGATAAATACCACGAAATGAAGATAATTGATTGAAAGTTTTTCTCCGATTGAATCGTAGGTTGTCGTCGGCCGGTGCCAACGTTCTGGGAGACACGGCACTCGTGGAAAATTTAGAGACAACGAAGCGAACGGCAGCGGAAATCGAGTGCAAAGTCACGGAGGCGCGTGGTACGAGTTGCGAGATAGACGCGGCGCGTGAATTGTACAGACCGGCGGCAGCGAGAGCATCGCTACTGTATTTCATACTCAACGACTTGAACACAATTAATCCGATCTATCAATTTTCTCTCAAGGCGTTCAGTGTAGTTTTTCAAAAAGCGATACTAAAGGCCGATCCCGCGCCCGACGTGACGAGCCGAGTTAAGAGTCTCATCGAGTGCATAAGCTTTTCAGTATTCATGTACACCACTCGCGGTCTCTTCGAATGCGACAAATTGATATTTACCTCGCAAATGGCCTTTCAAATATTACTCGTGAGAAAAGAAGTGACCGTCAGCGAGTTGGACTTTCTTTTGCGATTTCCAATAGTTCCCCACGTCACGTCGCCCGTCGACTTTCTGACAAACACCAGTTGGGGCGGTATAAGAAGTCTCGCATCGAGAGAAGAATTTCGGTACGTATCGCCTCCTCCCATCCAAACCTCCGTCCCGAAACTCTTTCACCGAAATGTTTTCACTGTTTTCTCTGCGTCCGAATGTAATTGACGTTCAACGTTTTTCCAGAAATTTGGACAGAGACATCGAGAGCTCGTCGAAACGTTGGAAAAAATTGGTCGAATGCGAGTGTCCGGAGCGAGAAAAATTCCCACAGGAATGGAAGAACAAAACTGCGCTACAGCGTCTATGCATGTTACGAGCACTGAGACCCGATCGCATGACTTACGCCATATCGGCGTTTATCGAGGAAAAACTTGGTGTACGATACGTCGAGGGACGCACCGTCGAGTTCTCAAAGTCTTTCGAGGAAACGAGTCCATCGACACCGATATTTTTTATTCTTTCTCCCGGTGTTAATCCACTAAAGGTACGTAAACTTTCTTCGCTCGGATTCGAGAATTTTAAGTATAAAAATGCAGTCGAGATATCGTTTGAGAAAAAAAAAAAAAAAAAAAGATAAATTATTACCACAAAAAGGCAATGGCAGTGAATAAAAATTGATAAGACGGGAAAATTGAGGATTGAGGTTCAAACGAAAAAATAGTAAAGAGTTCGTAAAAATGGTTTGCTCTTTTTTTTCTTTTTCGCGAAGGACGTCGAGGATCTCGGACGTCGTCTCGGGTTTACGTCGGACGCGCAAAATTTTCACAACGTATCACTGGGTCAGGGACAGGAGACCGTTGCCGAGAGAGCAATGGACATAGCTTCGAAAGAAGGGCATTGGGTGGTTTTGCAGAATATCCATCTGGTGAAAAAGTGGTTACCACTGCTCGAGAAGAAACTCGAGGTCGCTGCCGAAGGATCGCACCCGGATTACAGAGTCTTTATGAGCGCGGAGCCCGCAAGTACACCTGCGGGTCATATTATTCCTCAGGTTTATTTCATCTTAATACTCTCATTTTCTTCCAACACACCGGTAGATCGTATAACACAGATAGACACCCGTATAATATAAAAGTATAATAATAAATGTCCTCCGTGACAATTTCGCAGGTGCGACGTTGCGCGAAAAAAACAACAAAAAAAAAAAAAGAAAGACAAAGATTTATCAACGTTTATACTTTCGTTCAATGTCCCCGTCGACGTTCTCTTAGTTTTTTGTTTCTTCTCGTCGCAGGGCGTTCTGGAATCCTCTATCAAGATTACGAACGAACCACCGACGGGTATGCAGGCAAATCTGCACAAAGCTTTGGACAACTTTACCCAAGAGACGCTCGAGATGTGTAGCAAAGAGGCAGAATTCAAGGTAATACTGTTCTCCCTCTGTTACTTCCACGCAGTTGTTGCCGAGAGACGAAAATTCGGTCCGCAAGGATGGAATAAGATTTATCCGTTCAACGTCGGTGATCTCAACATCAGCGTCAGCGTTCTTTACAATTATCTCGAGGCGAGTCCTAAGGTTCCATGGGAGGACCTGAGATATCTCTTCGGCGAAATTATGTACGGTGGACACATAACCGATGACTGGGATCGTAGACTCTGCGTATCTTATCTCGAGGAATTGATGCAACCGGATCTGGTCGATGGGGAATTACAATTGGCACCAGGTATCTCGTTATCGTTACGATTAATGACGTAATATCGAACGCAAATATAAACGATCATTTTTTTTTCATCGATTTATAGTAATTGTAGTAAGTATAATAGTAAGTAAACGGTCTAAATATTGGCAAAAAAAGAGATAATACTTAAATACATTCATGAAAAATGATGAGTGATTTGAGAAAAAAATCGTAAATTATAGATTTTTATTGTTTAATTTTTTCGTTATAAATTTCGAATTAATTATTACTTTTTTTCAGCATATCATTTTTTTTTCAATGTACTTACCAAAAATGTTTCGTAATATCGTTATTCTACCGTGTAAATGTAAGTAACGCGCTGAGAGGGTGATTTTTCGGTTTGGATATCTCAAAGGTTTCGCGGCCCCACCGAACACAGATCTCGTTGGTTACCACGGCTACATCGACGAGGCAATACCACCGGAGTCGCCTTACCTCTACGGATTGCACCCCAACGCGGAGATTGGTTTTCTAACAACGACGTCGGAGAATCTTTTCCGTACGGTATTCGAGATGCAGCCACGAGACGCCGGCAATTCGGGTGGGCAAACCGTCACAAGAGAAGACAAAGTAAAACGATTCTCTTATCGATTTCTATGTACTATAGATATACATCGAGATCCCATGCGCTCCCCTTAACAAACGTTCTTCATCTCGATAGGTTAAACAAGTTTTGGACGAAATAATCGAGAAACTTCCCGAAGAGTTCAACATGACGGAAATAATGGCTAAAGTTGAGGAACGCACGCCATACGTTATAGTCGCGTTTCAGGAGTGCGAGAGAATGAATACTCTCACAGGAGAGCTAAAAAGATCACTGAAGGAACTGGATCTCGGGCTTAAGGGTGAATTGACGATAACATCGGATATGGAAGATCTCGAAAACGCACTTTTTCTCGATCAGGTGCCACCGGTTTGGGCCCAAAGAGCTTATCCGTCGTTGTTGGGCCTAACAGCGTGGTTCGTCGATCTTTTGCTCAGACTCCGTGAACTCGAGACGTGGTCCACGGATTTTGCTGTAAGTTTTGCATGAAACAAAAAAAACTCAACATAATTTTTTGCCGCAAATAACTATTTTTTGTCACAATTCCTTCGTATTACACTTTATCCCCAAAAAAACTTTGACGATTTTTTTTTGTTCCTAAATTAACTGTTTTTTTTTGTTTAACATAAAAATGAATTCCACAGTTACCATCGTCCGTTTGGTTAGCGGGTTTTTTTAATCCCCAAAGTCTGCTGACCGCGATAATGCAATCGACAGCGCGTCGTCAAGAATTGCCTTTAGATAAGATGTGTCTGCAGTGCGACGTAACGAAAAAAAACAAAGAAGAGTTCACGTTAGTATTATTAAGAGCAATAGCAATTTAATTTAAGAGAAAAAAAATAGTGTATTGTATCGATGATTTTGGTGTTTTTGTTATTTTCGTATATTACGACAGATCGGCGCCAAGGGACGGTGCATATATTCACGGAATATTCATGGAAGGCGCCCGATGGGACGTTCAGGCGGGAATAATCGTCGATTCGCGAGCTAAGGAATTATTTCCATCGATGCCGGTGATAAATATACGCGCTATAACGCAGGATAAACAGGATCTCCGAAACATGTATGAGTGTCCGTTGTACAAGACGCGAACCCGCGGACCCACCTACGTTTGGACCTTCAATCTGAAGACAAAGGATAAACCAGCGAAGTGGACACTCGCCGGAGTGGCACTACTCCTTCAAACATAATTCCGACCAATATCTTCCCCTTCCCACTTCGTTTTCTTTCAATCGTTTCTTTGTTACCGTTGAAGTTATGAAATTGCCTCGTTAGCGAGCTTACGAAGACGTTGAAGAATAAAAATGATTATCATTATTGTTATTCCGACGAAGTTGAATTCCGTTAATTACGAAGAAGAAAAAGAAAACGGTTGCCGTTGAAAGGTAGAAACGACGAGCAAATTGAGTGTCTTACGTAAATTACATCGGAGTGAAACACAAGAAAAGAAAAAAATAAACAAAACAAATTTTTCTTTCCCCCCCCGACGAGCTTTAGCGCAGAATTCGCGAGGGTTCCGCGGGGAGGAGAAGGAAAGTCCGCGCTGCCGAATCGCGGTGAAAGAAATTATCCGTTATTTGTTGAAACGCTGCCCGGCGCGCTTTTGGTCCGTTTGTCGGGGGGTTTCAACTCTGTCCGCGCGAAAACTCCCCCCTCAACGACGGGATCAATACCGTACCGGCGAGTAAACAAAGCGAATGCCTAACAGAGCTACAAAGTACGGTGAACGATTTAATTCACGAGTGTCACGAGGAGAGAAACCTTCTCCCCCGTTCTGTAACTCAACTGCCGATGCTGTTGCTGCCGTTGCTGCGGGATAAAAAGGCGTGGAAGTTGCAAGATTTATCCCCCTCGGGAAAAGCGCTCGATTCAACGAGCGAAAGCGAATAACGGAGATAGAAAACAGTTCGCAGTTTGTTGGCTCGGATTAATATTGCATTTTGTTGCCATAAGAAATTAGATTTACCGTAGCAGCGTCGTCGGAGGTTCGCGCATTGCTCTGAAAATGAAAAAAAAAACAACAAAAAAAAAGGGAAAACGATTTTTCCAAAAGGCTTCTGCGATTCGCGAAATGGATTCTATGAAACATTCAGTAGTTATTAGACTTCTCGAGCGAGAAGAAAAATGAAGATGTGTTTTTTCGTTTTCTCCCCTTAGACAATCGAATTTCGAGTTTTTGGTCGTATTTTTTATTTACCAAAAACTAAAAACGATTCCAGATACTTGTGCGCCTCGTTTCGTCTAAAGATAAAGCGGAATCTACAACGCGCACCAAAAAAAAATTTAATTTCGTTAAATCGTTTTTTATATCGGAAATAAATTGTTTTTTCATAATATTAATATCATTATTAGTTATTAATAATAACTAATTAAATTTCATAATTTTCTTTTAAAATTTGAAAAAAAAAAAAAAAAAAAAAAAATGATATATTGTAAATATAGAAAAATTGCGCACTAATCACTACTGGGACTCGACGATGCGTAAATTCCAGATACGTCCAATAATTATTGATTTTATATATAAATAGTTATTTTTATTTGTAGGACTTGTTAATCCGTCTTGAAAAAAAAAAAAGAAATAGAGATTCGTTGATAAAGAAATGGAAAAACTTCTAAAAGCTATCCATATACTATCAATAAGGACATACAACAGCGCTGCAGTATTATTGCCCGACGGGCTAAGAGGACTCGATGATTAGCCCCGAAACACCCACACCAATTCTCTTTGTTCCTCTTAGCGAGATTCGAGACCGATCGATCGTCCGCACCCATAGGCAGCAAATAACGCCGCGCGGCAGCCTCAATCACGGTTTTCATTAGCCCGAGAATGCCCCGCGGTAGTGCGGCGATGGAGAGTTTCGCGTATCGAGTATATATCCCTACTCTCGATTTAGCTGGCGTTTCTCTTCGTTTACATGTATAGACGATGCTATATAAACTAAACTATAGTATATACCCTCTGAATTCGTTCAAAAGAAGAAAGCGATCCTTCTGGTTTCGACTGGCGCTGAGAGGTGAATGGCGGTGAAGCCAATTCCGGTATATCAGGATAACGCCCCGTCTCCCAATCCTCCTGCACATTTTTTTTTTCTTCTTTTTCTCTTGTTCTCAAATCGTTCATCCAGCAAAATTAAAGAAAAGAAAGACGACGGAAAAAGAAAAAAAAAAAAAAAAAAAGATTCAAGAGAAAAGCGTTTGAATGCGAAACGGGTGGGATATGCAGAGAATGAATTCCTTTCTAGCAGAAGATTCGACGATGTTGATAGCAAATCCGAAGAGACGCACACCGATCTATCGATCGGTATCGAGACTCCCAGACGAAAAAAAGACGATATGACGTCGGAACAGGAAATGGTAATTCGGGAAGCGCACATATCATCGATAAATCGTTTTTGAGTCGTGAGAAACGAATCATTGCTCGTCCCATTGCGCCATACATTTTGCGGAGCGCGTTAAATCTATCCGCCAATGTTTCTAACGGGCCTTGCATCGTGGCGTTTACATCGTGGAGCATCCGAACCGAAGCCGTTTCGTCGAATATTAATAGAAGGTCGTTAGTGTGACAAATCGCTTGTCAAAACGCGCTGTCACCGTCGGTGTTTGAACGCTTCTGCATGCTTCGCTGTGTCGGCGAGCGATCGCCAGGTCGACTCTTCGCGGACCCGCGTCGCCTACGTCAACCCAACAGCCCCACAGTTGGTTCGGGCAATAGATCGATGGTGTCACGATCCTTGAAACTATAAATCTCGTACCTTTTTTTTTTGTACCATTGAACTCGAAATTACAGTAAATAAAAAATGTAATAATTACCCATTTAGCAAAATAAAAAATTTAAAAAATTCGACTAAAAAAAGATTCTAATCAGAAACGGTATAAACTTCGTTATCATTATTTATTTTTTTTTTTTGCGGAAAAAATTTAATAACGTTAATCGTTTCGGTTAATTTTCAATAACGAAGAAGCAACGAGAAGAAAGAGTTGACGTTGAAATCTTCGGGAATTGTCTTATCAGCTGAGAAAAAAAATGTATAGCAATCTCGCATAGCAGAGACGCGATGAAAATTACAAGGGGGATGATGCGCGCACGTGGCACTGTGCTCAGTTCATTTCAGCCGTAGTTATGAGGAGAGAGTAGAGTCGCTAATGGCTCCTTTGTCTCGGAAGAGCTGAGCCATTTTTCATCGCTGGTAGCCCGGGTTTCTCTGGCGTGACTCTTCACTGCGCGCGTTTTGGTTAATCATTTTTAAAAGACCCGCAAGCAGGTGCCCACCTGTCATCCTCTGAACACGACCTCTGGTACCAAAGGGCTGCTGATGGCTAACCGAGACAACGCCGAGTCGGAGACGATGCTATGCTATGGCGCTGTATAGCTTAGGGTGACAATTATAAAATGATCACGTCGAAGTTAATATATGAAAAAAAGAAAAATAGCATCGACGAGTTTTTACGCATTTTTCGGTAAATTTGCAATAATCAAATTCGAGAACGTAACAATTAGGCAAAAAACAAATCGTAACTGAAATTAATGAAAAACTAATAAAATAAAATTGACGCGAACGCTTAATTATCGTATTTTTAATTGTGAATAAATTAATAAAGCATCGATGAGTATCAGTTTTCGTATTTTTCGGCATATTGGCAAAAATCGAATTTCGATATTGTTATAATTAGAAAAACATAACGAATGTAATTATAATTGATGAAATAGCTATAAAATAAAAAAAAAGTAAAGCAAACTCCATTTATCGCAATTTTAGTAGTGAAAAAAAAAAAAAAAAAATCGGACGTGGAGTTTCTGACTGTAATTACATTTACATTTTGGTATCTTATTGATGTTCGAAATAATGATACATCGACAGTTGAGTGATTGAAAGTGCCGTTTGTTGTATACATATACGAATGACACTTTCTCTCGTTGCCGGATGATCGACAGACGAGCAACGGTTGTCCGAACTTGTATAGCACTGTTAACGCTCTACCAACCGCAATGGGGGAAAAACGGTCTCACGCTGTTTCTGGTACCGACCACCTTTAAACTAATAGAAAACGAGGGTAGATACGAATCTCAGTGTACACACGGCGTTATAACGCAAATTGCAATTAATGCGAATAAAGAAGATTAATCTAACGAAACAATTAATTAACGTAGATAGACGCGCGTAATCTACGATTGTATATCGTCAGAGTAAATTCGTATTTAACCCTCCGTATACCTGTATATCTCAATCTCGATCTTAATTATTATAAAAGGTGTTCCGACCACCCAGGGATTTGCGACCGACGAAACGGAACAAAAATAATCATATTTCAAAAAGCCAATTTTTCACTCACTTATTTCAAAATTCATAGTTATTCAAATAATTTTTTAATATTAGTATTTAATTATTTTAAAATTAAAAAAAAAAATGAATTTTTCTTATTCTACATTTGTCATATTTGACGAAAACACATGATATAACTTTTGTTCATAAACGAGTTTAAGAGTCAACAGCCGCGACACATAATTCACAAAGTAATAATAAAATATTCATCAGACCCAGACGAGAGGTCTGGTACCGAGGTTCGCCAGTATATATTTTTTTTATTTTCGTTTTTTTTTTTTTTTTCGTATATTATCATACATAGCTACCGTACACTCGTCATAACTCTCCGTCATCCCTCGTTCTCGGTGTTTGTCCCGACGAGACGTGAATCCTCTCCCGCTAATGCCCTGTCGACGGTCCGCGTCGAGGGTTGCCCGAGCATAGGAGAGTTTTTTTTTTCTCCGGACCGTCGACAAATTCGAGCCGCGCTCACCAGGCTCTCCTCCCCCACCGACAAGCTCAATCTCATCATCGACCGGGTGGCTACGTCGGATGGTGAGGCAACTCGTCAAATACGCAACCAGTGAATTTAGATAGGGAAACGAGAGGGATGAAAACTGGCCTATCTCTGTTTTATTTCTCCAGATACATATATATATATATATCTGTAGTATTATATATACTGGGAACCCTCGCGGCCACTGTGTTTCCTCTTGTCTGCACTGCTGTTATCCTCGAACAGTGTCCAGTCCAACGATTCTATCCAACACTCTTTTATCCAGTCCACTCAGGGTACCGGCACGTACATCGTACTCGGATTTAATAATATCGGACGCGGGAGGTTGGTGGCAATCAATCGGCGGGTGGGGGAGCCGAGGGGGAGGTTGGGCAGGTTTGGCTCTCACGGATTTTCTCTCCATATCTTTCATTATTTCACTTTCCCTCCAGAGCCCCTCTCGAAAAGGATCGAACATTAAAGCACGCGAGACGAAATGAAACCGGTGTAACAGTTGCACGTGTCCCCGAGGGACTGGTGCAGAATTCTTTCATTTTCGGCATTTTTTTTTTTTTTTTTTCATCGTCTTTTAACACGTCGTATTGAGAGGAAAAAAAAATGTATATGAAAGCGAAAGGCGAATGGGACAAGAGTTGATGAGAGAAAGAAGGAGAAAGAAGTCCCGACGCAAATTGGTCGGAGCTCGACGAAGGCGCGAGCGCAATTTATTTCGCTAATACCTCTGGCGGCCCTCCCGGCGCGCGGGAGAGCAACAGCCGCACGGGCGACTCTCCACTACCTCATTCTTCCTGCGCTAGTATTTCATTTTCTTTCTTTTTTAACGCATTTCTTTTTATTTTTTTCAACATCCGCAGATTGGTCGTGTGCTGTGGCGCTGTTTTGCATGAAAAAATATATATACGGGGAGCTATGCTGCTGATACAACGAAAAAAATTATTGTTTTTTTTGTTTTTTTCCAACAATTAATCTCAAATGTGACTATAGTGATAAAAAACAATATTTTTTTTACTGCTTTACAGGGGTAAAAGAATGATATTTTTTATTTTCCTAACGATATGATATGAGAACGTCAAGAGTACCGTTGAAAGATTGTTCACGGGGGATGAGGGAGTGTACGAGGAATTGCAGCTCGTGGGTGGACGAGTAATTGCCCATTTGCGGCAACCCGACGCGGTCGGCAGTTAACGTCAACGACAGAAGACTGTCTAAGACTGCGGGAGGTCGAGGGGGAACTATGGTAAAGACGTGAGATCGCGCTTGAGGGGTTGTCAACTCGTACAGTTATTTCGCGAGAAACGTTCTGCATCCACTAGCAACCCCCTTAAAACAGGCGCGCCACTGGTCGAAAAAGAATTAGAATTAAAGATTCTCATTCTTTTTGAGAATCTTTGATTCTATTTCTAAGAATTAGAATCAAATATTCTAATTCTAAGATTCTATGATTCTGCCTGCTGATAGTTTATTCTGTTTCACAAAGTAGAAATTTCGTAATATTTGTAATTCTTGAGGATAACGGTGCCGTAAAACAGGAATTACATGCACAGCGAAGAACCACTGCGGCATTTTCAACCCTCCATTCCATTTCAATTAAAGTATAAAAACAACTGAAACTTATTCTCGTCAGCCATCTGTACCGGCGCGCCCCGTACGGAACGCGAATCGTATACCGTCGACGTCTCCCGTCATCGTTTGTTTCATTTTTTTTTCTTCCTTCTTCGTCTCTTCTCCCACCCCATCCCTCCTCCACGCTCACCTATTGGCAAAGAATTATACTTTTTTAATTGAAGATTCTTTCTTTTTCCACGAGTCTCTTCATTGTCGCGAACGAAGAAGCAAACGAACGAGAGAAAAGTCGACGAGGGGAACGTTTCGCTTCCTTTTTTCTTTTCTTCATAGTCGTCCTACAGAAAAAAAGGGAAAAAATCCGCGCTCTCTATGGGGGGTTTGAATGCGAATCTTCGTGATCTTTATTCGTTCAAAGGCGAAAGGAAAGTCTCAATTAAACGCTCGTCCCCTTTTCCTCATTTGCTATCTACATATTCAGAATTCGAGATTTTCCACCAATGTGTATAGTCACGACGAATAAGAAGCTTTAATTTCATCGTGAAAATCGTACAATCGAAATCGAGGAATTATCTCAAGATTTCGATGTGAATTGTCGGTGAAAATTCTCATTGAATCTCCTAGTGTACGGTAAAATTAATTAAACATCTGCGAAGGAGTTTATAACCGATGGAAGTGCCGATGTTCGCGAGCGAGGAGGCGAAAATCATCGGAGATTCGTCGTGGATACGCGAGAAAGGGGTGACTTCGGCTAACTGTACAGGGAAAACTCCTTTGAAGCGTAAGTACTGCCTGCTATAGCTCACGGTGCTCGCTCAGCAAATCCGTAAACCAATCAGTGACGCCTCAACGATGTACGCGAGAACGCTAACTGGATCGGCGCGACTCTCTCCGCTAAATACTACACCCCTGTCGATTACAACTCTGTCGCGCAGAGTTGTAGCTACTATGCTGTACTTAAATACACGCTTTTATGCTATATATATAACACAAATGCCTATGTAAGTATAGATTTTGCGTCGCGAACAGATGACGTCGACGGCTCGTTTGCCGCTGATCCTTCAATTTCGAGGGCGATTGCGAAAATCACTTCGTTCGCAATCCCTTAATACTGTTCTAACACGGAGATAAATAATGCTATTTTTTACTGTCTCGAGAATCTTTTAAATCTATATGATTAAAATCATTCAAATGATCAATGATCGTTTAAATGATTGACGATCGTTATCATTATTTTCTTTTTTCTATGATTATTTAAATGATTTGTATGATGATTTATGATGACTGTAATTAACACTCAGTCAATGGTTAAAGTCAACTGTTAATTATTGCAGTCACTATTCAGTAGAAATAATAATACATTTGTTCGTTACAATGATACTTATCGGCTTTACGCGTCACGAGGCTTTGTTGCACAGTGGCAATGGATGCTGTTGCGATGAGACGATTTATAATTTACGTCGCTTCGATAGTTCTAATAAATAGAGAAGAGGGTACATTCAAGCCCCTTTGGGCTGTTGGTTCGCGTGCACATTGTTTGTTGAATTAATATCGAACGTTTCCATAGATTTGCACTGTCCGTGAGTGCCGTATATCTCGCTTCCGCAAGGTTCGACCACTGCGCGGTACTAAAGGGGCAGCCGTATATAAATTTACTATGGAAGGGAGAACGGACAACGGAGAACGGGGTGTGCCCATCGTGTCGCGAGAGAGCGAGCGTAGCCAACCCACCGATAAAGAGAGCGCTCGGATGT
Organism: Cryptus armator; assembly: GCA_963971235.1. Classification (NCBI taxonomy): domain Eukaryota; kingdom Metazoa; phylum Arthropoda; class Insecta; order Hymenoptera; family Ichneumonidae; genus Cryptus; species Cryptus armator. The sequence goes on from OZ020233.1 coordinate 27,321,215, forward strand.
TTGGCGACACCTAATTATTTCACGTTGTCTCTGTTTGCACGGGTGCCGCGGCTCTGGACGATCGTTCAACTGGAGTTTGCACAGTCGGGCCGCGCTGTGTACCGTATACCTATAGTCTATGCGTCCAGATGTGTGTATCCACGATATGGGCTCTAAAGCCGATGAAACGTGACACAACGATTGAAACATTTTTTTTTTCTTTTCGTAAATATACTATATATTTTTTTAATAAATTACTCGCGGTCCGCGATACTTGAGTTATTAAAAATTCATATTTTCACAATTTACTTCCGAGGCTTGTAGTGATTGCATAAGTAATGAAATATTAACAACTCTATAGAAAGAAAAAAATAACTTAAAATGTAAGAAATATAAATTTTGTGCTTATATTGAGTCTCTGAAAAATTTGAAAAAAATTGTGAATTTTCTAGAGGGATGAAACGTGTTACCTGATTTTTTTCGAATTTTTTTTTTCTCTCAACTATGATGATAATAGAAAATTAATCTTCGTTTGCCAGAAAAAATGGTTTTCAGAGAGTTAATTCGTTTACGGCATTCAAATGGATCATAAAGAATATGGGATATACCCGTGTCATGCAACTTTGACCCCGAATTTGAAATCCCTCGTCACCGGACTTGAAAATCGACAAATAACACTCGTTTTTGCTCGTCCCAAGAATATCATCGAGGGTCTCCTCTCCCGAGTCCCTTTCTCGACGATTCAATACTCGTAACGATTGTGAAAGCGATTTGTGGGGGTCGAGAGCACAATGGGGACGGGACAGTCCTCGATGTGTACAATAACACAGTAGTGCCTCGAGAAATCCTATGGCTCTTCGCGTCATTGTCACGAGCTGCTCATTGTCCGAACATCATCCGCGAAAATTCGAGGCTCAATCTTGCCTAACAAGATTTCCTCGACAATTCGTTTCTGTTTCAAACACTGAGCCCCTTATTTGCATGAAAACCCGTCAGTCGTGAAGCGAATGGAACATTTTTATTTTCCGTAATTTCTAATGCCCATGGACATAAGATAACTGAAAAATAATAATAAACTTAATATACTCGGAAAATAAACATTGGAAACTATTGTACACTAACCGTAATTTAAAAAATACCCGCCGGTAAATTTACAAAAAAAATCGTAAGTCGAGAAAAAAAAATGACATCGACATTACCAAATTTTTCGTTATATTGCAAAAAGTTGTTTAAAATTTTAACACACATTTTCTTGAAATGTATGATTCATTTATTGATTTTTGTTTCAATACGGGTACTGGAAATACATTTTTCATTATTCTTTCATCACTCGATCATTGTAACAAATTTTGTAAATAAATAATGAATAAAAATAAGAATTTTTTATGTTTCATTTATCCACCGAAAAATCAATGAAATGTAAAAAATATATGATCGGTTCGTGAATATATTTGAAGGATGGAAGGGTTGTGCTGTGCGTAGTATTTACAACTGCGCACTAGCTACCGCCGTAGGGACACGACGAGGGTGGACTCGAGTCAGCGCACACTCCACGGGATTGCTGCGCAGTTTGCTGCGGATGCATCGTCGTCCCCCTCTGGTAGAATCTTACAATACTGCGTCGTAGTAATAAATATCATATACCCAGTAGTTGTTCCGATGTTTAATCTCTTTGCAAAACCATCAGTTCATGTTATACTTCACTTGCGTTATATCTTATTAAATTTAAGAACGCAAGCAGCGAGAATCTATTATACAACACGTAGATAATTCATTCTTTCGTTTAGCGAATGCGCCTATTCGTGTTTGAGCGTTTCTCGCAAAGGATGAACGAAAAAAAGACAACGTAGGATCAAGAATAGAAAAGGGGTGGAGAGAAGCAAAGGGTTTAATTCATCGTCGACCCTTTTCTATCCAACAGTTGAATTGTATTATCCATCAGTCCAAAGAATCAAATTTAATTCCTCGTATTGTGGTCGGCGGCACGCGCAAATATAGTTATTCAAGTGACTTTCATTAATTTCGCCTATTCTTTTCCAACAGGCCGTCTATCCATTCAATCAGCCTTTACTGCATTAATATTTCGTCACGGTAGCGTGAATTTACTGGCTGTTCGAGAAGCTCTCTCTCTCTCCGGGTCTCTGCACCCCTTTTGTTGGTTGGCCCTCTCGGATACAACCCTTTGAGCCCCGAAAATTTCGTGCGGCGTTATCGCGACGCGCAGGGCGCGCGTAGGCATCGATGGGGGTCGAACACCGAAATCGAAGGCAGCAGAGTGTAGCAACGAAGCGCCTTGTCGCTTCTGTTACCAGCGAAAGCCCCCAACGGTAAACGCATCCGTGGATTATCCGACATCGTCGCTTCGTACATCGATTCGACGTATAAATGACGTCGAAATAATGAAGGGGATTACGATTTACACTATCGAGAGATTCTTGGAATGAATTTCTATTGGACGCGGCGTATACAATCGTAGAAGGAAAATCATTGTACCGATCAATCGTAACGAAAGTGATGAATGATTATTATAACGAAATTGTCAAATGACGATTAAAAAAAAACGTGTATCGTATATTTCGTAAAAATTTGAGAAATTTTATACAATTTATTGTTTTTTTATTACAAGTTGTTACGTTGTTGTGTATAGCGAGGACGGGCGGTAGCGCGAAGGGCGCGTCGTTTCACGCACCCTTCGTCACTGTATTTCTCTCACGTAAGGTTGCGCAACGATGAGAAATCCCTAACGCGATCGTTTGCATAGAATTACACTGAACATCGCAGTTACCAGCGAACAATGATGCACGATACATTGTAAGCTGAAAACCATATTGTACCTATATACGAAGTGTACAGCCATAATAGTTGTTGTGAAATAACTCGATATAATTCGTTCGACAATCGGTATATTGACTGCTTGATCAAACATTCGTCGAACCGAAAGGATTAACTTTTAATGTCTAAAATATGATTCCAAATGGAATTAAATAAAAAAGCTGGAAAATCCAATTTTTTAAATTTAAACTGAAAAACATCATCTAAAAAATTAATAAAAACGTAAGTATTAAATATGTTAACAAATTTGAGTGTTGTAAATTATTTCACTAAAAAAAAATTGACAAAAAAGTCAGACGTTGACTACAAAAAAAAAAAAAAGAAAAAAAAACGAATTATTTTCCAATCGTCGGAATTGAGGGTCTATACATCGATGTAATCGGAGTGCAAAAAATCGATGTTCCCAGACCGATGATGCTCTCGATAATTTTTCATCCGTTATGCTTCACAGCTCGACCGCGACACACTAGTAGGCTCTCTTTTCCGTTGAACACTCCACCTTCCAATTTCTCACAAAAAGAAACCTTACGCCATCAACCGTACTTGTGTACTTCAGCCTGCTGAGAGGATATTCGAGTGGCTCGTAACGGTCGACTCTCAACTCGACGAGAAAATACGAATATATGGACCGCCCAATCATTTTTCCAATCGATTTCCCTCCACGGGGTACATATACCTTCGAGTAACTTCCTCCCTCCCCCCTCCCTACTTTAACTTTCTTATAGTTTATATAAAAGCGGAACAGGACGAGAAACTCGTCATCGCCCGTAGGCAACGAAGGTAGAAAAAAGGTGCACACGATCGTTTCTATAGCCCAAGAGCACAGAGGCCTGTAACGCACGGGGGGTTTTGCAAAACTCCGGGAGAAACAGAGAGTCAGCCTGTCTCACTTCTTCATCTTCTCTTTACCCTCTCCGGTCTAACGAGCCACTTGTGGGTCGAATGAAAATTCCTTGCCCCTTCGAATAGAAGCGGCGTTCGAGACTTGAAGTACGTACAGGCATCGTTGTTCAACTCTATACGCACCGCTAATGCACGGACGTTCTTTCAACTCCGACGAATGGAAAAGCGTAGACTCGATCTTTTTTTCGTGAAAAAAAAAAATAAAAATTTCGACAAACTCAACGAAACTCTTCACAAACTCGAATTATTTGAATGCATGAGTGGCAAAAAGTTTACTTAAAATAAAAGTATACTAATAAAGCACTATTTCGCCGTTTTAATATAAATTTCACGGTAACTCTGAATTCGCGCCGAAACGAGAGGGTTTATACCATTTCCCATGAAAAATTACGAATATTACGATTATTTTTGAGAATATATTTCACCAAAAAAAAAAATACGTCACCAAATATAAAACAAATCATATGATTAATATATTAATTATACAAAAGCGTCAAATTTTATATTTTCCCGATATATTTTTTTTTTCCTGAGGTTAATGCGGTCCCATTAGGTAAACTGCAGTACTGCACGTGATCGAAGTATCGTTAAACGATTACCCTCGCTTACCGTTCGTCCGTACATCCGATGCAGTCAGGGGGGGGGGGGGGGGCAATCCCCTTGTACGCGTGATCAATACCACGGTCGTGTGCATACTAAGTTTGCACACATACAGCAAGAGTATCCAGGAATCATACGAGTGTACGTCTGTGTGTGTAACTATCGAGTTCTCGGTGCCCGGTAAAGCGAGATTCGAGGCACGAGCCATAGCGAATATTTGCGAGGCCTCGCAAAGGGGTCGGACTGCAAGGGGTGATTCGGCTGAGCCTACAGCACCTACATCGTAGTTACGTACACATCGGGCGATAGTATGGTTTAGCAGCGCGGGCGGCCATGTCGGTTCCCAATTAAACAAATGCTGAGGCCTCCCCGGTACATACGCGAATCACCATTGCCAGCGTCGAATATCCTCTCTACCTCCCCCGTTGCCTCAAAAGCTTTCGCTTTCGCTTCGCCGCAAGGGCGAGCCAAGAGTACTGTACAGCGAGAGCGAACTCCAAAGGGGGAGACGCGGTAGAGAGAAATAGAGATATAGCGAAGGATTGAGGCACGTGTCGACGGGTGCGTACACACCGAACCCACGGGCATTCAGCCTAAAACCTCATCACTTCGTTATCTCCGGTATATTCTCGCTATTGGGCATCGTCAGGGCGTTTAAATTACATTCGCGAATTTGCGAGTTTGATGTACTCACAGTGACTGCATAAAGAGGTTTTATACACCACGGCGGTCACGGTAACGTTAACACGTATACGTACAGTTTAACGAAACTCAATGAATGTACTCCGGCCTCGAAAATTCTGGTACGCGTAATACCGAGGAACGCGAGATCTCCCACCCTTTCGAATCTCGAAGCTTTTACCTCGCGTACTCGTTGAAATATTATTAGTATTATTATTATTAATTAATTACGATGAGAGGTTGGAAAAGGGAAACGAGATTGGAGTGCCGGAGAGTAACCAGAGTAACCAGAGGCAAAGAGACGAGGGATTGGGTATGAAAGCGAAAGTGGAAAAGGAAAAAAAAAAGAGTAGAAAAATGAAGAGGAAAAAAAAGAGATGTGAAGCGGTAAAGCGCACTCAAAGGGGTCGAGTAAGGTAAAAAATTATAAAAATTAAAGTTTGGATATCAAACTCGCCTAAGGTAATTGCCGGTGCGACAGAAAAAAAAAATCTGCGAACAGCGATACGAAGGAATAACGTTCACGTGTTTTTTTTTTTTTTTTTTTTTTTCCTAAAATTTATTAATTTTTTGCTTTTTTTTAAACCGAATCTCTTGAAGCCACTTTGGCTGCACTCGGAGTTTGGGATAATATTTTCAACGACAAAAGCCCTTCAGGCAAAATTTCATGTTGCTGCAAGTGTATTGCAAAAAATGGTTTACGAGCAGTGATACGAAGGAATAAAGCGAATGTTTTTTTTTTTTTCGCGTCGTTTTTAACCCGAATCGCTTATAGCTACTTTGGCTGCACTCTGGGGTCTGGTATAATATCTTCGAGGACAAAAGCCCTTCAGGCCAAATCTCATGATGGTGCAAGTGTGTTCTCGTCGAAATTACGAACTCTCGAATTCTCGACGGATTAGTACATTACGCGGTCAAATATTGATGTAACCCTTTCTTCCCCTCCTATCCCTCCCCTTGGGCGCCACTCGTTGTCGGTCAAGCTGTTTGACTTTCCGTTTGCGCGTATATGTTCGTTGAAGCGTCTTCGAACCGACGCGAGTCCCAAAACCCAGACGGCGCGTCAGCATCGGCTGGAGCAGACGTTCCGAGCGTTGGACTTTGGGGCGAAATTTGTCTCGTTCGTAGCTCGCCAATACCTCGAGTGGGTAGACTTTGGGTACCTTTTTTCTTCGACTCAGACGGGAACGGCAACGTTCTGTTACCCAGAGAGCTGATCGCTGCGACGTGACGCAACCTGCCAGCATCCACGAACGTTTTGCAGCGTGCGTTGTTTTCGCTCGCGTACAATCGTTGCTCTAACTCTTGGCATATTTTTTGTCGCGTGTTATCGCAAAAAAATAAGATAAATACGAGACACACGAGACCCGGCTGTTATACTAAATAAAAATGATTCATTCAGGCGTTTCTTATTTCAATAATAAAATATAGCCGTATGGAATTGAATTAACAACTCTGTGAATTATAAAATATTTATGAAAATATTTTTCGTAAATACTTCGTCGAATGTACAATGTACTTTTCTGTATAATTAAAAAGGTATACATATACCACGTTATTTGTTCAATGATTCGGGAGGTTTTATTTCAGAATTAAATAAAGTTAATTTCACCCGCGACGCGACAAATTTTATTTATCATTTTCGATTCTCCGCTCGACCGCAGCAGCTTTTTCATCGGTAAACGCATTTAATGAAAAATGTAAAATTGTCTGCAATTAAATTCATCTCTCGTGCGAAACGGAGGGTGACGAAAAAAAAATGAAAATTTCATTAATTTTTTTTTTTGCACCGAGTCTTCGACAAACATTTTGTTCGACACGTTTTTAACATCATTATTTTAAATGACATCGGTGAAAAGGCTCTTCGAGTTAAGCATTTATTCCGCGGAGCTTTCATCGCGCGCACAGTGTCCCGCGTGTATATATGTACGCAGACAATGCGCGGTGTACAGATCCGATCGATGGCTCTCGCAAGAGCCAAAGAACATACTCATCGTACTCCGTTCAAACAACATCGACATAGTCGAACAGCGCCTCGATCGTTATGTAGCCGCACCCTGGACACCCCTGTGCACATACCGTAGGTATCGGGCTACTGTTAGTTTACCTATATATACGAATTTAACTTCTATACATACTATGTATATATCGCGCACGGACCGGCGAAACTGAAAAGCTTGAACTTTTCAGTGAGAGCTAATCTGTATATCGATGCGATAACGTCGCGCTGGTGCCGCTGCGGATTAAAACTCTCGCGAAAAACTCTACTTTTTCGTTTTTTTTTTTTCGCCAAACCCCTCGCGACTTTTCACTCGTTTATCGCAAAGGGCGGCCCGTTATTACAGTCGTAAAGTTTAGCTTTTTTTTTTTTGCGTCTACTTTCATTCATTTATTTTTTTCTGGGGTCAATGGAAAATATTTCATATCCGATATTATTGGACACTTTTTTCTTTTTAATGGTATTTTTGGTCCTTTGTTGAAAAAAAAACGCGAGAAAAGATAAAACGCCACGCAGTCGATTGTACTTTAGTGAATTTCTCGTATATTACTCTTTGGCAACGAGACGGTTGTGCAGCGGGGTATCGCGTGATCAAACTTGTTAGTTTCGAGAGAAAGATTAGAGGAGATAAAGGGAATGAGAGGGAGAGGAGTGAAAATGGGAAAAGAGGATGCTTGCCGCGATGCCTAATGCGAGAGCGGAGCGGGTACGTCGTCCCTCGGTTTCCTGTCCCTCGTTCGATTCGGCCCGTCGAGTTTCTGGCAGCTCTGTCGGGACTCCAGGACAGAGGGCTCTCTGATTATCTCCTTGATTGACTACGAGTTACGCGTGTGCACGCGCGCGCCACACCGCGAGTTTGTTCCACCGTGATACGGGGCGCTCTGTTCTGGCAGACTAACCCACCGGGGAATCTCTCTCTCTCTCTCTCGTCGTAAAAGGCTGATTCGCCAACCTCATTCCGCTCTTCTTTCTCATTCACCTCGTTGTTCTCGGCTCTCTTACTCTCTCCCCGTCGATCCTTTATTCCTACGGTTATATAGTTTAGCACACACTGCCTCGTCCCGGGTACGAGGGTAGTGTACTAAGTGGAAACGAACGCGGCGAAAGAGCGAGACTCAGTAAGTAATGGAAGAAACAAGAGTAGAAACAAATGTAATTAAGATAGACGAATAAATAAACTCTAGTACAATCGGAAAATTATCCGTGAATCACGATCTTTGTATGTGTTTTTTTTTTTTTTTTTTTTTTTTTTTTTCGTAAATTGAGAGCAACGAAAATAGTTAATTTAGATAATTCATATTCATCCCGTAATTTAAAGCTTTTCGCGATATTTTTTTAGTTTAGTTGAAATTTTAATGTTGATGTTTCTAAACAAATGTTTCTTTCCACATCGAAAAACCATAACTCATTTAATCTCAGTTTTGTTATTATTTAAAATGTTTCAAAGGTCCCATTGCAGAGGCCCCGTAAAGCACGGCGATGTAAAATCAACATATCGGACATTTTACAGGAAGATAAATAAATGAAAATATCTCTCTGAATAAAGTTTCGACTAACGACGAATGGGAGAATGTGGATGAAACCGTTGATCGACTGGCACGCAGCACCAGGAAGACTTCCATTTTCCCCCCTATCTCTCGAACGAGTTGAAAGTCACGAGCGCGCGTTGATTAAACTTTCGTAGATTTAATGGGGACGCTAATTGGCGAATAACGAGTTATCACGAGTAGCAAGCGGTGGAAGCGGCGGGACCATCGAGGAGGCATCTCGAATGAGTTTGTGAACAGACGAAGTCTGTATATTTGGTTCAACTGTAGCGTTCCGACGCTGTAGTAGAATCAAACACAGTCTTCAGCTTCGGCTCGACTTCCCTTCGTCTCCGAGAGCAGACGACGAAATATTGTCGCGACGTACAAATTGTAGATCGATAGACTGACGGAAGTACGAACTACTAGGAATCTTCAGACCATTTTACAGCTCAGAGGATCGAAGGTGAAACTTCGAATGGCGACGATAATTGGACATTAACAGGATGAAGATATTTCCGGATCTGTTTTCATTTTGTTTTTATTCAAAAATCTATTTTCATATATCAAATATCTTTATACAATAAAATCTAATTTTTTTTAATATGAAAATCGGAAGATAACTTTAATAATAAAAGCGATAAGCCAATGATGAAAACATCAGAATTCAGGAATGTCTAATATGGTAAACTGTTCGTATTAATAAAAAAAATGATTTTCCCCGTTCCTCGTTTTATCAGAATCTATCGTCCTCTGGAAAAACGAGGGGAATCTTGCAAAGATTTCACGAAGGCAATGAAAGGGGCCGATCGAGTTACACGAGTCTTCGACACACTAAGAGATTCTACTGTACACGAAAATGTCATGTGGTAACCACTACAAGGGTGTGCTAACGAGGCCAACTTTCCTAACTGTCGCGTTAAAAGTCGATCGCGTCTTTCATCGTATCATCGTCTCTCGTCGTTTCGTGACTCCGCTAACCCCCTACCAGCTTAGTCTCGAGTTCCATTCCGTATCTCTTTCCATTCTTCCGCACTCTCTCTTCATTCCTCAGTTCGCTATTGGTCCCAAGGATGTGCGACTATTCTGGTTCTCGTTTTCCTCCCTTGCGGTCAATCCAACTCATCAACTTGTCGTTCTTTTTTTTCTCTTTCCTTTTCTTTCTTCCATTGCCCCGAAGCTTCGCTCAACCGTTCGGATTCTTCTCGCGTAACGTTGCGTCATCCCCTTGCGAAACTACCCCTTGCATCCCTATCCGCACTGCGAAGAAGCATTAAGGGTAGTAGTGGCCCTTGCTGATTGGCGAATACCGAGCGGGTCAGTGGGCCACGGACGTCGCACTCGTTTTCTCCGGCTGAACAGTGACAAAGGAAACGTGGAATGTAACGCACCATCCAACTAGTCGGCGGTCCCTGAGCTTCCATCGGTCTATAGCGAAAGACGAAGGGGGTTGGTGAGAAGAAAGGGACAGAGAGCCATCGGGGACGAGAAAAAAAAGGGTGCTGGACAACGAGGGCGGCCTTCAGCGAGGGGTAGAAACGTAGTGGAATTGGGATTCGAGGACCGGCCTTTATCTCGTCTTTCACCTCGCCAATCGAATTTTCTGTTGTCATGATGGTCTGTCCCTTGTTGGACGGCGCGCGTCTTCGAAAATAGTCCATGCAACCACCGACGACGCAGCGTCGAACTTGAGAATCGGAAATTGGAAAAGCGCAGAAAGAGAGATTGAGAGGAAACAAAGACTGGGAAGAAAGCGAGAGAGGCGGGAATCGAAGTCTGAATAGAATACGAGACAATGGAGAAAAGCCGAACGACGAGTTTTTCCCGAGTTATCGAGTCTCTACGCACCGGCATTCTTCAAATAACGTGCGCAAGACATCCCATTGGTTAGTGTTTAAAAATAACGATAAAAATATTTGCGACTATATAATAAATATATCGCTGCAAAAAATACTGCCTATTATATACTATACTACTGCAAAAATATTTTTACAAGTCATTTTTCGCAAAGTTTTTATTACGAAATTCTCTCGCGTTTATCTGTTCTTCAAATGTCGAAATAGGTAGAACGGCGTGACTCGGAAAAAATAATGATGAGTTCGCAGATGGAAGCTGATCGATGTTAACGACGATGTTGTTATACTTTTAGCAAGTCTCGCAGGAATTCTGGAAGCAATCAGAAGCGAATTCGAATTCTGTTCGGCGCTACATTTTTGCGAATCTTTCTTCGTGTGATGCTCGGTGGATCGGTGCTTCTACGGTGATTCTCCAGGGTGTAATTCTTCGGGGATAAACGGAAAACTTTTCCGGCGTACTAGCGGGGTGAGGAGTGAAGATAAAGTTTGAAGGGACGAAACGACGAAGCGCGCGAACAAACAGAGAAATGTTTGCCGAAGTGACCAATAAGAAATTGCATTTTCGTTGGAGAGATTCGATTTTGGGCGGATTTTACGTCCGAAATTCGCCACGAGTTACGTTATCGCTTGAACAATGGGTCGCGACTACACGTCACTGTCGTCTCTCGTATGTATAAACAACAACAAAAAAAGAGAAAAACACCGAGGTGATTCACGCGCGCAATTTTGTCAAAGGGCACAAAATGGCATTTAGGCTAAAAGCAAATGCGAATTCGGGGAAACGCGCCGACGAATTGATCACCCTCCGCTGCATCCGCTGTCCGCGTTCAATTCCCTTCCCGGGATTTTGCTCCCCCTATGTTATAGTTGTCACCGTAACTCGGATTGTTCACGATATAGCCACAGTGTATATCCATTCGATAATAATATTGTCAAATTGTTGAGTAGATTCGAACGTTTATGCATTTTTCCCCCTCGCGTTTGTTCGATTAACACCCATTGATCAATTATCTCGATTGATCAACTCGATAAAATATATAATATCATTTTTTTTTATTAATTAATTGATTTTTTTATTTCTACAAATCTGCATGCGGCAATTTTTTTTTTACCGAATGTTTCGACTGACTTTACAATAAAATTGTTTTTTCTATTAAAATGTTTTTTTTTTTTTGATAATGAAAAAAAATAATTTGTTATTTATTTTTTATCGAAAAAAACTGGCAATCGGATTCACCGAAAATTTGCATTAAATTAACAAGTACTTCGTTAAAGATAAATGGCATTGGGGAATCCGTTATAAGCGTGGGACTCGACGGTGTGACAGACGGAGAGAGACGGAGGAGACTCTTGCGAGTCTCGGGTACGATGTTCTTATGCGGTACGCGGGTCCCACAACTCCCAAGGGAAGACAGTTTATTGCGGTGAAAGCTTACTCGATAGATCAAGTCCGTCCACTCCTCCGTTACGGTACACGATTACAGCCGGTGATCGATGATACCGAAATCGACTGTTCCCCGTGCAAATTCATCGTTGTACCCGCTATGGAAGACTCTTTAAATGAATCGACTTTCATACTGTTAGGGAGCAGTGAGACTAATGACAATCCTAATTACATAATAAGCATTTCGCTGTCCATATTTGCAATATGAAATCGAGCGAAAAGAAAGTCAACTACGAGCCCATTTTCTGATCCCGATAAGTAACTCGTTCTTTTTATTTTCGTAATTTCTTTCCCCCTTATTTTTTTTTATATTTTCGGTTTATATTTTCGGGTTTGAATTGCACATCGGTTAAAATGTTGATATTTATGAAGTACAGAGTCTCTTTGTGATTAATTACTCTGGTATAACTCTCTATAACTGGTAAAAAAAAAATGAAAAGTCTCGAATTGAAATTTAATAGACGCGACGGCGGAATCAAAATCCGGTGGCCTTCAAAATCTTCCAACTTTAGCTTTCAAACTCAATATCAACTAACCTACGAAAGTCTGAACTTCACCTCGCGCGTTTGATAATGCGGCTTGAAATTTCAACCTCTGAGAGAACTCGGCTCGAGCCGTTCGACACTTCAAGGATACGCTTCGTTCCTCGTCCCCGAGGGTTTGCCGAAGACCATTGACTTTGAAAACCGAACCCCATCGTAAAGCAATTTGTCATTAATAGAATTTAGAGGCGCATTATTAAACGAGATTTCGCGCGGGCGGAGAGAGTTTCTAGACGAGAAGCAAAGCAGGCAAAGCTTTTGCAGAACCCCCCTCTCTCTCTCTCTCTCTCTCCGGTGTCTGAGTAGAGCTTCTTGCTCTTCGTGCATCAAGCCACCGAAATGTTAATAAGTTATCGGGGACCTCAAGAGGGTGCGCCGCGGGTCTCTTGCTTCTCTTACCCGGGGGGGTGACGTTAGTTATGTCGCTTCTCCTCGGCACCTAATCTGAAATATCTTTTGTCTGACGAGGCCGGCCCCACACCGTACTCTCCCGTCATCGTCGCGGGGCTTGACGCTTTACAACGTCGTCCACGATGTGTACTATCGAACTTTGTGGCTTCTCGGTCGCTCACGCCCTGCCTTTGCGAAATTAACGTTTAATCAATGACCCTATAATTTTCCCAATAACGGAGAACTGTACGCATTTTTTTTTCTTTGAAACCTTTCATTGATCTTTCACTATAGATTCTTCAATGTAATTTCTATAGACGATATCAAAATAAAGTGAAATTCTCCCTAAGAAATTATTAATTACAAGGAAAAAAAAAAATATGCCGTAATTGCGATGCATTGATTGTTGAAATGTTTAATCGTCAACTGGTACATTACATTTAATGTACAATTATAATGAAATATTAACGTACAATATATTAAAAATTGTAGACGATACTTCACTTTTAAACATTTATTTTTATTTCACGATAAAAGTACTTCGTATCCAATCATTTAATTTTATTTCACTGTAAAAGGACATACATTTTTTATTGCTATTGTATATTTAATTTAATGTACCATTTTATGCAAAAACACTTCCAATATAAGTACATCTCATTTACGATTTTCTTTACACTGTAGAGAAACTGGTTATTGAAAATAAATTAATTTTAACGACGAACGATCAATTGTGATGACAAACCATTTATTTCCATAAGGCAATATCTGTAATCGACTTGAGATGCCTGCCAGTCTAAGAAGATTGCAAACTGAACACATATGCCTCGCGCAATAAAAAAGAAAAAAAAAAAAAAAAAAAAAAAAAAACTTTGAAACTCTGCATACTGTAAAAGCATTTGAAAGTTCCGAAGTGAAGTTACAGCATTCGATGACGGAGAAAGGCGAGAAGGGTGTCTTCGAATATAATAAAGGGATATATAACTCTAAAGGGGACTCGTATCGTTGATATTACAACTGAGCTCTCGCACTCACACATCCCGAAATAGTATCAAGCTGTTGCTCCCAATAATCTCGCGTTACGCAATCGATCCCACGTCTAAATATTCTCCTGAATAAATATTGTCGGTGTAATGCGACACACCGGAATCATCTGTGCGTCGAAAACATTTTATACTTCGTTCCGACTTCGCTTAAGCTGGCGAGAGAAATTACATAGAAATGTCTCGGTTCCCTTTCGCGGGAAGTAACACGAGAGCTATATTTTCACGAAGGGTTCGTCGCGTAAGGGTGTCGAATAGAAAGACAATTGTCTCGAGAGAATTTTCACTTGGCTTCCGTCGACTGAGTACAAGAATTTGTTTGCGCGGTGAAAACACGACATTGCGCGTGTATCCCAAACTCAAGACTTATCTCGAAGCGTTACACAGCACCGCGTAACTATGTTGTATTTGCACGGGGAGTCACGTAAAAGGCGGAAGGCTATTTTGCAAGTCATACGTGACAATTGCGTAAGCATTAGCTTCGAGTTGTGTCGACACAGCGAATTAACGAGACGAAAGGTAAGTTCTTTTCTCAAAAATACGAAGCTATTAAAGTTCCGTATTTTTTTTTTTTTTTTTACGTCTCGGCACCTGTATCGAGGCCTTCTCACCCATCGGAACAAATATACTTGTCGATTCATCTATTTATCCAAGTAATTATCAGTGTTTGACAAATTTTTATTGCTTCGCCTCTATCGGCACGAGAGAAATAGAGATAACATTGTATTGTATAACATTGTAGTAGAAAAAGATTTGTTTTCGTAAAAAAAAAAGTCGAGATTTTATCTTGCGTTTTTTTTTGTTTATGAAAACGCGTTCAGAATGTTCTAAAACGTCGAAAAATCGTATTTAGAGAAAAATGTCTCGATGTATGTGTGTGAGTATCAGCCGAAAAATATTTACACCCCTATAACTTGAGACCGTTTCGGACTATCAAGCTGCACATACACATCGCTTCCACACTTTTCAAATCGTCGTAAAAAAACAATTGGATGCAGAATTTCTCAATAGAAGTGTTTTGTAAACGGCGATGCAAAAAAAGAGTAATCGATGTGCAACTTAAATTTGTATCTTTTTATTCTACGGATGACGAGATGTATCAAACATTCGATCAATAAAATTGTTCGTCTTAACGATGGCACTTTCACGAGCGTCGCTGAGAATTGATTGAATCACTTAGTAGCGAATAGCGCGGGTGAAAATAGAGGCGATGTACAGAGTGGCGGCTGTGGCGTTTCCTCGGACGAACATCTACCGTACAACCGTTGGTATATGGATCGCCGAACCGAATTACACCCACGCCTCGTGTAAGACGACCCGACAACCGCGAGCGACGTGCAGCGTGCGGTCTGTCCAGGGGCTGTCGGGTGTCGAGCGCGTATTCTACGGTATACATGTATATATTTTAGCACGATATGCATAGATATTCTCGATCGGTTATACGAGGAACCCGTCCGGGCATTATTAACGAAGCTATTAAGCTGAGACGTCTTCCATGTCGCGTTCGGCTAATGGAAATAAGATTGAGAGTCCCTGCAAGGCTTCCCTTGTTGACCGCCTCCCACCCCCCCCCCCCCCTTTGCCTTTGGATCGGAGAATTAATAAAAGCCATCGGACAGTCAAGATTTACGAGACATCGCTATGATTTGTCGAAGTTTGCATGACAATCCTCACGAGCGTCGAAGAACATCATAAGAAATTAAAATTACGAAGTTGCAATGCAGGCATCTCTTTGGAGCGCCTTTTTTTTATATTTTATTTAATTCCGCCAATTTGATTCGCGTTTCTCGAACTCGACATTTAAGGAGTACCAGACTTTCAGTTCGGGCTATTAATACCAGGGATTTTTTTGTTTTTTTGTTTACCGTAACATTAAAGGCAGACGAAATTTATACGTTTATTTCGCACGCTCCAGGCTCGCGCGATCTGCTCTCGGGGGATATTAATCTGTCGAGGGAATTAATCGGCCGATCGACGATCGTTATCGGGAGGCTATACTAGCTAAGTTATAGTAGCGGTGAGCGCGGCATAAGCACGTTTTGCTCGCTTGGGTTGTTCGAATGAATCAAAGCAAAGGGGCATTCGCACCTGACATTTAATTTCAAGACATTACTCCGATCACAGCTTTCGAGTCGCTGGGCATTCGATGCAAACGGTGATGGGAGTACCGGAGAAGTATGAGAGACCCGAGCGAAATAACGATATCGAATTCGATTTGAGGCAAAATGGGATACAGTGAAAAACAATATTTAAAAAAATGAATTATTGAAATACTATTACGAATTGCAGTTTTTTCGATGAACACTCGACTTACAAAGCTAAAAATACTACATAACCCTTTATTTCTTAATTTCTTGAGTTTTTCGCCTTCAGGAGGTTCTCGTTTTAGAAAATAGCACGCGATTGTCCGAGTTGCTAAAAATAAAGAAACAACGGAAGAGAAAGGCTGTTTTATCGCGATTTTCGTCGAGTCTCTCAGTCCCATTAAATAGCACTTATGTGTATACATATCTGCATGGATCGCGACACCTTGAATATATCTACGATCTCGTAAATATATCAAACAGCGACACCGTAGTCACGATCGATTATCCCGGACGTATCGTATCTCCTCCCTTCGATCCGTACTGCAATCTGTATGTCGCGAATAGAGGGACGGAAAATAAATGTCAAGTGTAAAAGTCACGACATGCATTGCCCGGGCAAAATAAAACGTCGTTAAATCCGCGATATCCGATGTTTCGGATAAAAGATTAAACGGATAAGGTGAACGTATCAGTCTGACCCCTTCGTGTAAGCAAAAAAAAAAAAAGAAGCACGATGAAAAGGTTGTTAGCCCTTTACAACGTGATTTCGCATAAACGTTACATTGTATTTTCTCGCATCGTAATATTTCTTTGTATCATTGCAATCCAAATTAATTTACCTTTTCGCATCGGGAGATCGTCGGTTTTTCGAAAAATTTCCAAATTTAATTAATTACGATAATCAAATTGAAATGAAAATAATTCATTATTAATATTAGTGACATTATCACAATTTTATTAATTTGTTAATTACATTTTTTTTATGAATCGTCCCACGGAGTCTTTTTGGAAAACGGTTCACTGACACTGAGTCTAATGGATGGTAATTCTTGATGCAATTAAGTATTGAAAGGAATCCGGTCTGATAACACGTCGAATTATTATTATAATTATTATTATTAATCTTGAAACCACTGGGTAAATCCCATTTCTTAATAACAGCTTGCAACGTCGCCGACTCGAATGCTTCAAAGGGTTAATTCTCAAAGAAAGAAGAAAAAAATTTACGAAAGGATTTTTTGATAAATCGTAAGGCAATCGCCCGAGGGTAGTGCTGGTACACTCCCCTAATTGGAACTTTGTAAGTATATCACAGTGGCAGATGAGTAACGTTCAGAGACACCCTGATGGCGCGAAGGCCCCGAGATCCCCCGAATAAGTCGAATCACGCCGCGCTCACGCCTCGTCTCTCCTATAAAAACGAAATCCTGGACCCCATCGGCGAGAAGGGGGGATGGTTACTGGTGCTACCGTTTGGTCGTTACTCTCGTTACCGAGGATCCAAAACGGGCTCCTCTCACCATAAACCGTCGACCGGGGGTTTGCGAGATCCTCCCATCTATAGGCTACGGTGGCATATCAGAGGCCTATAGCTTTTTCACCGTGCGAGCGTTCTATAGCGGGGTGGTATATACGAAGGAACGCGGTTTCGTACAGTATCCAGACCGCGTGAGCGAGAGATCGTAAAACCTTTTACGGCTATCCATTGGAAATTAATTGGAGCGATAGGTGAATGCGACCCAAAGGCTGAGGCCGCCTCCTCTCGTCGCTTCGCTTCAATATATCGAGCGCATGTATAACCCCGGGCATTCTCGAACACTCGAAGATCCACGCGGATAAGGCGAATCCTATTTTCTATGGATATAGACGGTTCGATCGTAAAAATTCGAATTTACTGATTATTATACATGGCAAGCAAAAAAAAAAAAAAGAGGTAAAACCGACAAACGCAGCACTCTACACTTTAATACCGTTCGCGAGAAGATTGAAAAAAAAAAAAAAAATGAAAGTTAAACTTTGAGTCTAAAGTCATCGCTTGCGATATAAAAATGCTTGAGTCACAAAAAAACCTTATTAGCATTAACGCCATAATAAAAGCACTCATCGCTTTTTTATTTTTATCGTTTTTATAATTCGTTCTCTTTAATATGAAATAAATATGTTTTACTATTTTTCATTTGTTTTTTATTATCGCCCGACTTTGCAAGAAATTGCAGGCAAACGTTGTAAAATTCAAAAAGCCTCGTGGCATACGCTCTGTGGTTGATGTTGCGAGAGGTTTAGATGGGATACCTTATCGGTTGCCCGTGGAAACATCTACACTGGTTGGTTATACATATTGTAGCAAGCAAAATGTGTATCGTGACAGTGCCGTTGTTGGTTTTCGCTATCCCTTCGAACACAATTTGCGTATTCAAGCCCTCTTTCCCTCTGTCACTCGCACAAAATCGTCGTACACTCTCCGAACGAGCGAGGGAGCGATAATTATGTTTTGTCTGTTCAAAGGGTTGCCACGAACAGCAGGTGGTAGTGGTAGTGGTGGTGGTTATACCGTGCGGGGTACACTGACTCGCCTCGGGGATCTCTATCGAACGCCGAAAATTTCAATTCTCCACGTGTAATGTACATCCGAGCGTATGAACGAACGCGTCACGTTGTCGAGCAATGCGATTGTTGCTATTCCGATATCTCCAATTCGATTCGCGCTGTATAGGTACCTACGCTTGTACATGAGATATATATAATTTTACGAAGCTATCGGCGCGATACTCGCGAAACGAAGACAAATGCCCGATAATTGAAAAGAACGAAAAAAAGAAAAACTAATTATAACACGCGAATAGAACGTTATCGTCGCACGCGTTTGTCGAGGCAGTATTCAGAAGAATATTGTGTTTGATGTTGAATTGTGTGCGCCTTTCTGTGTGTGCGAATGTATTCGAGACCTCGAATGCCTGGTCGATGCACGAGGCTTATATTATGCACATGAGAGTTGAGGGAACTAGAGGCCGGGAAAACTCGCAGTGGCTCTAGTGCCAATGCTCTTTCGCCTTGAGCTACTTGGCGGTCGCGTCGGACGTTGCCACCGCCGAGAAACTCATACATCTACATCGTCGTCGTCGTCGTTGTCGTTGTCGTTGTCGTTGTCGTCGTCGTCGGTGATGGAAACGTGTCCTCGCCACCAGTCAATAACGTATAAATACTTACACAGCTATCTATGCGAGCAACGAATACAGACACTTATATGATGTGTATTATTGTACGCGAGTTCGCGCACTGCAAATTAGATCGGTGCTAAACGTTATCTCTCTGCGCTTTGTAGTGGCAAACACACGAACACGGAGAGAAGTATGTTACAGTATCGAGTATATGAGTATAGATGCGCGAATTAATTCATTTTTTTTTGTTTTTTTACATCGCAAATCATTGTCTCTGGCAACTGTGTTGCAAGATTTATTGAACCGTACGCTCGTGCCATTCATCATTTACAGTCACTATCGATATATCCCTCTTAACCCTTTAAATCACCGGAGAATTTATCTACTGACTCGTTAATGTAGCGTATTTTTTAAACGGCTCGATTAATCGTTATGACATTTTTCGAATTTTCTCGGAGGATCGGTACTTTTGATCGATAATTTTTTTAATTTCTTTTTTATTTAAAATTTTTTTAAAATATTTTTTTTGATTCAAGATAACATATTTTTACATACCACAAAAGGTATTATATATATACGTGGCGCTTTTAAGGGGTCAGTAGACTTCATAGTAATCGCTTTGATAAAAAATTATCAAATTCGTATAATAACTCATACGTCTAATGGCAAAAAATGGTATATCTTATATGTATATATTTGCCTACTATGTTTTGGAAGATATTTCCCAGATATACGAGGTATATATATAAAAAAAATGATATATCTCGCGGCAAAAAGTTCAGTAATCCGTGCACATTTATACTTCATTTCTATCGCGGTATTCAATACTTTTTTTTTTCTTCTATATATTTGTCGATTTTTTTTATTTTTTTTTTTAAGCAATATGTACGAGAGTACACGAGGGAGAAGAGAATCAACAAGGAGTACGCGAACCGCGCAAAGAGATATTGCTAAAGCGCATCACGATGCGACAGCGTATAAATACATTATCCCAGACGGGATGCTCAACGCGTTGAATAATTTACAATAGGGAATGGGTAGAGAGGAATAGTTGCACGCGCGCAAGTACGGTTCGGCTCGGAGTTATTCACTACCATTGAAATGTGAATGCTCTGCCATATAATAGTACCATCTATAGATGCAGCTTTTGCTATATAATCGCGAAACAATCTCGCGCGGGAGTCACAGACCTGTAAAGCGTGGACTCGTTCCTTTCCTTTCGACAGTAACACGATTTCAACTATTTCATACGAAAACTATTAAATTTATCAATTTTTATTATTATTTTCGAGTTTTACGGGCTTTGCTATTACAAGCGTATATCAGGAGAATTTTTTTGTTTTTTTTTGTTGTTTTTTTTACGAAGTTTCGCATGTAAGGTCGAGGAGTTCGTCGATGTGACATTTTGCACGGTAATATAGATGCCTTTCACCCGAGGGGACTTTCGGTCGATTCCACTGCTACTGCACGGCTGCATCAATCTATAACGTAACTCCGAACGACTCCTCAGAACCGACCATTTAATTTAGCCAACGCAGCCGAGTACCGGACGATTCGTTTGCAACTCCGAGACCCGCGTGAGTATTCGTTCCTTTACGATCGCCGGGGAGCTCGTAAACGTTTATGCCGGAATGGAGTCCAAGAATCGGACCAACGACTACGACAACGTCCCGCCGAGGTAGAAGCAGCACTTGCGCAATCACTCGCGGATATCTGACATGCCTCCGCGCGGATCTCGGCGCAATCCTATCCAATGGTCACCGATCCCCACATGGATTGTACGTCTTTTGGATTGCATAGACTATATAGCATACGATGGACAGTAGCGAGAAAGCGAAACGACTCTTCTTCGCCAAGAACTTTCATATCAACGAAAGATGCACCATAAAAATGTTAACAAGATACAACCACAGGACGATAAAAATGTAAAAATTGAGAATTTTTTTTTTTTTTTTTCGTCGACGAACCTTTTATCGAAATTTGTGATTTGCATATCATAAATAGTCCGAATATCCGAGGATCGGCTGTAATATATATCGAAATCAACGATTTCAATATGAAACACTCGACCGCGAAAGATTCGGTAATAGATCGATCGCGGGTTTTGCACAGTTCTTGCGAAATCGGTTAAATAACTCGTGATGCATTATAGTGGCAACAAGCGAAATTCAATATAAAATATACAGATAATAAATAAAATTTCAAAAGTTTATGCAAAAATTGGGTTACGCTTTTTTTTTTTACTATACAATAGTTTGTCCCGTTTCTCATTGGGGACAGGTGGCCTTTTCCACTCTCTTCCTATGTTTTAATTTTAGATATTGATCAACGCGACCGTTTGCTGAATTCTATGCAATCGGACGTCATAGGAAAAAAATCGTTGCATCGAACGCGCTCACCCCGAACTTCTGTCGGCGCTGACACAACCAATTATAATATGTCGCGATGTTATGTACGACCATTCATCGTCATCGTCCGTGAATCGCTTTCTATGTCGCGCACGCAATCGATATTCCACGCGATTTCGCCGGATCTCATCGCACGCGAGGGAAAACACACAAAAAAACAAAAGAGAAATATGCGAAAAAAAAATCACGATAACGCGCTGGGACGACGTAATAAAGCGTGCGAATTCGCAACAACGGTTGTGTTTAGCGGTTGCATTATTCGTGTTACGTGTATCCGTAGAGCAGCGGACGGACAGACGGAAGAACCGGCGAACTGTATAGGAAGACCCCAATTTGCCAACAATTCGGCAAGCTGTCCGTCGTGTCCGGAAACCGCGGCAGCTGCCGGACTCTCAATCGGCGACCGGTGCACACGGTAACTTGATGCCCCGAGTCACGTGGATAAATCTGCGGTTTCGCAGGCTATTTTTTGAATTTTTTTAAAAATAAAAATTCGTCGTTAAACGTCTTTACGCCGAGGAAGAAAAGTTTAGAAATGCCGAAAGGCGAATGAATGATCCAACTTTAATTAAACGACGCATCGATTCCCAGTGATTCTGGAACACTGTCTTATGATTCTTGCAAAATTTAACCCCTTGAACGATCGTTATTCGGATAAGAAATTTCTTTTTTTCGCACAAGAAAAAAAAAACTATTTAATTTAATTACGATTATTAAAATAAAATAAGCAATATAATAATAATCATTATTATTATAATATAATTATTATACTGATAATTATATTATTAGTACTTGAATAATTCTAATTTTTAAATAATTGATAACTATAGTTCTTTTTTGTGCAGTACAGCTTTCCAGAAACGATATAATTTGAATTTTGGATGCAACTCTTGGAGGTAAATAAAATGATTGACACTTGGATTGTTAAAAAAAAAAAAAATTCGTCGAGGGACGAATCGTCAATACGGATCAAATATTGAATGAATTGTGAAACTTTAATCCGTATTCTTATCCGGGAGCAATGAATACGAGTGCAATTCATAAAATTGCAATAAGGAAGTAAGTTTGAAGCCAACGAACGAAATATGGAACAAATCGAGCCTTATATGCCATAAGCCGCGCGGCAGAGGGTTCGAAAGGCCTAAAGTAGGCGATTCTCACCGAAATACGAGTCGAGCGTGCCGCGGGGGGCTCGAAGTGTGCATGGGAGCGAAAGCAAAAAAAATGTAGGGTGGAAATGAGAGAAAGAGAGCGGAAAGAAAGAAAATGGTAAAAATATAATACAAAACATCTCCCTCGCGTGGAACCTCTCGCTCTTTTTTTATTCTCACACGAGTGCGTTAACCAGCGGGTGATTCTCCGGGACACCAGTGAGAGAAATTTTTTTTATTTCTTTTTTTTTTCTTCACAAATCGTCGCCGGGGATGTACTCATTATGGTGAAAAGCTACGGTGAATCTGCGGGAGAAGTATCCGAGGGGGGCAGATCGAGGGAGAAAAGCGTGGAGTGTCAGTTCTGTGAGCCTGTTGACGAGAGATGGGAGACAGGGATACTAAAATGAAAAGAGCACAGTGATTGGCCGCTTTGGTAAATCTTGTGGCAGCGTTGAGTTTCTTTTTAACTAACGACTTGCATGGACCGATCACTGATGACTGGCCAACCACTGTACCCTTTTGGAAGGATCGGTAGCAAAATCGCTGGGGCAACGGAACGAGAAAAAGCAGAAGCACGGCGGGCGGTCTCTCGTCACTCGGCTGCCGGTGCCAATGTTACAGCAAACGGGCACAGCCGACGCACAGGGGAAAAATCATCTCCCCGCGCGCTGCGACGTTAATGCCGAAGTAATGACTGGGGTGGCAACGTTCGAGGGCCCTCTCGAAAGCGTATTCCATCCTGTGTGGCACACCGATGAGCACGAAGGGTGGTTGAATGCGGGACTCGCACTGTTGCGCAGCGACCTCTCGGTATATCCCGCGCGTTTTCTTGGTGGAAAAGCTCCACGTCAATCATGACAGCCCGGGGGTCGTATAAGGACCGAGGATGCCGTACAAGCCTCGACGCTTTCGGCCCCCGCGGGACAGTGCCGCGGACGAGAGGCGGAAAGAAGAACGAGGAGAAGAGAAGGATGAAGAAAAAAAATATACACTGCCCCCTGAAACTTGTCACGTTAACCACTCGTCGACATTTTCTCCCGCTTGCTCTTTCCTTCTCGTTTCTCGTTTCGCCACGGGAATCGAACCATTTGCATGCAGATTTTTTCGAGGACTCTTTTCCATGCCACGCATCAACGAACGCGACGACGAACGGCCAGAGTTTTATCGGAAAAGTGAGTTTGTTCCGCGAATGGAACGGGCAAATCGATGGGGCTACTCTTCGACGACCTCCATTCTCTACAGCGTTGTTCATTTTTTTTTTTACAACGAAAGGAACATCCAACTACCAGTGATTGCAACTTTTCAAAGAAAAACCAAAAACTCTTATCAATCCATTTTATTTTAAGCCAATAGCATGTAGAACTACGAAACTATCCAAATTCGTAACATATCGACGCAGAAATTGCGGCTTCAAAAAATCCAAAGTCAAGACAATACTGAAATGTCCGACAAACAATAATTAATCGCCACTCAGCCAACGAAGCTGCCAATCACTGTGCTGTGCGACCTTACGGTAGCTTTGGCACGTTGAAGCTGTCCAACTTCGTCTACTTTCCGCCGCATCCTTTCTAAGCAGACGTTGACTCAGCCGTTCAGCTTTATCGTGCCTCGATGCACCGTCCTATATACTCTATCAGTGTCTCGTCACCCTTATTACTCAGAGTGATTGATGAAGCCACCGTATAAGCGGGTAATCCCGTATTATACTCCTGTATAGTCGATGCGAAACAAGGGATGTTGAAGATAGCCGATAACAAGGTACGGCCCCCAAGAGCACAGACAAAAGAAATTCGTCACATCTTCGACCTTGTCGAAGGCGCGGTAATGACCTTGTCCTTGAGATTGTCGTGGCTGCGCAGTTCCCGCATCAGCGCACTAGGTGCCCCCCTTTTTTTTTTTTTTTTTTTTTTTTTTTTTTTTTTTTTTCGTTTCGTGACTACTATATGCGTGTGAATAAATTCGGACAGGTGGGTCTTACGCTGCTTCTCGTCACCGGCGCCGGTGCGCCATATCGTATATACGCTTCCTTCTTTGTTCTCAGCTTAACACTACGCACTCTCTCTCGATGCTAACACGCCTTATACCGCGCATACGTAAAAAGATACTATTTAGGATTATGTACATGTCCTGTCCCCGGTGTGTATGTTATGCAGATAATACGCGAGGCTCGCGGGTGTGTCACCTTGACAAATTCAACGAGTGTCTATTTGCACTGAATTATGCGTTTGCTCGTCTCATCGTACAGGTATACGTTAACAGTTTGAATGATAAACAACAACGAAAAAAACAAAACAAAAAAAAACACGGTAACACGAGTCTCATGCGAATTATCGGTCCGAGAAATGACACTGCTTCGAAGGTCGTTCGGGCTATCGAAGAATTCACGAAAGCGTGAACATGTTGACCGACTGAGAATACTCGTTGCGTAAGAGATTCGCCAAGAATTTAGCGTGTACTTTGACATCTATTTTATAATCGTATTCAAGGAACAAAGAAGCAGATGTCGTGGGAGTGTCGCTGGTGATTGCATGTCTCGAAAAAAAAAGAATACATTCTCGCGACGGGACACGTGAATTATTTTTGTCCGCCTGAGCGAAACCTCGCAACGCTTTACGATGCTTTCGCGCGCAAGCGTCTTTTAGGCGAAGTTAGTGGTTTTTTTTTTTTCGATGTTTCTTGCCTTTTCATCGTTCTTCGCTCTTTTACCCTTAGCCTTTAGAGGAGCGAAAGGGAATATGAAGGGCGGCGGGGCGAGAGGTTAGGAACTTCGCGAAACCTCGCAGTGGCTTCCACGAAAGTGGCTTGTACGAGGGATCGCACGCAATCTTACAACTACCACTACTACTTGGTTGCTTGGCGTTCGAGTAGCGGATGAGATCGACGGTTCTGGCTAATAGCAACGGTAGACCACGCGGAAGCCGCCAATAAGAAAATTTATGAAGCCACAACGCCGGATGGGACGTGGATCGAGGAAGCGTCTCCCCCTCCAAAAACCCGCACCGGCTTCTCTCGTCTCTTTACCTATACTGCGTATCGTATTATACGAGGAACTAGAAAATCGTCGTGCGTGGCTTCCACCTGCTCCCTCTAATAACGCCACGAACACGGGGTTTTAGTCTAGTAGATACAGTATGTGTTATATTGCGTGCTTAGTTCCGT
This sequence comes from Cryptus armator, assembly GCA_963971235.1. Classification (NCBI taxonomy): domain Eukaryota; kingdom Metazoa; phylum Arthropoda; class Insecta; order Hymenoptera; family Ichneumonidae; genus Cryptus; species Cryptus armator. Next base: position 27,346,976 of record OZ020233.1, read on the forward strand.
ATACCTGCTGCCCCCTCGTTCTTGTGTATCCCTTTCTATCCTTCCATCCGAGAAGGATATGGAACTAATCTCCGAGGCCTGTTGAACCTACAAGCGATCTATAGATCCGTCGGATAATCTACTAGATCACAGCTTAATTCACTATCGGCAATCGATATCGCCATTTTTGTAGTCATCAACTATAATAGTTTAGTAGAATCGATGTTTTGGCCACCTGACTCGATTTTTAAATATCCCCCAATGTTTGTTAATTTTTTTTTTGGTTGGTCTTTTATCAGTTTGGCATTCTTTGGGTAATTTTATTATTAAATGCATCGTATGTTGTAATTTCAGCACTGGAATTTTTTATTTTTTTTTTTAACGCCCGATTTTGCAATTTTAATCGGTAATAATAGTGATTTTCTAGAGGACACGCCAAAGCATCGTGCGGTGGTCCAAAAAAAAAAAAAAAAAAAAAAAATCGATAAATAGTTGCATAATAGGCATAGGCAGGGGGTCATAATGCAGTCGCGAAATAAAGAGGGATCGGTTCGCCGGTCTTACTCACCGCTTCCCGTTACTCACAGCTCGCACCCTCTACCGATATAGGCATATGCCCTGTAACCCACATTGCCTAAGCCCACGTGCCTAAGCCCCGACAGACCGCCCGAGGTAGAAGGAAGAGTTGGTAAAAGGTGGATTAAAAAAAAAAAGCATCCGAAAACAAAAAGTGCCTCGTGTCAATTTGCGCAGGTGGCCCCGGGGCACGCGTGGTGGTACTGCGTGGTACCATGATGCCCCGAATTAATTGCCGGTCTTTTAAGCGTACGGAATTTTTATTATTTTTATCGGTGAAACCATCCAACCAACAAAGAAAAGAACAGAAAGAAAATAAATCGTCATTTATCGATCGGTAACAGAAGGGTTGTGCACATACGTCGTCCACCCGGTAAACGAAAGTTCGTCGAGCAAAGCGAGAGATCTAATAATGATTTTAAGGTACAGAGAAGCGCCACACCCCAAAAGGTGTAATCACAGATTCGACGTCCCTAATGCTCCTGTTGCGTCACATCGAGGGGTCCTTTGTGGGTCACAGTATACTATAACTACCCTGTAACATCGGGACCAACAGTGAACATACAACAGATCAGAAGCGTAGCTTAGAAAGCGAATCAAAGGGGTGTATTTTGGACAGGCGGAGGTTAAAATTTCGTATCCCCAGGAAAGTACCAGCCGGGCGATCAAACTTCCAAAAGAGGAACCAGCTGGCCCGGAAGTCCAGGCATTCAATGTTACAAACGCCCAACGCTCACCGGAACCGCCTAACTCTCTTATAACCGATAAATGCTTTTCTCGCTCACTCTTACCCTTCTCAGTCGCGTCCCTTGCTATCCTCTCGATGATCCTTTGTTCCATTCGTAAATTCGAACCTGAATTCGTTCGGATGAATCCGATTGCGGCGTCACATGCCTAGACGCAATTCCCGTAATAGACAATTTTCGTAACAAAGGAACGTCCGAAACGTTTAGCAAAGCCGGTAAAGCATCAAAGGGTGCTGCCAGTCTTCCCACACACGAGCGTTTCACTCGCAAATAATCGATCGGCGAACCTATCCCATTATTTAATACGTAGGCATCAGTGATTAATCACTGTGGGGCCAGTAAACTCCGGCGAGACCGAAGCTCACGCGACCACGCGTCGAGATTAGAATTTTCTTCGATAACTAGTCGAGATTATAAGACTCAGCTATATCGGGTACACATAGCGGCTTTGCCTGTGTGTACCGTGTAGTATCTGTTTATCTTTGTCTCGTGCCGTGAACGATACTCCGGATGATCAACCCATCGAGGGACGCAGTCGATCAGCGAGTTTATAAGACACACCCGCGAATCTAGCGGTACTTTAGATGTTGTAATAACAAATAATAAACGATATTATAGCGACTTCGGGCCTAAAGCTCTTATAGTCGTGTTATTCATGGATGTTTACGACTGAAAATGGAATGTAAAGGAAATTATTTTTTTTATAAAGAAGGAAAATGCCGAATTTCGATATATTTCGATCTTTTTTTCAAATAATGCATTTTTAAATTGCAAGATTTTATAAGAATATTTTCTTGGTCACTTTTTGATAAATTTTGGTTTTAACCATCGGAAAGAGCACGAGGATGGAAAAAACGTTTTTTTGGTCAATCGATGACAACAAACTCGTGACAAAGAAGAGCACAGACAAACACGCCGGGCAGCTGCCTTCTTTCGTCTTGTCCGCTCGTGCGCACATGAATCCGCACACGCATACACACCGTTCTAAGCCTATATGCTTTGAGCCCGTGCCCTCTTAGTTCATCGGTATTAGGGTCGTATCCAGTCTACTGTTCGCTGTGTAGCCATAGCGGATTTCCTATTCTATTCTCGCACGAGTCTCTCATCGTTTCGGGAGTTGTCTCATTCATTCGCGACGCTATTGCTTTTAAAAATGAATCTTGTAGACATCTGACTGTTACGAGAAGAAACGACTATGAGCATTGGGAGGTTCGGTTAGGTATAAATGTGACATTGAAATCAAAGCCACGTGAATTTCGAAGCGGCGGTAAGGCGCCAGAAGGCACAAAGAAAAGTCGGACGATAAATCGAGATTAAAAATTCGACGGCGCCTTCAAGGTTGACATGTTAATTCTCCGATTCGTCATTCATCTGCATACTTTCTCGAGCATCATAAGGAAATATCTTCAGCTGTTTTGCATCGAATCATTTTTCTACCTGCTTGCGCCAAGGAAACCGGGGCTATTCGACACACTCGAAATTGCAAATTCACGAGCCGTTACCGTTATTAATAGAAATGGCCAGAGGTTTCGAAATTTTTTAAAAAAAGGTTGATGACCATTTCTCGACGTGTGCCAATGGAAAAATGGAATTTCCATAAACTAAAAGATATTTAAAAAAAGTCTCCCAAGTAACGCCAATCTCTTCCAAGCTTGTCAAAAGATAAATTTCGAAAAATTTTGGAATCTCGAAATTTTGAAAAAATAACTAAACGAAAGAATATAAATAAATTCTGTGGGAAAACAGAAAAAGTTTTTCAATATCATAAACCCGGAAGTCCCATAATTATTCGAAAATTGAAATCGTAGCCTCAGAAAAAAAATTGCGCCGTTGCCACGCGAGAATTTCGACTGTTTTTGGTTGATTTAACAGTCACGTTAAGCAGTAATACGCAGAGCGGTCTCGCGATTAAAGGAGTTTGCGTTTGGGATGGGCAATGTATAGCGGTGTGTAGTACGAAAAAGAGGAGGCGCAGTCAGACGGGGTGACCCACTACCACAATCATAGCTGGTCTACTGGACCGTTAATAAAAATAGCGCCGACGCCGCCGCCACCGCCACCGGCGCGGAATTGCGGGCACGCGAAACGTATAATTTCGGGCAATAATTCGTGTGGTGCGGGAGGCACGGACGATTGGATGGTAACCGACGCGTGCTTCCGGATCGTCGAATATCCCTCGAAATACAACTACATTCGACTATTCGCGTAACCGAGGGCGGACTGTGGCTAGTTCGGCTTTACCGTAACTACAGACACTGTACAGGCGCCTGACGCATCGCTTTACCATCGAAATAAAGAAGAAAAAAGGAAAAAAAAAAAAATTCGTAAGGGACGATCTTCCACACCCCGTATTCGCCCCAGTCTTCTGTCCTTTCGTCCCTTCGGTGCCGCTTCCGGAAAAGCCCATAAAAACGAATTGTGTGGCTAAATCACCGCGGAAGATTTCCGAGAGATCCCAGAGACGAGAGGAATATATCGGGCAGCGGTGAACGAAATAGAGGAGAAGAGGAGAAACGGAGGGAAGGCAAAGAGTGCGGGTGAGAGGCACCGAGAGAGAGAGAGAGAAAGTCTCGCATGAGGTACGACCCAGTACCCGGCATAACGGGAGGATAGGGCCGAACTTAATGTTCGTGGGAGGTGCTCGCTGGGACAAAGGGTAATAACGCGAGGCCGCATCGCCACCGCTAGCAGCACAAACTTCACCCCTTTTTTAGGAAGGGTGGAGGAGGAACGGAGGAGGGTGGAAAGGCGAGAAACTTATTCCAAGAAGTTTCATGGAACATCGCAGTCAGACGCATTTCTTGTATCATATATAGATATAATAGCTATAATGGTATATAAATATGCGTCTGCGTTGTCTGACAGTCGAGAAACGCATGACCCACTATTTTCGCCTCTGCCAACGAGAGAGAGAGAGAGAGAGCCTCTTCACGCTTGAGCTTCTGGACAGACAAAAGTTATTAGGGTCTCGGTCGGTGAGAGTAGTTAGGGTGCGCCATAAAAGCAAAGAGGGGGCCGGTGGATTGCGTCTGAGAATTTATTAATTTTACCGGCAATTAATATAATCCGCGAAGTGCGGTCTTTCGAATAAAATTTTTTGACAATTTCAACCGTTTCTTTCGCATACGAGAAAATATGTATTTTCAACACGTTTCGCAGAATACGGACAACGGTTCCGCGTTCTTAAACTATCGAGGTTCAGAAGACAAAAATTGTAAGTTCGTGCTTCGGAAGTTTCTTCGATTTCAGAACGACCCTTTTTATTTTTCGCGATCGGAATTGGTGACGCGTCTCGTTGCGTGATCGGTTCAAGTTTTTTTTTCCTTGTGCGAACGAAATGCCAACGTTGATGCGTACGAGTCTCAAAGTCTCCGACGACGGGAGATCGTCAGGGTACGCGGCGGATACAGAGAGTACGCGGTTATATGGGCGCGAGGAATAATATATTCGATGCTATCCACCGAAATAAGCCTTTGAGATACACCGCTGAATACTTTCGCCCGGGGGGCTCATCCGTGCGGAATAAAGTGCACACCCAGAAAAGTTGATCGATGCGCGTCGCGAGCGCTTCAGGGATGAGAGAAGAAATTCGAATAGTCGAGACACACATACACAGAGGAAAAGCCTTCAGTCGAAACAGGGCGTGATGTAAAATGTATAACGTTGCGAGTATATCGTAAGCTTCGCATCTCCGTTCCTCTTTCGGTAAACCCGAGGGAGACACACGGGTAGAGCCAAATTTACATCTGGGTAAGCGGTCTCGATGCATCATAGAAAAACCATAACGCTCGACTTTCCCTTTGGATACATCTCGGCATAAGGGGATTCAAGGGGCCAGAGAGGCTTCGAAGAAAGAAAGAAAGAAAGAAAGAAAGACGTAGCCAAAAAAATCACGTCCCGTAAATTAGGAATTGGACGAACCCTCGCATTTATCAAGTCTCAGTGCCTGTATAAGCTATTCGAGGATTGGTGCACGAAACAACGTCGAGGACGTGTTCGATATCACCCCGGAGACTCTGTAGATTCTCACGGTATTTTTTTTTTTTTTTTTTTTTTTTTTTTTTTTTTGCGAAGAAAGGAAAGAGAGGCAAGAGAGGAAAGAGGAACGGAATCTGCGCGAAGACAAGTGACCACAAGAGATCTTCGACACCGTACTTGATTGCTTTTTCCTAAAATTAAGACATACGAGCCTATGGCACATGCGAAGTTCAACCAAATGAAGGATTGTCGCAACAGTTTGTCGGTTTAAGGGAAGATGAAGCTCTTGCATCTTGCAGTTCGGCAATAACGCTTTTCGAACTGATCCCCCGGATGTTCCAGTATTAAATTGTCGTATCTTTAAGTAACTAAACTATAAATAAGATTGCTGCTTGGAATGGTCAATTAATTTGACGGGATCTACGACGCTGGTATATTTATTTCTAAAGAAAGCCATTCACTCGATCCACCCAACAGGTCTTATCCCACAAGCAAAATGAGAGAAGCAATTAACGGCACCGTTCACGTCATCACCGTGCAAAAATAAAAAATTCCCCGACACGTGCCGTTCACCAAAGACCAGCAACGATGACGCTTATGCCTGATATTTCAGTTGCTCGTTCCCGGAAACTGCTTCCAAGGTTTCAAAAATAAAAACAAGAAATAAGACTTCAACCTCAGCTTGAGCCGTTGGTAAAGAAATAGTGCGAGTTGTGTACCGGTTGACCTAAATACGCGTCCACTACGCGAGGCAACAGCAACGGGCGAGTACCATCGAATCATCATACAGTTAACTATAAAGGGCTGTACAGGATTCCCTACGATGAAATTGCCTGCGGAAGATTAGATACTGCTACAAACTTTATAGGCAATTGGATCAACTTCACCGTGCGTTGAGGATAATAAAATATGGCATTGGGGGCCACTAGGGCACATGTGTCCCAAGCTTTTGGTGTGAGAAAGGCTGAGCATTAGCGCACGTGCTTCTATTTTCTCGCTGTGTGTAAGTGCGTATGCGTGTTTAAAGCGAAGGGAACGAGTTTAGGACGCCCTTCGAATCGTCGCTTATGTGTTGGTTACCAATCCATGTAGGTAGATGAGGAATTGCCAAAAGGGCGTCTCGCTCGAGATCCCTTCCACTGGTTCGGCACACTGGGTTAAGTCCCCGTACAGTAGATATGTTAATACGTCCTGTAGACGAGAAGACGAGGAAACAGTCACATATGGAAGAGACCAAAGAAACTCGGAGTGGTGTGCGTGTTGCGAGTCGAGACGTAATAAGGGCCCGTGGAAGGAGAGCTAAACAAGAAAGACCTTGAATCCCCTCGTCCAGGATGCTTTGCTCGCATGCGCCTTTCAACTGCTTTCCGACCGCTTGGGCCTTAGCGCTCTCTGTTCTCTTCTAATGTTGTGGCAAATGGAATAGAGGCCTCCTTTATACCGCCAGAGTTGTTTACCACTGCCAAAAACAGCCTTAGGCCCCTACTACAACGGCCGCGAGAGAGGGAGGAAAAGAACTCGCAAATCTTTCTCGTACTACGTGTAACCTTGAAGATCCGTAAATGCTCACGGCGCGCGTGTACGCCTCGGCAAGGACTTCGAAGAAAGAAGTGTGGGATGCACGCGATGGAGAACGAGTTAGAATACGAAAAGAAAGAGGGATCCGGAAGGTCAAACGAAGCAGCCTGCTATAAAGGCACCCGGACGGACGGACGGAGAGAGAGAGAGAGAGAGTAGCGGAAGAACATAAACAGCGGTCGGATCGCGAATGCCCGTATCTACTTTATGCCGCTCAACGACAGCTGTCCAGCTGAGACACGACGGGACGTTCCGCGCTGTCGTATAAACATTGAGATTATGGCTTTTCTCGATTACTCGCCACCCAAGTATTTCCTTGATACCGGATTAATTCGTACAAGAAAAAATAAATAATACGTACATTGTAGAGAAAGGCAAGAGATTGCAATAAATTGTATGCCGTGTGTTATGCAACACAAGGCAATCTAACGATCTCGAGCTTAACTTTCAGTCTGAAGAAAAAAATGTGTTCTCTCCCTACGATATTCCCCATCATCAAAACTGCAGCTGGATAGAGACCCACTTCTCTTTATCCACACGCGCTGATCCAACACTTGATCCAACTCTGCCGCGCAATAATAAGAAGGCAAAACAACGATTGCGAACGAAGACTCGGGGAGAAAATAAATATGGTGGAATAAGAATATAAAAAAAAAAAAAACAGCGTGAAGGAGATGAAAACACGTTGATACGCAATTTGTCAAAACGTTTGTCGTGGGAACAAAAAAGGGGTCGTGCGAAGTGAGAAAACACGAGTACTCTTGAGAAACTAATTCGATACAATTTGGACCCTTTGGTTGGGACAGAGGTGAGCGCGTCAAGGTACAAGGTACGGTGTGTTACCGATTCCGGGGGTCTTGGAGTCTCGACGAGGTAAGGTAGATGCGATATCGTTTCCTCCCGAAGGGCGCAATGGAATGAGCTCTGGTGACCCGCCTCGGGGCACCAATGTCGAATATAACTATATATATATATATATAACATATTCAGATATTCAAATTTGAAATTCAGACGCTCGGATTGTTTCGCTAAATCAAGAAAAATGTGGCCCCAGTGACTTCCTGAAAAACGTATTATATACGCGCCGTATACGTATAATCCGGGCTTGAAATTCTCACACCATTTTTCTTTTACTCCCCCATACGAATTCGTGGGATTTCGCCCGGTAGATTCGAGCAGTGCGGGTGAAAAAAAAAAACGAAAAGAGAGTATCTCGCAGTCGTCGGAGAATGAAGGAAAGTCGACGACAGACGACGGAGCATCGGCGGAGAGAGCGGCAGGACGACGAGTGTTTATGGCTAAATCACTTTTGTTCAAGAACGTCGTTCCTCTATTCGTGAGACCCTCGGCGAATTGCTCACAAAAAGCCTTCTCATATCTCCGTATTCCTCATCGCACATTCTTCGCGTCTTCTTTGGTACACCTTGCTTCAGTTTCTTCTTTCTTTTATCTTCTTGGTTCCTTTTTTTTTTTTTTTTCATTCCCTTTCTTGCACGAGAACTCGCCCTCCGATGTTCCCCGACGCATCTCACTCCGTTCGCAGCCTTGATTCTATTTCTGAAGGGGATTTGCTTCGCGAGAGCCTCTCGTTCTTCCGTCGTCGTTCCCATCGTCGCAGCTTCGCTCACTTGCATACCTTCTTCTGCCGCACGTGGTAGAAAAGATGTGTAAGCGGCCCAATGATCGTCCGTTTAGGGAATGGCTGAGAACCAGTTATTGGCATGTCTCGATCGTTCTTCGTCCAGTATGCTTGATGGATCGGGGAATTAGGCCTGTCGGCTGATACGCCGTTCAGGGGCCAACAGCTGTATCCGTTAACCAACCGGAGCGTCGACGAGAGAAGGAAGAGACAGGAGACGAGCGGCAAACGAGATGAGACGATTGAAGAAGGCGCGTTCTCGTCTCGTCTTCTTTCACCGAGGCACGTGGAACGTGCGTTTCCCCTACAATACAGACTCTATACCACACCTACTAACTAAGTCCCGCAGGAGAACGTGGCGCTTGTCGTCGACAAAGTTCTTTGTGACGCAGAAACTTCGCTCCGGCTCAGCGCTACTGGTCAGAAAGTCGGACTTCTTAATGTTTCAAAATTCCACTTCCAACGTGAAGTCGGATGAAATTTTGTCAGAAAAAGCAGCGCTCGAAGTTCTTTGATTGGATAAATCGTAATTTTTTATTATTTTTGCTGATGTCCGATGAATAAAATATAGAAATTAGTCGAAGTGAAAAAATTAAGTAGACTTTTGTCGATCTCAATGCTCAGATTCTTTTTTTCGATCGCGAAGTAGAAAGAAATTTTGCAAGAACAAGAATCGATGGAAGTTCTTTGATCGCATTTAAAAAAAAAAAAAATTTTCTTAACGTTGTATGGGCGACATATTGAAATTTGTCGAAGAGAAAAAATCCAAGTTCGCTTTTGTCGACTTCAATGCTTAGTTTCTTTTTTTTTTCCATGCCGATTTGGCGGCAATGGGCCCGAAGAGAGTCGCGCTAAGGGTGCATAGCGATGCAGCGAACGGGCAATTCTCGGTCGGATTATCATTCAACCACCGTCGCAATAAGTCAGAGGCTCCTTTAAGGGCGATCTTGGATGATTTACCGCTCATTGTACTTACGTTCGCACGTATTATTTACGGCCAACTTCTATTTGCCTTGGGAAAAATATCTACGAACTTTATTTTTGTACGTGAACGCGCGCGCGTTGTGCGTATTCATCTTTTAGTGTGCTATGCCTCCGCATGTATTTACGTCGGTGTGTGTTTATGTGTGCGTTTGCGTTCTGATGTTATTCAGGTCCACGCCATAACCGGTATACCGTAACGAGTCCCATCCTCGTTACTCCCATTATGCCATAACTATTTTTATGAGGGAGACCCCATCTTTTTTCTTCCATTTTTTTTGCGAGAGCAGCCTGAACGAGGAAGAAAGAGACCGAAACCAAGGGATCCTCAAGTCGTGGAAGAAAAACCGAACGACGAAGAGGGATAGAGATGAAACAAGAGCAAAGGGAGCAAAGAGGGGTGGTGGGGGGAGGGGGCTGCTATATACCCGAGCGTCGGGGAGGGGACGCGGGATTCTACCTGCGGAGATCGCAGGCGCACATTGTCGTCTGGAAGTGGAGCAGTTCTCGAGTTCTTCCATTTTATTCATCCCACTGCTGAATGGAGTACCGCAAAGGTCGTTGTATGGGTTTTTATACCGAGGAACATAGCTCTACCGGCGCACCGGTCCATGGGGCCGTCGTCTTCTTCGTCGTCTTCGTCGCCGTCGTGCCACCGCTATGGTGAGCACTGGGGTACCTCGAGATGCCAACGTATACGGACCGAGTTGCTTTTTTCTCCTTCTTTTTATCAGGATACGTAAGTACATTCACATACTCAGGTATATACCTTCGTCCATTCCAAATGTGGACCTTTTTCGAACGGTGTTTTTTTTTTACTCGCTTCGCATCTAAGATGCCGTTACGTAGGTATATCTCGATGTGCCGACATAAAGAGACTTTGAGATCTCATAGTATTTTTGTCGTAATGTTGGGGTTATTATTTATTTGATAGAGGGGTCCGGCGGGTTACTTAAAGCATATTGCGATTTTAGATACTAATTTTCTATATGATCCTACATTGCAAGTCCCCAAATGCGTCAGGTGAGCCTCCTAACTTGACACCGTGATAAATACGAAGACGTCAGAAGTTAATCACACTTCTTTGAGATCGGAAGTTATACTTTGTCCATTGAAATAGAAGTCACGGTTATTACGGTGTGAAATATAATTTTCCACCTGTCAGCCCCGTTAAAGTGTCTTTCACGTCTGCAAAATGGTCTCTAAATCACGTGAACAATTCGCACGATCGTCTAGCGTATACCTACATCTTATGCAAGAATGTGTACGGTCTGAAGAAGAGAATATGCGAAGCTACGCCGTGAGTAACTTCTGGCGCGGAGAATACTATACCGTATAGGATTGGACAATTCTAGCATGGCGTGTAGCAGTTCAGAACACCTCCTCATTGTACTCGAGGGTCTTTATAGGCCATTTGCGCCTCTCTTAAACTCTATTTGCGGTTACGATCCACGGTTCGCGTGTGTATATTCCACGAGCAGCGGGCAGCAGGTCGCTGGGTCGTTTTCAGAGTCGAGATCTGGACACAACCCGGAGCCGTTCAACGCTTAGGCCCTCTCTGAATCTCCCCGCTTTCCGACGACGAGGTAACCACCAAACTTTTTGGTCGTAAATATGCTGGACGCGCGTTTCTAAAGGACCCGAGGGGTGGGGTTCCCTCCGGTCGCTTTGTTTGCCCGAACGTCGGAGATTTTCCACGGGTGCAAACGGGACAGATATCAAGAACGGAGAAGCAGAGTAAACGGGGCGACAATAGTGCAGACAGGAAAACGTGGGGTGAAACGAAGAAGCATCGAAAGGGCGAGACGCGCGTGGAAGAAGGAACCAAGGGACTGCGCGGCCGTTGCTTCTGCTTCTGTTGAAACTGAAGGTCTACACACACACATAGGACAACGAAATTTCATCTCACACATCCGCAATATCCGAGATTCTTTTCTACTGCTAGTGTTCACGTAACTCGTGAACGAAATAGAAGGTGGGACCTTGGAATTTAATTGTCGGAGCGTCTTTTTTTTTTTTTTTTTTTTTTTTCTCATTCGAGAAGTGGGATTATTTATGTTCCGGGTCTTTGTTCAGAGGAGTTTGGAGAAAAGCTACTCCGGCTTAACTTCTTTCGCCGGGACGCATATTAAGAATCTTTGTACGCGAGATAATAAACGGCAGATTTGATGCAAAGTTTAATTTTAAGTCATGGGTCGTTCTTATCTCTTTCCGTTTAATTGATCTTACATGCCGTTGATTATTTGAATATTTTTTAACACGATGATGTCAGCATTTTTTCATAATAGATCATACGATAGATTGGCTGGAATTTTAGGTCGTAGCATCGCTTCAATTTTTTTCCGATCTCTTTCCATCTAATCTGTTTTACGTTCAGTTGATTGAGCCAACCAACTAGCAGCCAACATCTTTGATTAAATTGTCAACGGCTGTAGCGTTCTTTTCATCCGCTATCCACTGTGGAAAAAACTGAACGTCCTCATCGTTGAATAAACCAGCAATAGGGTTGCTTTTTTTATGAATTGCAGCGACAAGATCAACACACGTTTGGGGTGTCCCTCGTAATCCTTGATCCTTACATCGTAGAACCCACTGCGATATAACAGCGTTATAGCGGCATAACTTAATAATATACCTATCGAAAATTATGCCATATTCTCCTTTCCCCAGCCAATCATTGATATTTCACTTTGCTCGCTATATCGCATATATGTATATCGTCAAATGACATTTTCCACGGGACTCTCAACGTCCTCCGCCCCGCATGACGCATAAACTTGTCGAAAGCTCCACGTCGAGCGGATCCTTGTTTCCTTTTTTTTTCTCATTCCCCCTCCGGTCCTTCGGTTACGCAACGGACCCGGCGCCTCCGGGAGTTTCGCGGATGGACCATCCAGCCTCGACGACACAAAGAGACTCGATCCAGCTTCGGGGCTCTCCTCCTTCTCTTTCTCTCACGACGGGCGGTTTTGCGCCGGGCGCCGCATTCGGGATTCCCGAAACGTACGGGGCACCCCCGCGTGACGTGATAACGTAACCCACCCTCCCACCCTTTCGCGTACGAAGGGACGGATATACAGGAAAGAGTAAGGGAAGAGAAGAAAGAAAATAAAGATTCGAGTGAGAGACACTTGGATGTCGAAGGCCACGACCATTACCAATAATAAATTTCTTCGCTTCACCGACGGAAAGAGCTGCTGCTAGCGGGGCGCGCTTCCCCTTCGAGTACCGTATTTGATATAGAGATAGGAGGAGAGGAAAGAGACGAGAGGGACCGTTCGTGTTTGGTGGGGGAAAACAGCGTTATACTTTGTCGAGAGGTCCATAGTAATACGAACGTACGTACGAACGAGCAGAGCGATAGAAGCGAGAAACGAAACTTTCGAGAACGAGAGAAAAAGAGCGAAAAAAAAAAAAGGAAAAAAAAAAGATATATACTCGAGGGTTCCCAGTGTGAGAAGCCGATGCTGAGGCCCTCCTCTTGCACGGGTGCTCTTTTCAACGCTCCCGTTGGATTCTCTCTTCATCCGCGGGAGAGGGTCTCTACCATCTCTTTTTAACTGTATGCCAGCTATGGATGATGCTATGGGCTCCGCCACAAAGGAAACAGCGTGTACATGCGCCGATGAAAAAAGCCCGACAGTCATTGGCCCCGCGGCTAAAAGCCATTCCCTAATTCTTGGCATACATCCATCGCTCTTCGTTCTGCATGTTTCGCTCGCTGTTGGTTGCTTAGTTGCCAATGATTGTCAGGCCGCCTTGCAAAGCTGGGAGAGCAGAGAGAACCCATCCACCGGAACTCGCGAATCCTACTCCTCTTTACTTCGCGTTCCTCTTCATCTCCTGCCTCTTCGTTCTTCGTCCCCCCCCCCCCCCCCCCGATTCTCCCCCCTCATCCGGCTGATCCTCTGGCGTTGCTTTACCTTCACTTTCACCCTCGTTGATGCTTATATCTACTATATCTATGTAGCCTCTTCGTTTCTGGCTTCCAACCATGGAACCCTCGAGTTGCTCGCGAATCGAAAATGCTGTACAGTCATATATATAGTTATATGTCTCTATAGATGGGACGAGTAGGTTAGGACGAAGTGAACGGGCGACCAGCTCCTATGTACTATACTATCGCGCCTATAGCAGCCTCGAGGAACGAAACAAAGGGCCGTACCACTGCGACTGCGCGTGTGTTTTTCGCTCCCTCTCTCTCGCTCGCCAAGTCCCGTTCGCACAGAGAGACTGCGCTTCGGCTCTCCCGCTAATGAAATGCGGCCTTTAAACGAATTTAAATTAGGCTGGGGTGGCCCCGTCGTGAACACTCACAGACACACAGCGAGAAAGACTGAACAAGGCGTTCCTGTTCGTCGGAAAAGCTTTCGGAGTTATAGTTACGATGCTATGCCGGTGTGCGTTATTCTTGTGACGGTTCCACGCTGCGTTGGAGCGAAGAACCGAAAAACGCATCTGCGCTCTTTGCGAATGTGGGTCAAACCCGCTTTCAAACCATTGATATATGTAGATCTCTATATATAGATCGACACGCGGTATATAACGTACATAATGTATGTATGTATATTTAGGTTTTGGATAGTGTGTTAGGCAAACGACGCAATAACACAAAGACCGTAACTGTTGCGGTGCAACCAAACACCCACCGTGTTTCGTGAACGATCAATGACTGCGATTACTCTTTTTTTTTGTCTCTCTCTCGCTCTCTCGCCCTCTCGCTCTCTCGCTCTCTCCTCCCCTACGGACACTATTGCCATTCGTGCCAAACGACGAATTTGCATAGCGGGGCTTCACGCACGTGCCCTTCGCGATAGATGGCAGAACAAACCCCCCCCCGCCCCCTTTGTACCCAACTCTCTATGACTGCGAAATGCCGACGGTTGTACCGATCTAGTTATTTACAGAAATATTTCCATTTTACGACTCACGGAAGAAAATAATTGGTTTTAATAACTGGTTATCCTTGCACCGGTACGGCTCGTGACAGAGAAGAATTGCTGTTTCTTTTTTTTTTTTTCGCGACACTTAAAATTACACGAGGCGGCAGTAAAATCTTTAATTTCGGAGAAGTGAACCATTTATTTTAGTCACGCGTTTAATATTGCAAAATATTTGGTATACATTTTTTAAATCTTTTTTTTTTTCTCACTGAATTATTGATGAATAAGTTGATAGTAGTGTGAGCGATTCGACATAAATATTGGGATCGTGTATTTTAAAAAAAATTCACGTTTTCACTGACTTCGGCAGTAACAGTGTTTTAAGAAAAATCGAAAAAAAAAAAAAAAAAATTTACATATGTGTTATTCAAGACTTACCGATGCTGCCTTTCTTCCGCTTTTTCTTTTCGACTCCGCGAATGGGGGACGAAAAAAATTTGGAAATTTCGTTAGCCGTCGATACGTATCAGTATGGTTACCTAAAACGGAGAAGACGGTGATGGATAGTATACGGGGCATTGATTTCCATCGTCGTTTCGCAAATATATATGTATGCATGGCTTTTACGCGTGCTATATACAAGGTCCGTGAATCGATCGATTTGAACTCGTCAGTTCGCCCTATCGTTTACTCTCCTTTGGTAGAGTACGTGGGGATTTGCATGGAGGGGGGATATCCGGCGAGCCGTCCTTTCCCTCCTGTCGCGAAAAATGAGCCTCGGGGTTCCGGGTTAACGGATAACCTCTTTCTCAGCCCCTCCCCCCCTATAACCCCCCTGAAGTGATCTACTACCCATCCGATACTATCGATGCAAAGCTTTGCCTTTGTCCGCACGGGAAAACGATTCTAGCTTTCGTAGATAAGAAATTTAGTTACACTCGACTACGCTTTACCTTTTTTTTTGTTACCACTATGCTGACATTCTCATTTGACTCTGGAATACCCAAAAAAAAACCTATCGATTTAATATGAAAAAAAAAAAAAAAAAAAAAGTCAAAATTTTTTTATTACAAAATCAATGATGCAATTTTGATATTCCGAATCGATGAAACATCTCTTTCTTAAAATAACAAAAACGCGATGTATTAACTGAAAATTCAGATTCTTCATCGTGTCCGCTTACGCTTTGTTACTTCGAAAAATTGCCAGACCGCTCCGGCAATTCGGAGCGCAAACGTCTTGAAGCGTGGAATGAACTGAGAGCCGTAGCGAGTTTCGAGGTCAGGCGTCAAGACCACGCGTTAATTAGTGCAACAGACGTTATCCCCACCCATTCTTGAAATAATAAAGCGTTCAGTGTTAGAGTATGCATGCGAGTACACACGGTACACTATATACACGAGTTTCACTCAACTGTCCCGAATGAGAAGTGAAATTCTCTCGTTATTTTCCTTCCTGGGGAATTAATGGTGTGGCGAACGAATTCGTACACTGCGCCTGTGTGCTCTGAGACACATTTCGTCTTCGTGGTAATAGATGTGCACACGATTATTATTGAGAACAGTCGTGCATTAATTTCCTGCCTGACAGAATAACGCGGTATAATCGTGACGCTATATACGCTATATATATACACCTATAAGGCATATCTGATACGAGAATGCCAACGATAGTTATACTATACGCTATATAGCTAACCCACTTAATCTCTCCCTTGCAATTCATGGGTCACCGAGCCCTTCTATAGAAACGAGGTGCTGCTGGTCATCGTCTCTACGTATACACATATATATATATATCTATATATCCTGAAACGTAATTTCGGGGTCGCAGGACCACCAGTGGCATAGAACACATCAGCGAACAGGGTGGACGGACCAACGCGACAACGAACCCAAGGAACCCCTTTTTAGAGCAACGAAATTTCGAAGCACGCAGCCGTGAAAACGGCCACGAGGAAAATTATTACTCGCCGGACAGTGGGCTGGTCAACCAGTTACCAAAATACTTGCACACAGGTCATTCCGACTCAAGTCGACACCCGTTTATTTTAAACTGTTCCACTGTTACTCGTACGTTTGGCGCATTCAGAGAATATGAAAGAGTTAAAATGGCGTTCATAGATTAAAGACTTTATTAACAGAAAATTAAATACGGAATTCACTTTTTTTTTGTTTCACGAGTGATATTGTTGATTTTTTAATTTTTTAATTAAATAAAAAATGCGATGAGAAAAATAATGATTTTTTTATAAAAGCATATTAGATCCTTTACTTTTTTGTTAATTTTTTCACAAATTGTAATTTATTGCATATCTTTAAAAAAATTATTTTATTTCATCTGTATTTCGAGATAATTGTAATAATACTTTTGAATATTTATGTAAATATTTAAAAAAAAAATGTTGTCCGAGAAAAAATGATTCCATTTCGCTTATAATGGCATCCGGTATCAGAGATCGTCGTCGAGATGTTTTGGCGTCGCGCCTGTGTACACGGTATCGCATAAGCTTCGATTTCGCGATGTAACCACAAAAGTGAGATGGAAAGTGAAGATTAGACATCGGGGAAGGAATCAGGATCGAGAGTGCGAGTGAGCAAAGTTTCTCGTTGCCGTGCGTCACATGTATCGCACGTGGTCCAAAGTTGGCTGACGGCTGTGCGAAATCGACCCGCAGCCACCCCGTTAACCGAGTTCTCGTGCAATATGTATGCGTATGCCGTGCCGGGCGCCGGCGTTGTGCCACTCGTTCTATACATCGCGGGTATGAAGAAGGAGAAGCAACGGAGGTGAGGGACGACAGACAAAGGGTCGTCGTCGTCGTAGTCCTCGTGCCCCGACTATGTACCGTAGGATAGAGAGCAGGTTTAAGCTTTCGGGAACACGAGAGCGAGAAAGACGAAAATCCTGCCGCATCGAGTGTCTCCAGAGGCTTCTCTCTGCACGCATCGTTGCCTAATCGCCAGAAGCAATTATTAACCTACTCTCGGCGGTGGCATCGGGGTCCTTCATCACAAAACTTTTTACTGCGTCTCATTAATTCGTATCTCAATATTTTCGCGCGATAGTTTAGTACAAAAAAAGACCGAGTTTTCACTTTTAATTATTACAAAGAATTATTAATAGCATTCCTTTGTGAGTAGAATATAGCGGCAACCATTATGGGTGAAGAAACATTTTTTTTTAATTAGATAAAAATTAGTAGAGTTTAAATGAACATAAATAACATTCTATATGATTATTCTGCTTCCGTAGAGATAGTAAATATAATAAAAATTATCGAATTTTTATTTTATCGAATTTTTCGAATAAAATTTTAAAAAACGAGACATTTGATATTTTGATTAATACAAATTTTAAATAATTTATCGATAATCTCGACATTCATTACTACTTCCGAAAAAAATGCGTATGACAAAGTTTTTGAATTAAAACCGCGACGCCTTATTTTTTCATTCTCTTTTTTTTAAATTCCGTTGCAACAAGAAATATTTGAAAGTTATTCCAATCGCGATTTATAGCCGGAACATTAATGATGTCCCAAACATATTTACTCCAAAGTATCGATTGGTCATTAATCATTAAACCGACAATATCCGCAATTGCATAACAATATAAACGAATTTATGGTTCTTCGATCCCTCGAGTCATTGTATCCTTTGTATTACTTAAATTTCATTCACTTCGATGGAATGTGTACGAGGATCGAGAGAATTCGCCCTTCGCTTCTGGCCCTTTCCTCATTATAATACGCGCGTCCTTCCGTCCGCTTTTGATCTTCTCTCCCGTATATTCCCAGTTCAACCGCTAAGGTATACACACGCCATATCGAGAGTCAACCTACGTAGAGTAGGTATGAAGAACTAAACCATACATATACATACATCTCCTATAATACACCATCGTTGGCAGGTTTCATTCCCTCTCCGCTCGTTCGATAGGTTTACGGTGATGCGCAATGAGCTCGATGCCACCATAAAAGGTCCAGAGAGGCCATCATACAGTACAGGCACCGATCTTAACCATCGCCAGTACTGGAAAACACAGCGTCGCGGTTCACAGACGAAAAACCGTATACACGTATACGTAGGGTGTACCGTATACGCGACTAGCCTCTGTTCGCTCGTAAGCATAAAGCCCCGCAGAATTTCAATGCTTGATGCCTTTATATACCTTTGGCCATTCTTTTCGCTCATAAAAAGCACACATTCCAAACGCAAACGCTCGAGCGTTTCGTTCGCTCGGGCGTTATTCCGTGTGTGTCGGTTTATTCGTATGTGACGCGAAAGTACATATACATCGCGCTGCAATGGGCTCGAACGACACACGAAACGCACACACGTCCTATCGTAAATCACCTTCCCTCCTTCTGAGCACCGCAAAACTTCAACCCTCCCCACGGTTTTTTTCTGTTTTTTTTTGTTCCATCTCTTTCTTTCTTTCTCTCGTGTGGATTTCATACACGGTGCCGTGTACACGCATGCATGCATATATTTCTCCGTTTCATTAAGCTCCGCCGTCTGCTCTGCGTACAACTCGCTTTCGCATACGGCACGCGGCCCCCGTTACGCGGTTTATAGCGCGTGCAGAAACGTACAACGGGCTAACGATATCGCGAAATGCGTAATTTTTTTTTATTTTTATTTAGACTTTCTTGCAAACGTATATAGTAGATTAAGACTTGGATTACGAAGCTTTGCACGGCAGTTGAAAAAAAAATATAATAAAAAAAAATTTTGTCGATAAAAAATTGGGTATTAATTTTCGTTGTTAAATTAATTGACTTTTAGATTTGTATTTTTTTGCTAGTAGATCTATGATAGTGTTACCGATGAGAAATAAAAAAAAAATCGAGAATTTTGAGAGAATTTCATTATTTTATTAATGCAAAAAGCTGCGAGGACGGAACGGAAGAGCCGGCGCCGCCTATCCCGTTCGGCAACTCGCGGCCCTTTGTCTGCTCGAAGCTGCAATCGCTGGGGATAAAGCACACTCTCTTTTCTCTCTCCGTTTTCCTCGAAGCTTACGGTCGGTGGCGCCTCCATTCGATGGATCCGAAGTGCTTCTCCCGGTATACCACAAAGCCGAGTCAGTGCGCAAGCTCTCTCTATCTCTCCGCTCGGGAGAGCTTTTTCCCCACACGCGCGAGAATGGAAAGCCGGGTGGGAGTTTGTCGAGTGCTTCATCTTCGGGGATCTATCGAATGAGGCTTACGCGGGGCTCCGAGGCTGTTGCTATCTGTCATGACAACGTCTTTATCGAACATTTTTCAAGACGACAATGATACAGTTTCGAAATATTGAATATCGAGAATTAAGGGAATTTCGCAACTATATTCACGATAGACAGTATGTCTTTTTTTCTTCGAATTTTCGATTATTCCGCTGACCGTTTTTATTCATTAATTATTTAAAAAATTTTATTTATTCATTATTATTATATTTTTTTTTTCGAAATTTTCAAAAAAGTATATTAAAATTAATTATTCGTCTACGATTGCGAACTATGTTACGGACGTCCGTTTTCACTCTGTACTTATCAACTGTCTTAATGCAAAATAAGTCTCCCGCATTGTTGCAAGAAATAAAGTTTCTCGTGCCCCATGAAGTACGAAATAAAATTTCTAACAAGCAGTGCATACTGAATAAAAAAATAAAGATTAAAGCCTACCAGAGAAATATCGTATTTTTAACAAGTGGCGAAGGGAGCGACGCGATAAAAGTAAAGGGTGCTGTGCACTCGGAGAGGCACACGAGGGGGGTTAGCATTTGGTTCCCCTTGTACAGAAAATTCTATAACTGCACCGCTGCCGTTGCCGTTGACTGAGGGTTGAAGTAAAAGGGGTAGCGGAGCACCAGTGCGTTGCAGGGATCGACGGAGGGGTTGTGCATCTCTGCACGTAGAGTGGGAGACGGCGTAGAACTGCAGAAGGGAGATGCCTGCCCCGTTCACCGATTGTGAGAACCCGCGCGCGTGGGTGGCCGTAGAGCTATGACGTCACGCAAGGTGCATCGGCGCCCGGTGCAGCAATGGTTTGCACGAGAAGCGGCATCGAGCGCGCGCAGGGGGATGGAAGGAAGTCGAACGAGCGAGCGAGCTAGTCGAGTCGGCCAGGAACTGGGCCAGTGGGTCTCCGGCGTTAGTCATCTGCGAATCGCTAGTTTCTCGTCGCTATCGCTATCGCTGGAGTTCGAGAGGAATTTTTTTTTTTTTTCTTTATTCACAATCTCAACTTTTTTTTCGCGATTTTTCTATTAAAAAAATAATAATAATAAAAAAAAAACAGATCTATCTCGTCGAACTCTTCGATTTAAAATTTTATGTGACGAGTGCAACCCAAAACACCACATGATTATCCATTTCGATCGCCATTTTTCACATTTATTCGATTCGATTTTTTATTTTTTTTGCATCTTTTGCTTTCAGTTCACGCAAACGATTTTTTCGTCATCACATTCGCAACTTTCCCGACGTTCTATTTCATCCTGTGAATTTCGCTGTACTCGTGATAGTGCGGAAGTTCATGGTGAAAAATTGAAGTGATGATGAGCCATGGGATTTACTCGTCACGCCGCAGGTACGAGGGACCGGCCGGACTTTGGATATGAAGACATTTTTTTTTTCTTTTTTTTTTTTTCGCTTTTGGACGAAGAAATTTTTTCGAGACTTCGAGACACGATTATTACGAAGATAAGTTAATATTTCAAGTCTGCAGCGATGTATGCACGATGACGCAATGTTCTTTTGATAGTCATCGTTTAAGGGTACCAAAAGGTAGTCGAACGATTAAAGAGCCTTTTTGCTTTTGACATCATCGGTTTTGTAATGACACACGGCTGCTACCGCGGCGTTACGCCTGTGTGTGCAAACGCGTGAAGCTAAACGGCCAGACACGCGAGTAATCGACGAGTCGAAAAAACTACATGAATTAAGTGCATGTATGGGTAACATCGCACACAACTTGTACTTATTTTGCCTCTTACTAATTAACGCATCGCATGCGGCATGCGGTGAGGGCAAAACGAGCAGTCAGCTGCTCGCTATTTCGCGACGATCGGTAACGCGTGCGCTCGATTATGGCCTCAGCTAAGGAAGCACGCGAACACGCCGACGAAAGGCGATTAAAGCTCGTTGCACAGGGTACAAACGATATATCGTTCTTACGAAGCTATCACTCGGATATTTTGTAAAAAAATAATTGAACAAAATAATCATTTTTTTCTTAGAAAAAAAAAAATTATCAATTTTTAGGTTATCGAACTCGAGATAATTAAATCGCGACTTCTAATACACGAACGATGGTAAAATTGCAAATAAATAAATAAACAAAGTTGTAAATACATTTTTATTGCAATTGCGAAAATTCTATGGTTAAACACACGCGACCCTCGATCTTTTTCTAGTGTATTTACGTATTTATTGAACGTCGAAAGATGAGACCGATCGTGTGAAACAATATTCAAGATTCAATACGCGAAAAGGGTAAACCCGAGAAATAGCAAGCGAATATTCTTTGGATGTATCGTTTTATCGGAAATTTCGTAGTTTTTTTTGTTCTCAAGTTCCTCTTTCAGTACTGTCGATAGCAACGATAAAGCGAGGTTTTCGTTCGTTTTCGATCGAGTTTCACCGGGTATACGACGAAGAGGGTAAAGGTTCAAACGAGGTATTTTATTATCGGTCACGGTATTTCGTGGTACCCGCGTATATCTCGATTATGCATTATACATAGAGCGGAACGTGAACGTCCGACGACAACGTCGACTGCTCGGCCTTTTCGACTTGCAACTTTTACCGATAACTCTGGTTATCGATAAGTTTGGACCTCGAGAGAATTTCGCGATATTCATACACATTTTTCGGAGTTCACTGGCGAGAATAAAATTGTAACAGTTATATGAAATCTTATAACCGCGGAATATTTCATTTTTTCCCGAATTTTTTTTTTTTTCTTTTTTTTTTTTAAATAAAATCTCAACGAGAAAAAATTGCAAAAATTCTACAAATTTTACTATTTCGCGAAGTAATGCAGGTTGTGAACGAAATTCTGTAATAAATAAAATATCAAATTTGACTTAACAAAAATGATAATCATTTGGTTTAAATAATAGTATTTGCAATAGTTTTGCATCAATAATTAATTATTTCATTATTAACAGTGTCCGTATCTGTGAGAATTACGAAAGTCATTGAATTGATAATTCCATCATCGACAATAATTTTTTCCGGGTAATTAAGTGTCTCATCGTGTATTCTTTTGGTTTCTCTCGCCTCCGTGAACTCCCTTCGCGTTGTCTTTCTTAAATTCATTCAAATAAGTATAACGAGTGAGTAATGCGAGTCGAGTCTCGTGAGCCCGTTGATTACGTAAAACTCGAACTGTACGTTTGTGCATTGGCTCTGTGTGGGTTGTCTCTTATACCGGCGACGACTACTATTATTTATGTCACATGTCGGACTATCGAACGGTCGGGATGAATCAGTGCCAGAGATATTTTTTGCCCGCGGAGGCCCGAGAAAATCGTGATACGGTATAAATAAATGTAATAAAAGCGCGCGGAAGATAAATAAAAGAAACGAAAAACAAGTTGTTGCAGTCGTACGATTTTTCGTCATCGCATCGTTTGACCCGTCCCTCTTTTTTTTTCGTTTTCATATTCCCTCTCACGCGTAACACTCCGGGCGTATATATAAATATACATGTATATATATTATGCGCGATACTACACGAGCGCCGAGGATCAGAGGAGAACAGGCCGAGTCGACCGGACAATCGCTTATTTTTACCGGACACGCCTCCCGGTCCGGTACCGCCTATCTCAACGTATTTATCTCGTAAATTGCAATAATATTTTAGACGCGTTTCTTTTGTATATAACTTCGCAGAGTTAACCGACTCCGAGAGACGGTGTAACTGCGACAAAGTTACGATAGGTATGAACGATGAGTCAATCGTCTACGAGCGAATAGACGCGTTAAAGCGACACATTGTCCTTAGATATGAGGATACGTGGGGCAAAATGGAATTTGCATAATGAAAACTTATCGTGAATTTTTGTTTCACTCATTTCCTAATTTTAGTTACATAAAACCGTTTTTTTTGTTTAATTCAATTAAATTCAATAATAATACATTGTTATTAAATTGAATATTATACATTATCATATTTTTCGATATTTTCAATTATTTATGAAGATTGTTTCGAAAATGACAAAATGAAAAAAATAAAAAATGTCGATTCCCAGCGCAGACTTATGAGCAGAAACAACCCGAGGTAAGTATCCCCGTTGCCTGTTTTTCTTCGCCGCAAAGCTTGCCAAGCCGCGGAGAGCTAAGTGCCGGACAAACCGCAATAAACATTTTCGATATTGCATTTTGGTACAACTTACTACAATTTCTTGTCGCAACGGTCGTCCACTTAATAGACTATTTTCATTTCGCGTAATACCGCAAAGAAAATACAACGTATAGATTTAAGATCGTGTATAGTTTTCTTGCCGGAACGGGTCGCAGTCTCGCGACTTCGCGAAGTACCTTCTCAGTTCGTTCGTACAGCGCGAAATGGGTTCGAAAAGGAAAGCAAAGTAGGAAGTACGGTTAATAATTTGTAACAAAGTGGCGCCACGTACGACAGGCAAAGTGGATATATTTCGTTGTCAACGAAGCGAAGAAAACTTCGTCGAGTTCTCTTTTATTCGCTACATATTTAAGCGACAATTCGTTCCCCTTCCTCTGTCCTCTGACAATTTTGGAATTCATCCAATATCCACATTTCGCCACGAAGGACATAATGTTCGGTCGGTAACGATCGATACACGATATTTATTTCTGGTTTAACGATGCGAGGCTCCATCTCTTCTCTCATTCTTAGCCTGCTGCTCTGTGATGTTCTTGGCCCCGAAACGTTATAGTATATCCATCGAATAATAATACACTCGGTTCGCGCATCCGACCAAAAGAGCCCATCGGCTTTCTTTTATCGCCTTCCATGAGATTTACGACTCGATGCTTGTGAGGCCGTGTGCACTCGCGCGACCAATTAATACAAACCGGTCGTAGTTGTGTACGCGAGATCTTCGCTTAACGCTCGATTAACTTCGATTTACCGCTCGACACCCGTACCTCCTACTACTATTTTTTTCTCCCTTTTTTTTTTTTTTTTTTTTTTTTTCTCGTATACACGGCGAACGCGAATTCGCGAGATCTGCATAATACATTTCAATAATTTTGCGGTAAAAATGCATAAATCGGAAAATTAGATATTCATTCGCGACGACGGAAAAATAACGCGTAGTGCAATGAAGTTAATGATAGTGAAACATTCTATTAATAGATCGGACCATTTTGCAAAGTCTTTCACTTCGGCTAAAATCACGTTTCCTTTTTTTTTTACTAAAACGACGATGTAGAAATTTATAATTAATTTTTTTTACGATACGGAATGACAAATCGAAAAATTGGGAAATGTTTTTTTTTTTTTTTTCCGAGTTTCTTGTGAAATTTTGATTTTAAATCGTTAAAGGTTACGAATGTTTGAACACCTTGTACATTAAGCGAACGAAAGAGTATCCAATCTGCAAGGGATCTCCACACCTCTGCCTCGTAATACCCCGCCGCATCGACGAGTTCTCAGCTTCTTATTACGTTTCGCGTTTAAGCTTCACGGAGGCGATATTATACATCGAGCACGCGCTTCTGAGATAATATACGTACTGCTTTGTGTACCACGATATATGTATACACTACGATCGGTTACAGTAAGTGGGAAAAAAAAAAAAGATCTTCGGACGTTTTTGCACTCGACGATAATCACGTAGCCGCGAATACTGTTTCTGTGTATATGTATATATTTTCTTCGTCAGAAGGAGCAGAGAATCAGCAAAACGTTTCTCTCGCCGCGCGCGGTTCTATCGCTTATTATCCACGGGCAATAAACTTCGACGTCGCCACCGCGCCAAACCTCATACCTATGAGATACGTTATTAAGAAGCCATTATTGGTAATTCGCTAGACTACCGTAGTTATTCGTATCCTCTCGATACTGAGAGAACTTGGTAATCACCATTTTCCTGCCGCGGTGAGAAAACTTGAGGGATGTAAAAACGATTTTCTGGATACCGATCTATCCGTACCGCAAAAGACGAGACAATTCTTACGGTCTTTCTTTCTTATGCCGACACGATATTTGCAAATTGCGACAATGAAACACGCGAACTTTTACACGCGAATCGGATGACGAATTAATTCATCCTTCGGTCGATTGAGATACGATCGTTGTCCATAAAAAACAAATTATACAAGCAACCGCTTATCCTATCGCGCGTTGAAAAAAAAAAAAAAAAAACAATATTAAGGAGATACGGTAAGATAGAAAGAAGCTTAGTCGTCTCTTAGGATCGAATTTCAATGTCCGCATCATTGCCTAAGCAGATTCAAAGATATTTTTAACTACACCCTAGTCGATAATTTTTTTTATTATTTATTTGCGGTGCCAATCGTTTCCTGTAGAAAAAAAAAAGAAACCCCGCGGGATGACCTTAACTGGATCGGCGGCCGTGACTGCGACATACGTTAATTGCGAGACCGATGTATATCCCTCGCCAAATACGATAGTAAACGTTTTCTTTTGTAATCGATCCACTACATTACATCCGTTGGTACGATTGACTGACGCTATCGAACATAATAACAGTATGGAAGTTGATTGCGTTCGTTTCGTTCGCCGAGAGACGCGAAACCGTCGTTGGGTGCTTCTGCCAATCAACTTTCGTACTTCTCGGTTATGTATTCGTTATATCGCGCGAATGACGTTGCGCCTTCGTATTAATATCTTTCTTTTCTCGTGTTCCTCGAGTACATTGATATCGTGAGCATATATCGTTAACCGCTCATCAATTTTTTTTTTCTTCGTCTACATCGTCATCATCCCTGAGCTCCCGTCGGACAAAAAACATCTTTTAAATCTCACAAGTCTCGAAGGCAATCGCCTCTCGTGCAACCTATAAATATATATATATTCCACGAACTCGAGAATGGGTATCGCTCGGTTTCGATTTGAAGGAATTATAAGCTCCGAAGATCGTATTTTCGTATTTTCGTATTTTCGTATAGCGTATATCGAATCTCGTACTCGTGCGGCGGGCATAACCGGGCCACTCCCGGTTCTCGTCAATGATCCTCCATCGAACCCACGCATCTTTTTTCCTTTTTCTTTTTCCTCTCGATACTCTTACAGAGTAGATACAAACACAAATATATTCCTCGATGTAAACCCGACCCTTTTTTTTTTCTGTCTTTATTTCTCTCAATCTCTTCTTCTTCGTTCGTTTCATTCTTGTTTACTGCACACGATACGGACAATTCTTCGTAAAGGCCCACAGATGTCTTTTTCGTATACATATAGCGTTTCTCGATGTCTGCATGAAAACAAATGGAATCTCGTGCTTCGAGTTGCGTAATTTTCAGTATCTCTTGTATCGCTACTACGTTCGCGAGTACCAAAGTTGTGCAGAGCTCAGACCGAGCGAGTCTATACTATAAGGACGATATCCCAGTCATCGCCAGTTTACCGGTAGTCTTCAATATGCGCTTTGACTTTAGCAAAAAATTTATATATAAAGCCAACGATTGCCAATTGTTGGGGCACAAATGTCGATCGATGTCGTTCGAACGGTAGATGAGGTAATGCTTTGGGTATCTGTGTCTGTATAATAGCTTTTATCCTGCAAGAGCAACCGTTGTCCCGTTGCATCGTGCGTCCTACATGTCGACCCACTTTTATTACGTTCCTTAATCCTTCATCCTCGTCTTCATCTTCTCATCGTATAACTACTACTTCTTTATGCTCTTCCTCTCTGTATCCACTCTCGTGTTGGCTGCTGTACCGCTTACTTCTGTTGCCGTTTCTTCACCGGAGGATTTCAGCAGCCAAACGACGTTACATAAAAATCGCTTCGATCCGTAGAAGGCAATACCACCCGTCGCGGTCCCGACCCAGACGTGAACAACCGATTCACTCTCGTATCTTTCGATACGATACTCTGCGCTGTACACCAGCAGCAGCAGCAGCAGCAGCAGCAGCAGCAGCAGCAGCAGCCAAAGTCTCTTTCTTTCGTTCTCTCCATCTTTCTGGATCTTTCTTGTTATTCATGACAAGGGTTGCCGCTCCAACGTGTGTGGTTTTTCCTTTTTTTTTTTTTTTCAACAGAGACTCTTATTTCGTGTCTGTTCCGATTCAATTCCCCTCTGCTTCTCTTATCTTTTCTTTCTTTCTGTACGCTTTTATTTTTTTCACGTTGCACGATTTCACAGACTTGGAGAAACACTTGTGTATCTTCTTCTTGGATTGTACAGTTTTGGAAGGTGGAAAACACGCGCGAGAACGTTAAGAACCGCTATTGGGAGTTTTTCATGCACGCGGAAGGCGTCTGCGAAGTTTTTGACGATGAAGGTTTGGAAAAAATCGTCGACGAAAACGGGTATAACGGGAGGTCGAGAAAGAGGCGTGGATAGGAGCAATGGATTAGGTAGGTTGGGACCTTTCCGTAGGGATTCGGAGGCCATTGACGTCATAGAACTCTGACCGAGCCGGGAGATCCGTAGATAAAAAGGGTCCGACTGGTGTCGAATTTTGGGCCTATGACGTCAATGCCTTTGACCTGCTGTGTAGAATTTTCTGTCGGAAACACACAAACTATTTCAACAGCCATTCTACGGTGTTTACGTTAGATTATTCTTCGAAACTATT
The DNA here is from genome assembly GCA_963971235.1 of Cryptus armator. Taxonomy (NCBI): domain Eukaryota; kingdom Metazoa; phylum Arthropoda; class Insecta; order Hymenoptera; family Ichneumonidae; genus Cryptus; species Cryptus armator. The sequence continues at coordinate 27,375,083 of OZ020233.1, forward strand.
TAAGAGTCCCTAAGCCTGTAATGACGTCAAACCGAAAGTCATCTGATAATTTGTATCGGTGTTGCAACAGATCGACGAGAGGATCGGTCAACAACAGGAAGACTGAGATCCTATCTCAGGGGGCTAAACGCGCTATGGGTGTCTTCGGTGGTTCAATTATTTGGGCAACGAACTTACTCGCTCGCTCTCTCGTAGTCCTGTGGAAGGAGATTCTGTTCCTCTAACTCGGGTGGCTGATCTCCTTGGGCCGTTATTTACACCTCGAAAATCTTCTCGTCTATGACGTCAGGCAAACCTGACCGTCTCGGTATGAGAAATGAAAGAAAAAAAAAAAAAAAAAAAAAAAAAAAAACAGCAATGGCGAAGCAAGGATCCGAAGTTTCAAAATTCTTTGTTCCTTTTCGGTATGATCTTGAAACTCGTCGACGAAGATACGTGTATAGAGGCATAGAGATTGCGTAACAGTGCAAAAGTGGGAACGATGGAAAAAGGGAAAAGAAACTCGCCTTCGAGGAGGCGGAACTTTTTTTTTTTTCACCCGGCCAGCCGCACCGACTCGCACGACGACCTCGAGGGCTCTCGTGTTCTTCTCTCCTCTTCGCTTCTTTCTTTCGCTTCGTTCTTTCTGGTAATTCCAAACTCTCACTCTCGTTACACTCACCGTTTCTATAGATCTCGTTCAATCGGCGAGAACTCTGGTTCTCTTTTTCTCTCACTCTCTCGGGGTACAAACGCCTCGACGCACTCTTCACAGCCGCGCTAATGCGATTATCGCCCTTTTACTTTAGTGCCTTCTCGCGAGGTACACGGCGATTTTTACACCGGGACTTCTGTTCACGCGCGACAACCGCGAGAATAAGAACCCCGAGGGCCCCGCAAAAGTGAGACGAAAGAATTCACAGCCGGCTTTTCAACTGGCATGAACGCGCTTGATGCGAGAACAATGATGTCGGAGATATATATATACATATATATATATATAACCGAACAAGAGAAGAAGATGCCTACGATTATTACGGTTGAGCGAAGCATAAAAAATAATTTAAAAAAATCACTCTTCTGTGAATATTATTTCAGAGCTTTAATCTCGATGGCAGAACGAGTGTATCAAAAAAGTTCGTTTTTCTTTTAGATTTATTATTTTTTTTTCGAATGATCGGAATTTTTTTTTGCTATTACAATTTTTTTATCCGATGAAATGATAATGGAATCAATTATAAAAATTAACAATCAAAATCGCAAAAATCACTGAAAAATTAGATTGTTATCTATACGCCGAAATTAAAAAAAAAAATTATTTTTACACTAAAAAAAATCCCCGAAAATTAGTCTCACTTCGTTCTTTCGATTGTCTCAAAAATGCAATTATAATTAAAATACCACGAAGAATCATCTTCGGACGTAAAAGTATTATATGGCCGCGAGTAATGACCGGTCAAAGGATTAATTACTTTTCACTTTCCAAACAAAATGTACGAGCAAATTTTTTTTGGTTTGTTTTTTAAGCTCTCAGACCACACATGCGTCTCAATGTTGACACATAATTTTTGCGCTCTGTACAAAGCTGTGAGAATTTTAACCGTAAGCCGCAAGTGTGACGAGATCCACGCGACGCCTCGGCATTCGAGACGTCGCCAGTTTGTTTTGGTTTTTAAAAGTAGGCCAACGGTTCATTGACCGGTTTCTCCCTCCCATTATTTTTTTTTTTTTTTTTTTCTTTCCTTTCTCTCCGTGTATTTCGCATCGGACGCGCTCACTCCGGCTAACAATTTTTCATTCGGTCTTTCGCACTCGCGAGCGTTCGTATATAGAGATTGGTGCGTATATGGACAGCGGTATCTCGATTCTTCTCCATCTCAATATCTCTTTTTCTCGTCTCCCGGTCATTGTCTCTCTTCATTCCGCGCGTTTTCGTTCGCTCTATTGGTCAACGTCTCGCGATTCGATTCGCAAGTTTGTGACCGACGCTCCATTCGCGATTCATTGCCGCGGACGAGTTTCGTATTCCCGAGAAATAATGAGCATTTTTTTTTTTTTTTTTTTTTTTTTTCGTATGTCAAGAAATATGCAAATACCAAATGAGAAGACCGCACATTTGATCGATTGCCGTAGCCGTCGATCGTGTTAACCGGTGGCATTCATAAACATATCTCCCGCCGACTCGTACTCACGTACGTACACACAGTGGTTTTCATTCAACAGAACGAAATGATTACAGAGTCGAGTGAGAGTAATCGAAGACGATGGGGCGGGAAAGGGGAATTCACTCTCCGACGGTGCAGAGTGAATGGCGGGAGGTTGAAATCGTTGTGCAATCGAGGAGGTCAACATTTTTTTGTTTCAATTCTCGATATAAGCCGATGATTTGAAACTCGCCAATTGCCGCCGACCTTCTTTGCAGTGAATCGATACTGATTGATTGGTACAATTCGACATACATAATTATTAAAATAAGAGATCAAATTATTGCTTTAATATGTTTTCTCTAACGAGTCTCGAAATTTTTTAAAAATACAAAAAAAAATCAAAAAATCAGTGGTAATGCATAGAGCAACCTAAAACTTTAAATGATAAAAAAAAAGCTGTTGAAATTTGTAGAAAAATTTGAATCTGCAAATTTTCGTTTATTTTTTAAATCGAATGAATTCGATCGAAAATTTACTGCGGTCGTCGCCTTATGGTTTAGAACTGCAGATCCAATGTGTAAAAGATGCGCATATGCGCGCGTGCTAAAAAGGAGGGATGAGGAATGACTGTTGTAGAAATTGAAGAGTCCTCAGCACCCCTCGACGCCTAGAAGTACCGCGGCCGTCAGCGCTCAACCCCCATAGTTGCCGCGACTTTTACGAGCCGGTAAAAACGTTGTGCCGTTCCTTTATCTACGTGAGACCGTGTGCCCTCGCATACACGGATCGCGGGATCTGCCTAGAAATCGCGTAACGCATCGCCTATCCTCTCTCTTTTCATCTCTCGCGTCGCGTGAACGTTGGAAGAAAAATCCGGTAACAATTTAACGATCGTTGCGACGCGTCAGCCCCGATATGACCGGCTTTTGCCCCCCTTTTCTTCCTCCACCGTGTTACTTACTACCTATATATGTATCCTTGAACTATGCGTGTGCACACGCAACGGGAGAGCGTTGGAAAATCCGGTAAGGACATTTAACGATCGTGCACGCCCGGCCGTGACCACGAGTAATGTTGAGAAAAAAAAAAAAAAAAAAAATTCGTTACGCACTACAGTTACTGCTACTCAAAATGTTATTCAAGGCACTGCCTTCTTTTACGCACCCCAACTTTCGCGGGATTATTGAAAAAAAAAAAAAAGCATCTGTAATAAAAATACGAAAAAAAGCAACTAAAAATACGATTTATAGGTCGTTAAAAAATGCCATCTGTGAATATTTCTTTATACAAAAAAAATAACGACTTGAAATAAAAAATGTCGCTGAAAACTTTGTCGTAATTTTTTCTCAATCTTGTTATCTCCGCTGCGAAAGCGTGCAGTTCCGCAAAGTCCGAGAGCCGGAATGGTTTGAATGGCATTTAAGGGTTGCGACTCGGTCAGCCCTTTGGCGAAAGGCTTCGCGCGGTTTTCATACCCGGAGAAGAATTGTATGGTTTCGTTCGCGATCGATGGCTAAGTATGTTCTTGTCGCGAAAGCATTAAGCGATGTATTCTCAGCATTTTAACTTGGAAACTAATGACCGTACGGTGGATTCACGAGTCGTGTATCTCGTACTCGGGGCTGTCGGCGTATGCAACTCTGTACGAAGTTAATGCGCGATAATATACGGAGAGAGGTAAATCGTGCGACTTTCCGGCTCGCCCACTCGCCATACTCGGCCACCACGGTGAACTCTCGGACTGCAAAGAGGTACCCCCCTTTACACGTAACGAGCGTCTATTACGCGGGTTACATTCCCGCTCGACATAACAGGAATTTAGTGATACACTACTGAAACGATATATCGTCGTAACGGTGTATCGAAACGCGGATATAATAGTTCGCCCGGGCGTTCTAATCAAGTCAACCATGTTAATGCGGTACGAATAACGCAGACTCTGTTATAACGCAACATAGTGGCAAACTTTGCTCGGCAGATATAATTAATAATTCTTGATAACGAAAGAATTTTATACTCCGCGCGAGTTAATGGACTTCTGGCGAATTATGATGAAATAGATCGTTTAGACATTATGTGAAGTTGGAAAAAAATTGAAACGCTTATCTCGATAAGAATTGCGGATTTGGTATCATTTTTCTCAAATAGGATAAAAATAATGAGAAATTAAGATTTTTTTTTTCTTAATAGGGAATTTAAAAAAATTACATATTGCACATTTTATTTCACTTATAGTGACGGGAAAGTTTTAACTTCTACTTAAAGATACTTTCCAATTCTAGCAATAATACATTTTCCGAGTTTTCGTAAATTTTTATGAAATACACCGTGGAGCAATTATTTGGATTTTCAAAAAAACACTCATCATGATAAAAATTCAGGTCTCGATACGAGGATTTTTCTGGAGAAAAAAAAAATGTGAGAAATTAAAAAAAAAACAATTTATAATAAATTTGAAAAAAAAAAAAAAGAGTTATTGTGATCAGTATGAAATACGGCATTTAATGGCCATATAAAGTGGAAAAATTTGATTTCCTCTATGTTTTTTTTTCTCTCACAGTTACGGGAAAGTTTCAACTTCCACTTAAGGACACTACAATTCTGACAATGATAAATTTTCTCTTGAGTTGCGCGATGGGCATCTAATTCGTTCTTAATGACTGTGAACATCCGCTTGAAGGTTATTATCAAAGGATGTTGGTGAAGTCGACGTCGTGAAGTTTCCGTGTAAATTATATGCGTGCCGAGTGCGTTGAATGCTTCAACTGCTATATTCGCCATAGGTCATTGTTCCGCGAGAGAGTAAGTAATGGAGGTCATATCTAATCGTGCGGTACTCCGGTGGCAAAGCCCCGTTTTCGATATCTAATCTCTAATGGCGACGTGGTCAATGCACTGCGAAGCGGTTGACACGAGCGGAATGTGCGCGTCTATTGTCACTCAATTCGTATACCTTTTACCAGTAAACTTCATGAATACGAGAATTGCAGCTATAGTATTAGTTATTCACGCATTGTCTTGCTGTGCATTGTTTTTCGCGATAGTGTTATCATAAATTTAAATAGCATTAACTTTCATTAATGAAAATAATAACAAGTTTTTTTTTACTCAAAATGATGTTTTTTTAATTGTATTATTTACTAACATTGAATTAAAAATTGAATGATTTAATAATGTTTTTTTTTAAGAATATTCATTAAAAAAAAAATAATAAAGTGGATACTAAAAACTGCAATTTTGTTCAACGATTCGTCGATATGAATCACCGAACGTTCTTTAAAATAAATCATAATATCCAATTACGTAATTTTTTTAATCTCACTACGCGTAAATTCAATTAATAACATTTAATAATAAATTTTTGATCGATGCGCAATCGTTAATCTGAGAATAATAATTATTCTCGAAGATGCTGTCGTTGATTCACTGATGCATCTTATATGCATATTCATGCGGAATGATAATAATAAGAATAATAATAACAACAGGGAATATGTTGAAGGAGAGATAATACATATACATACGCGCCTTAAGCGATATTATCTGTCCAAAGCTGGTCACGCGGAACGTGCGGACTAACACTCCAGCGAATCCCTTCGAGGATTTCGCATCATCGACATGTATCGCCGAGAGCGCGAGCGCACTTGCAGCAGCAGCAGCAGCAGCAGCAGCAGCCGCCGCCGCAGCATCGACGCATCGGTCTGTTGCAACCGGTGCGCCGAGCGCGATGCTTTAATCTCCTCCGGGGAATTTCATCCGATCGGCTGTCCGATCACGAAGCCGCCGCGATGTGCACAGGCTTCGCGAGATCTCAAACACGTATACCGTACACCCGCCGACTCGCTTCGATCTTCGCGTCGCCGTTCCATGCGAGAAGTCGTAATAATAGGCGTCGCACATGGTGGAACATAGACGAACGGGTTACCTTTGCGACGATCGTAAATAAATAGTACGATCAAAGCAATCTATCGATCTATCGATTAGCTCACTATCGTCATTTCGAATAAATGAAAAAATAAGAAAAAATAAAAAATGGATAAAAAAAAGGAATGGAACTTTAACCCTTTCAAGCCGTATCGTCCTTTTTGCCCTATCAATAGAAAAGCTAATGTCGAAAAATACAATTTATAATAATTTCTACGAGTTTTTTTCATCGCTCGTAAATTTTCAACAGTATTACGTATAGCTACAGTTTAGCTTGTCAGGTTTATTCGAAATCCGCAAACGAAGGTACGAGGAACGTCGAGTGGTTGAGAGCCCCGCGCATCGGGTCTTTGGCGGGACTCACCCTCGCGTCTCTCGATGGAACGATCGGAATTCTCGTTGTACATACTGAACTGAAAATACATTTACAGCGCGTTGGGCAGAGGGATGTCCAAGCGATGCTGCAGAGCCATTAGCCGCTGACCAGTCATTGGCACAATTTCGAATAGCTTTCGTTAAAAAGAAACCCCCGTTTCGGAACAACGATTTTTTTATTTCGTTCTCTTGAATGGCCAACCATCGTATCCTTTACGAAACAGCATTTCTCCGACTGATATCGATTCTCCGCACGATATTCGCCAACGAGAATTTATCTCTCGCATTAACAAAGCTCCAGTGGGATTAATCCACGAAGAATGTTTTGCATTTTTTGTTGTTTTTTTTTTCAACATCAACAAAAAGCTATAAAACTAACGTCGCACGTATGTGTCGCGCGTTATTATTTTAAATCCCTGTATCGTAAAGCCGATAGGCGCGTATCGAGAGCTACTTAAAAAAAAAATCTCTTGTCAGGAATTCAAAAACAACCCGACTAAGCTTCTTCGTCTATCCGGGATATCGTAAGCTCGATGCCTATAGATCGAAAATACACGCCGAAGTATCCTTGCAAAATTCTGGATCATCCAAAAGACTTCGGAACTACAAAAACCTATCGAGAATCGTAGAAAATATAGTTATACGAAATCCAACTCTGTCTCGAACGCGATGTTTCGCCACTGTCCTCAGATACTATTCACAATGGAACTCGAGATTGGAAGCTCGTCTGCGAAAAAATGTATGCTGCAACGCGAGGACTATCTAGTTTTGTATCAAACATTTTTTTTTTTTTCGAACAACAAGAAGGGCACGATATCGAAATACGATTGGCCGAGCATCCGGGGAGCTTTGATACCAAGTTCGTCGGTGTATCAAAAACCCGTTATATCTTTTGTGCCGTCGAATCTCTGGCGTGCGGCCACGCGGAACGTTGCGGATTTCGATTTCTCGTCAGTACGAAACGTAGAAGGCGCACTATCGTATCGCAGGAAGGGTACTACGAATTGACTCCGACGATTCTCAACGTTTCCGCGTGCTAAACGCCCTCTACACACTTGTATATTATTGGCCCAACTTCCTTTTCAATCCCGCGGTACAAGCTGAAGTATGTCGCGATTGCAGGATAGAACAAGCAATGTTTCACGAAAAACTCGGTTCGATCGCCCACTCGCTGTATTCGTTGAGATTACGACGCTACGACGAAGTCGACTTCGTGCGCTTGGCATCGCTTTAACTATGTCACGTTTGCGATTAAAGTCACGTAGCGAAACTACGATATATTATCGGACATTTTTTTTTTTTTTTTTTTTTCTAACCTCTGAAGACAGCTGTTGCCACTCGAGGGCATGAAGTTTGAGCTTTTTTTTCTATGTCGTTTCAAATGTCACGCGAGTGGCAAAAAGTCGTGAGTGGCGTGGGAGTCGATTCGACGAAGTGAGGTGAAAAACAAAAAAAAAAAACTAATTTGCAATCGAAACGGCAGTTCTCGATACATAATACGATGATAATGCAAATATAAGGTGAAATTAAAACGGTGAAAAAAAAAATGGAGTATTTTTTTTTTTCGTTTATCATAATCAGAGTCGCGATAGTCCGGTTCGCTAATTCATTCCAACTGTTAATTAGGTTGTTAAAATATTGATATTAATAGAATATATTTCGTTTTTTGAGGCATTAACTTCGTTGTTTCTTATCTACGATTCAATGTTTGACTTGCGAAGAATAGAGATCGAGTAACGAAAGCGATGATACGCTAAGTTTGGAGTCGATATCAAAAGGCAACTGTGGAACGTTCTATATATCGCGTACAATCAATATAAACTACGAGGTCTTTGGCTGCAGTATAATCCATGTACACAAACTAGACGAACGATAGTTGCGTAACGCGCGTTCTCGGGGGGTCAACGTATCCACGAGCTTTACGCAATTGCGTTGCGATACGCTATGAATAGCGATAGATGACTGTGTAGCGATGGCTGCGAGTCACTCGCAACTGCACGAATGAACCACAAACATCGTAACGGTAGAAACGGCATCGATATATTTACTTCTTCGTAATTAACGTATCTTAATTTTTTTTTTTTTCGAATACCACTTTTCGGGTTAATTAAAAATCGAGTTAATCAAAAGTCAATTTGAAGGTAAACTTCCTTCGTGTCAAATTACAGAGAAAAAAATCTCGATACGGTTCGAAAAATGGTGGAAAATTATTAAAAAAAAAAAAAGCATAGTTCGCAAATCGATTTTAATCGCGTAAAAAATGATCCAAAAATGTATCCAAATATTGCGATTTTTTTAAAGCTCCGATTGACATGGATTTTACTCCATTTTTTTTCGCATTGTTTATGCAGTGAAACATCGATAGATCGTTTGACCGATAAATTACCCGCATTATTGTCGTATCTACCCATTCGTTAAGACGGAAGGATAAGAAAAACGAAAAGTGTGTAATTACTTAATCAGAATTGTCTATCGTTAACGCGCGCACTGTTGTCTGCGTGGCTTCGCAGGCCTTATCGTTGTACAGCTGGCGAGTAACATCGATTAATAGTCTCTTCGTCGAACGCTATACTACTGACCTCGCGCACGCTATTCCGAGTTCTCTGGTTAATGTTATAACGTCGTGTAATCTATGCCGAGTGTAGTATAGTCGTCTAGCTAAACGATACGCACCACTACTATTGTCTACTATATACATATAGAATATACACTATATGTAAAGCCGACGGAAAAACTCGAGGGAAAAAAAGTGTGGGTATCTATTCATCGTCGTGTCTCATTCGGATAACGATAATATTTCCCAGGAATCGTTCGTGTTCTTTCGCACGAACGTGTGCGGCAACGTTCTCGTAACCCCCACACACGCGTCATTAGATCGATCTTTGAGAAGAGATCAGAAGTCATTTTTTTTTTTTTTAAATACCGTACTTGCAACATTTTCAATTTTTTTTTGGAATCCATAAACTAAATAAATATTTTTAAAAGTACGAAAATGATTTTTTTTTATCAATAATTTATTAAAATAAAAATATAGCGTGCGGCACAATTTCCGAAAATACTTTATCAGGAGCAACGAATTAGATTAATTTTTGTTATTCTTGGAATAACGAACGCGCGCGTGGTCTCGTCTGTTTCCTCTAATACACAGTAGATATTAATGCTCTACGTGCCTCTAGTCTCGTCGTCCGTTTCGTCCTCGCGGAGTCCGGTACGTTTGCGGCGATAACAACAACTGCGAAAGAAATGCCTTCGGGAAAAACGGCTTGGCGCCCCGTTAATGAGGCGTCGGTCGATCGCGTAATACTTCGACATTCACGCGACGATTCGATTGACCGTAAGAAAAACAGCGTATATCGGGATAAGCCGCGAGGCCAGTCGTGCGTTAACGACGACTATCTCTCGTCGAGTTTCGATCGATTACAACGACACCGAAACTCGAGTCGATCGACAGCGATATCGATCGTATCTTTGTAATAAACAAAATCTACGAGTGTTTGCCTATTGATATTCGTCGATGAAAAAAACAACAACAACAAAAAAACGGAAATATATTACCGAAAACATAAATCAATCATAAAAAGACAATAATTTGATTTTTTCTTGAAATATCACGAGAGGATTTTTCGTTTGAATGCAACATCAAATAGTATATCTGTCTATCGACTATTTACTACAAAAAAATTAAAAGTTCGCATAAAAAAATGTATTTAAAAAGTTTTTCTCTTGCAGGTAAAAATATTAATGAATATTAATAAATAAATAAAAAAATTCGGAAAAATGTCAGTTTTTTGTGTCTACGAGAACTTTCAGCTTTTCATATATTAATAATTAATTTCAATATAGAATTTATCGAGAATTTTATTTTTAGATTACGTCGACCTTCCACTCCCGTCCTCTTAAGTATAACAAGCGCGAGGCTGAGATTCAGCTCGGTAATAAGAAGACTATAGAAAATATATTTGGCAGAGAGGTCCTCCCGTCTCGTTGTGTGTCGCCCCTCGTGTCGTGGAAGAGGCCACACGATCGCACCATTATTGTCAGCCGGCCGCGCACATCTATTCCCGTGGCTCTTCTTCGTGGAATGAATTACGTTATGTTTACGATGGGATAACGGAGCAGCAGCGAGAGACGCTGCGAGTACCTATAGCGGGTGGGACACTGTGCGCCATAACGCGTATTAAATAATAATTCATCCGGTGTGTGTGTGTGTGTGTGTGTGTGCGCGCGCGCGCGCGCCGGCCGCATCGGGGAGAGTGCGAGAGAAATAAAAAGTCCGGGTCGCAGAGGGAGAGAACCGAAATTGGTCGAGTTGCGCAACGAGTACCGCTCACGCCGGAGCCTTTTTAATACTATACGATACTTTACCGTATATATAGTAGTAGATAAGTGTACCCCATACACTATACCTGAAGGATGATACGAGAGGGACAACGAGTGATAGTCGCCGGACTACTCGTTCTTATATACCCGTTTATTTCATCGGGCGTGGCGTCGAGAGATCTCGTATACTACGACACATGCGACCGACACTATCTCACACCAACGACAAAACATCGCCGAAGCAAACGTCCACGCAACCTTTATCGCCGATCAAAGTCATCAATTTTTTTTCTTTTTACTACTTTTTTCTTTTTACCGGCGTTTTCTCGACGCTTCTGCTCCGATTCCTCGTACTCTACTCGACTTGTATTTCATTTGCTCGTATTGAAAAATTTGCGATTGGCAACATTTTTCGAAACACGAATAATCGCACAAAAGTAATTTTGGAAAAATAATAATATTCAAAATGGCATTGGAGTAGCGATAAAAAAAAAATCATTGAAAAACTACCGTCTAAATTAAAAAGACGTGTAATCACGAAATTGTATCGGCAAAAACCGATTGAATTAACAAATAGTTATTCGCATATTTATTTATCGTTTAGTGCGGAAATTTTGCTAATTATATAATGCGAATAATTATTATAATTATTTGCGATTCCACTCGTTTTTTTTTTTTATGTCTTTATTATACGCTTTTTTTTTATCGGGAGTTTTTTAATTTTCGTAAAATAACTTTTTCATCGTCATTTAAAGAAAAAAATGTAATTTAGAATATTAAAAAAAAAAACGAACGACCGAAAAAAATTAGGAGACGAACTCGTACCGTGTGTGTATTTAATGTTAACCAGGAAATAAAAAAAAAAAAATTGTAGTAAAATATCCAATTAATACCTATTTAATTAATTTCCAAGTGTGACGAGTGGACAAAAATAAAAAAAAATAGACAACGTTTCCGTAATTTCGATATTTCCATAGTATCGCCGTAAAACGAAATGTTTCTTCGAATGAATTAAATTGTTTATAAAATAATAGTACATTACGATACAAGTGCGATGTAATTTTTTCGTAAAAGTTTCTCGCACGAGTATCGTACAAAATTTTATTTCACGAGTGCGAGAAATGTGTTTTCTCACACGCCGTGAAATAAAATATATATTGTAACATCAACGATTATTCTATCGAATTTCGTAATTCCGTTCCTTTGCCGACCGAACTTCGCGACCTTTCGTTCGCAGGCAGCGACCATGCGATGTGTGTTCTCGAAACTTGTCATTAATTCGCGAACGCGCTTACAGAGTGCTCGATTATGATAAGCGTTTCGTTTCGTCGAAGAAACCGAAAAACTGGATTCTCGCTACGCGGGATTTTCTCATCAAGCGAGAAACCCCATTTACCCTCTCGCGACCACCGGAGCACAAGCTTTTATATCGGGCATCTCGTCTCGCGGCTTTCTCTTTCTTTTTCAATTCAGTACGAGACGCCTCTCAGCCTCTTGTCCCCGATTATCATTCCTACTCGGGTTTCAGTGCCTCACCACTGTTGGCCCATCGCGATATACATTTTCTCAATCTTCATCAATGAATAAAGAAGAAACAGAAACAGTGAAGATACATTATTGCAGTGTTAATAACACGTATCTCCTCCTATAATTTGCTCACCACGAGCCGTATACTTTGAATTGCGCGTTAAGTTCCAACCGAGAAATTACAAATCTCGTTCGCCAGATGTAGGATGTCCTCTTTTCGATATCGCCAGTGTACCGGTTTATAATCTGCACAGCCTAAAGGGGCACCGCGCGAATCTCGTATATCACGAATAACATCAATTCGAACTTTGTAACACATTTTGCGCATTTTGTATATCCACCAAAGTGTTAAATATACTATACCATTTCGCATCGAGACGTTTGCGTATATCACGAATTTTCGTTCAGCGGGTACATCCGACTCTGCATGGTGTTTGTATGCTTTCGTACGCGTAGTGCGCGAATGTACGACAAAAGGAATTTTCTGCATACATCGCTGCCAATGCTCTGTTCCGAGAGTACATAGCAGTGCATTGGGAGGGAGTATGAGGGCGGAATTTCGAGTGCAAAGAGTACATCGAGATATCGATTCGTAGGGTTAGCGATACCCAACGCAGTCATTAGCGATCCTGACGAGGATTTTCAATGTTTCGCACACTTTCTCTCGTAATCAGACACCGATAACGAACGTAGAATTTTTCGCTATTACGTTTTGCTTGCGCAACTCCCCTTTAGAGTTGAGTTCAATAGGTTTTAGTTACTGCAAGTCCAGTAGGATGGTTTGTTCTTTGTGAATAACATTTTTTTATCGGTTTTCGATCAATATGTGTCGTAATTTAAAAAAATTCGAAGCATCGGTTCGTTTGAAAAAAAAGAAAAGTGTACCTTGTACCTTATATTTATTAAAAAACATGTGTTTAACCTCTATGATAGGTAAAAAGCAAAGAGATAATGTGTTAACTCTTTGAATTACAGTTTTCTAAACGTGAAGCACACTTTTAAAATGAAAAGAACGAAAAAAAAAAAAAACAAAAACGGCTTAAATATCTCGCGCGGCATATCAATTTCGTAAAAATGTGTGACATCGCTTACAAGATACGGCACTTCAAGGCGAGAAATAGAAAATACTTAAAGTAAATTTCTTTAGTCATTGATGATCAGAGTAAAAATGTTTAATTTCAGTAATGTTAATGTTAATGACTATATCCAATCAAGAAATTTCTGATTACGGTGATTATGATGTAAAATTCAGACCCTTGAAATGTTCGCTTTTGTTTTTGGATGTTGAAAATGTAGAATAACGGAAAGCCGATCGAGGCTCCGGTATCCGGTGGTATCGGTAGGTTTTAACGAGGGTGCAAATTTCATCCCCGAAGAATGGCCGACCACTGCATCGTTTGCCCGACCAATGGAAATTTCGCGAGCTCTATGTTTCGATGTGTGCGGACCGCACACCAATACACAACGAGACTGCACACCAATAGCCTGTGACGGTGTGTCGAAAAGGAGGTCCGCGTTCTCCGTCTCTTGGCGAGTGAGACATTAAATTCTGGTGCATCGGACATGCGCGGAAATGAAATCGAAAGTGCACGCCCACTCGCCCCTGAACCCAGAACTACACCCCCGCCAACGCCGTCGCTCCCTCGAGGGTTTTGCAGGGGTTGCTGCCGGTGCTGCTGCTGCTGCTGCATCCCCTACCATGCGAACTACCAACGTAGCCATGAGGCGCGCGCCAGCTTCAGGGTTGCCGCGACGGCCTCGACGCTTTTCCGCAAACCACCCCATGGTCAACCCGGTGCCCCCAACCTTCAAATCATACCACCACCTATCCGCCCGCCCGCGCCTGGTTTACCCCCGTGGGGTATGCAGTATAGAGCGCGCAAACGTATAGTACCTGTTTTATGGTATAGAAACTACAGCCAAAGAGATTCGCGGGCGTTCTGCCAAAGCCCCGCTGGATATTTTCTGGATTCGCGTGGAAACATCGGTCCACGGACAATCGAGAACATGGCATTGTTTCGAATGAATCTTTGTCTTGCTATTTCTTTTTTTCTTCCGCAATCATTCGCGATATATCGTCATGCTGTCGCGTAGCAGAGATGTTTGTGAGGAATACGAATGTTAATATGGGGAGAATAGTTTTTCTATTGTATATATGTGTTTTCGCATGAGTTTCAGTTTTCTCATTTCTTTTTTATTTCGCAATTATATTCGTCATATCGTCGCGTTGGCGACTCGTATGAAGAATAGATGAATATCACTTTTTTTCAATTTTTTGTTGTTTCGCGAACCAGTAAAACTCGTTTGGTCAGCATATCGTTCATTGTTGTTTTTTTATTTGCCGTGTGTACGTGTTTGGTGACATTTTGAGATTCGAGAATGTATTCCGTTAGTCATTTATGTCGCAAACGTGTTTTTTTGTTTAAAATGGAGAATCGAAAAAAAAACGTTTTTTTACACCTGTGGCGCTTTTTTCTGTATCGAATGTTAAATGCAAAGTAAATAAAGTCGCTGATTCGAAATCAGCGGGGAAAAAATACATCGGATGTCGACTGGATACGACGAATGACTAAATTTTTGATTTTCGGCATTTTGTAAAACAACGACAACATCTTTGCTTCACGATGAAATATAGAGCTTTAAATTGTTTATTTCGATCGTAATAACGCGATGAATTTTTTTCTCAAAAATAGAAGGGTTTCGGAAAATCTCAAAAATCACGTTATTTCGTGTATTTTTTAGCGCTGAATACGAATCCGATAACCGTTTAGTTCTAAACCCATAAGCTATTAATAATTGCCAAATACCATTTTTTCTTCGATTTTCTTTACTTTCCACGAATATCAACTATAAATTCTCATATCGCCATTTTGTCTCTTCGCTAAACGTTTCCCCCTTTTTCCCTCTTTCGGCTCCTAAAACTCCCTTCGCACTTTCCTTCTACTTTATCCCTTTTATTCATTTTTTGTATCCTTCGCAATCCTACAATAATCGTAAATTATCTAATTCTCCTGATTTATGTTTATTGATTAGTCCATATGATTGAATTTTTCTTTCGATTCTCGAATTTCATAGAGATATAGATATATATATCTGCTCGATGGAGCGCATAGACAATTTATTGTGATTCCCTTTTTGCATTAGAGAACCGCGCGCAGAAGGGAAAAAAAAGGGCTCTCGCGGTGGGGTACATTTGAATAGAAGTTTTGATATTAAAATATATATCCGTATGATATCGAAACCAGTATCGACTTACATATTATTCTCGCGAGACGCCCGAACACTCGGGATACCTGAAACCGTTGTTCATCCCTATAAGTCTCCCGGGTACCCGGGTGCACGCGCTTGCATACGGTAAACTACCGTTGTCCAATGTGAACTTTTCGTTCTGCACCATATAAAACGTTTGGATACGCCATAGAAAAAAAAAAAAAAACAAAACAAATCGAATTGGCATCGATATATTCATATCCTTCGATGCTTCTCCTTTTTTCATTTAATTTTCTACACCCTTTCTACTTATCTCCGTTGTGTATTTCCATTGTGCACGAAAGCTCTTCTCTTTTTTTTTTTTTTTGTATCGACGTATTTCTAATCGTGCGTCCTTCCGCCGTTAATACGAGGACACAGGGGTGATTTCTCTCGTACTCTCTGTGCCTAAGCGCAACAAAAAACCATCTGGGATTCCCTATCCCCCCATACATGCGCCTTTCTCTGAATTTTCATACTTTTCTCTGCGTCTCCTCGTCGCACTCACTAAATTCCTACCCTCGCTAAACTCTTCGGCTCTTTGCCGCGACCCCCGTTACGGAAAGCATCGCTTTCTACACCAGCAACGACGAGGCCCTCGTCGCTCTCGGCTGTTACGCTTCTCGTTCTTCATTCATGTCCAACGTCCTAGAAACCCGAAACGATCAAAACAACTTTTTCATCTCTCGTACGTACACCGAGGATAACCCCAGGAAGGTACGAGAGGGAGAGAAAAGCGGGGGTATCCGGACGATGCGGTGGATGGCACTCGAGAATCAGGGATTATCCTTTACCCGTGTAGCATCGCTTATACGCAATGTGCATGTAGACAGAGAGTTAGGGACGTTGCACAGGGATTCCGTTTAAAGGGGCCCACCTTTACCCCAAATTTGGTCGTTCGGAACTCCCCTCCTTCTATACCCATCTCTCATTTTCACCGATACGATGAGCCCCAAGTCCCTTCGCTAGATTTTCGAACGACTGACCTCATTTCCCCACCAGACGAAACAACCCCTATATTTTATCTCACCGTAAATTCTCCGGCACTTTCTCCGCCCTCTCGTTCTATCTTTTTTTTTTTTTTTTTTTTTCACCTTTCTCTCTTTCACTCTCGTGGGCTCATTCACTCGAGACCCCGATCTCTATATTTACGCGATTCCGCAAAGAGCTCTCTCTCTCTCTCTCTCTCTCTCTCTATTTTTCTCCCCTTAGCAGAACGCGAACCAACACACCAGATTTGACCGTAACGACACAATGGACTAACGGCGTTTACACAATGTTTGTACATCTTTAGTTTGACTATTGTTGCATTCTACGGCATCGACAGTTTATTATATTTATCGTCGGTTTATACGCACGACATATATCTTTCTTTTTCTTTTTTTCGCAAACATAGATATTTATTGGCCACTCGGCGAGAACGTTGCCCTTTTCCACACCGGAATGCATTGAATTATTGTCGGACTGTGAAGTATTGTGGATAAACCGTAATGGTGTACTGTGGGGGTCTTTTTTTTTTTGGATTTAATACCCTTCGGACACTTGTGAGATTCTTATGTCGTAATTCGAAGCGTGAGAATTACGAGCGAAGTATTTTTTTCAATCTCTATCGACCCAAAAATATTGATTATTACATTTTTGTACCGGAAATTAAAAATTTAATTACCCGAGAATTTTTTTTTTTATTTCGGACATTTCGAAATTTACGAAATATGAAGCGATAATTGAAAAAAAAAAAAAAAAAAAAAGAAGAAGAATTGGTACTTTTTGAAGAGAAAGTAACGAAAAGATTTTGTCGGCGTTATTTATTTCGATTCTACGATTATTATGATTGAGAAACGAGAGGTTTGTTCATCGGTAATACAAATTTTTTTTTCAACCAAAAAAACTCGTATCGTTCCGATCGGCAAAAAATAGCGATTTTAATCAACATTAACGCGAAAAAGAAAAAATCAATAACCTGTATCACTCGGAATTGCAAAACATCGTTGAAGGTACAACGACGCAAACGAATGAAATGTACAAAGTCCATTCGCGTACGCTATAGATACAAATCATTTCGTGAGTGCATTCGCCTATATATGTACGTAAAAAAGTCTACTGCCGTTTACGTTAACACAGATAAATGTATACATCTCTACATATATATACACACAACCACCGGTATAATTCACCGGACTATTCACCGCAGTTGAATTCACTACCGTCCGTTTGGTATTCGGTTTCGCCTTTCAAAGACTTTTACGATTCGTAATAAAATTATTATGCAATGTAATCCGACGCGTATCTCGTTACTCTCTTTTATACTTATATATATATATCTATAACTATCTATATACGGTAAATCTTTCACTCTGTCGTAGGAAGCGTCTCGCCGCATACGGTGCGTTCGTAACAAGAGGCGAAAAGAATTCAACTATCGTCTCTCGGTCACCGATACTACGCGACTTCCTCGTATCCCTATCGGTAAGCAAAATTCAACATCTTTTTTCATACCAATGTGCATTTCTTCATCAAATTTCACTGTATACTTCTATATACGAAAAAAAATAAAAACAATGAATTTAAAAATGCGAGTCCGCGTACGCGGCTCGTGGGAATTTGCGGTACAGTCAGCTGCTGCAAGTGTTTTTGTACGCTCGCTGACGCACAGAGAGCCCCTGACGCCCTGACGTATATGGAATTCGATTCCTTCACGGCTTCGTTGGCATAGTTCATCGTCGTTCGTTCGTCCGCGTGTTTCCGATGCAATGTATCGTCGCGATCGCACGCCAGGGCCAAGGGGTCGAGTGCGAAACTGGGTCGGTACGAAATTCGATACCGCCGCAATGTAATTGAGATGAGATGTGCATTGATCCCTCGACGATACAATGTTCGGCGCTTTGCCTCTGTTATTCGTCAATAAAACTCCATTGTCGCGGATTCATTCAATATAAAAAAAATTCCAAGTATAAGATAAATTTTTGTTAACTTTTGAAAAAAAAGATATATATATATATATATGCATTTAGATGCTTTCGCTGACTATATTTCTTAGTCACTCTTTTTTTCGTTTAATCAATTGGCTCAATGTACACACAGTATCAAGGCGCCGTGTAAAAAAAAAAAAAATGATTTATTAAAGCCGCGCGATTTGAACGATAAGATATACGTATGTAATAAAAGAAGAAAAAAAATACATAACAAAAAGAGAATTCTTCTCATTAGAGAGACTCGATATGCCGATAAGTTCCCGCGATACGTTGATAAGCGCTGACGCAATGCTATTTGCACACGATAATAGAGAGTACTTGGGATAGAATTAACGATGTTACGCCTTCTCTCTCGAGAGAAACAAAAAAAAAACGTATAATCGCGAATTTTCGAGACACGATATCGATTGGAGATTTACGAGACTACAGTTACGCTGAAAAAACGTAATCTACTTGAAGATAGTAACGACAAATTCAAGAAAAAAAAAAAACCTTACGATGTCGATAGCGAAGAAAAAAAAATTGAATTACAACGACGTTATATATAGCAATAAGAATTATCTTTAACTCTCTTATCTATTCTATATCTCAACGGCGCTTCTGTGCTATATATATATATTGTTATGCCGGGCAATTTCGTGATTTGCATAACAGCCAAATGTCACATAAAACGTTGGACGTCGGGAGGGTGTTGGAGGGGGAGGATGAAAGGGTACGTTGCGAGAGGGGAGGGAGGGAGGGAGGGATAACGTTAAATTTACGTGTTTACACGAGACCCGCTCGTTTGATGATACCCGCGGGATCGAGCGAACTCGGGGGGCCAAAGAGTGAAAGAGATAGGAGATTGCCTCTCCGTGTGTTCGATAAATAAATAAATTGTCGAGCCTTCGAAAAAAAGAATTCGCGATACGAATTTTTTTTTTCGAAGGCACTCAAGAACTTGGAGTAACCCGTGCGTCGAAAAGAAGTCGTTAGGCTCGTCGCTCTTTCGGTGCCGAGAACGAGACGAGTCGGGAAGCGAAAGAGGAGAAAAAAGGGGAACGAATAGATGTTCATGGAGACTCCGCGTAGTACGTTCGCAACGCTTTGGTACGCGCGATTTAAAAAATAAAAGAGGTCGTACCCGGGAACGCTGCCGACCTTGTGCTAAATTTAAAGAGGGTTTACCAGCGGCGGGACAATTTAGCGACACCCGCGCGCGCGTTTCGTATGCCTCGTATAGGAGGCAATACCCAACGCCCCGTATTTCTATGGTCACTCGACGCACACTCGCCGAACTGACCACCGAGTTCTCCGTCTATTCGTTATATAATCGAACGATTATCTCTGACCTAACAGACGCTTCGCGACACGCGTAATTTCGAGACAAAAATTCACTCGCTGTACTAGAATTTTTCTTTGATAAAATAAATTCAATGTTTATGGCGAATTTTTCATTGTAACGAATTTTTGTGATTCGATATTTGCGTCTCCAGTGACACTGGTACTTTAATCCTTTCGTTATGTATCGAGATATAGATATCTATTAAATTTTCTTTAAATTAAAAATGAAAAAATACCGTTCGATCGAAGAGTCGAATTTTGGCGATCGTTCTTCAAGCTGAAAGTTCATAATAATAGTAAAATAGTAATAATGATAATAATGATTTTTTACCATTTAGCGTCGAGACGCTATCGCGGCACTTGATTAATCATCAGCATTTAGAGTAATTTGCAACTCATGTAAAATTTGTGACCTGATTATTCAATTTTCTTGCGTAACGCTGTAAAAAAACTAAAAAAAACTTGCAACGCGTTACCTTCTTTTTTACCTCGATACTTCGTAACTACACAAGTTACTTTGCCTTCGATCGAAATTTGTCTTTGGAAATGAAAGTTGTAGCGAACGTGTTCTGTAAAAGAAACAAAAGTATTAGACATCGAGTTGTGTTGGTGTGCGAGAAATGCCCGCGGATTATCGTCGAGAAATGATGTACTCTATCGATACATTATAATCGTACAAAGCGCCTCTACACACGTATGTTGGTGCGTAATGAATAAAAGTCGACAGACCAGCCGCTCGAATGTATCCGATCGAACGATTGCCTACAATGTAATGCCGCAATACTCCCTCTTTGGCGTGGTATGTTATAAATAAACTCTTTACTAGCGACAGCTGCGAGTATCAATCGAACGGAGTTAATGCGATTATAAGTTCGGAACATCAAACGATAATGTTTTTTCGATGTTATTTTCATTTATTTATTTTTATTTAATTTAATTTTTTTCTTTTTTTCATAAGCTACTTACGCGTTACGTTCCTTATGGAGAGTTCGTCAATTTTTTAATTCCCAATTTCATGCTCACCCGACTCGAGAATTTCGAGTACGCGGTACAGGTATAGACAGTGTCGTCTTTCACGGTAATAGCTATATACTCAATCTTTTCCGCCATATTATATCCGGTTAGTACGTTCGTTTTTTTCTTTTTTTCGTAACAAAGGAAAAGAATGCGAATAAACAGGCGGGACTGTCTAAATATTTGTACTGCGGCAATGGGGGGTGAATGTCGATCTTTTTTTTTTTCTTTTCTTTTTCTCGTTCGTCGAGCTTATGGGTATAATGCTCGGAGAGTTGGGGATGAGTTACGCAAAGATAAAGAGAAATAAAAACGGAAATAGAGAATGTGAACGTGTCGAATGCACGTATCGAGGAGATGATATGGTTTTTTTCTTTGCTTTCCTTCTATGTCACCCTCACCCTCTCGAAGTCTTCACCCGAGGATCCAATTACCCGGGAGGTAATAATGCGTCGCGGCGTGTTTCCACCTGACGCACGAGTGCTATAACACGCTCGCCACTAATTCTACGTACCCTTTCCAACCATTTAATACTCCGTCGCGTGTCTCTGATATTCATCAATTATTATCATTTCGGGTTTTTCTTTTTTTTTTTTCGGCTAAACGAATTCACGCTGCTTTGTACGAGACAATTGCATCGTAACGTTGCGTAAGCACGAGATGTGTGTATCATAACTCGGAACAATAACACGTGTATAATTAAGTAACCGGAAGTTGTTTCGGAATAAACAAGTTGAACAAAAAAATCTTCAATCTAAATTGCGAACACTTTTTTTTTCACAATTAATTCGTTAATTCGTATTAAAAAAAAAAATTAACCTATCGCGATGAATTTTACGATATGAAACTGAAAGACGTAATAAGAATAATGTCGAGATTCTTGAATTAAGGTTACGAATGAATTTTCGATCTGAAAACTAACCTAGCAACGCTTCGACTAAATCCCGATTAATCGTTACGAAAAACATCGTTCATCGTCGAAATGATTGCACAAATAAAATTCAATTCCGAACGCGCTGTTATATGCATAAAAACCTCACTAATACGCTACCAATGTGTATACGTAATAGTCTCGTATATACATCGCTCGGTATGAGAGAGAATGAAAGACGAAGAATTAACCTCTTCGCTCCGACGACGAAGAAAGTTGCGAATCACGGGACTCTCTCGCGACCGAAAAATTCACCGCCGCGAGGACGACACAGTGTGTCACTACTATAGCGCACGCGGCTGTGCGGTAACGTCCGTTACTAGCGAACCAATACGATAATACAACATTTACTAATACTCACGAACCCGTGTGGCTTTGATGATAGTCGTTCGTTCGCTGTGTATCACGTACGGCCGAGTGCGGGTGCACTCGAAACCAAGCAGGCGGCGTAGGCAGGCACGGTTTTTCATGAGCCGAGTCCACACGGAACCCGGTCCGTCGAGAGGTCGTACAACATACCTACATGCATTCGTACACCACCGTTGTGCACTCGTAGCGGCAAACAAACTTTGCACACATTTACGCATTACTCGCGTGTCAGCGTGTGTGGCGTACAGCGACGTATATACACGTTAGCACCTAAATTCATTGCCGGCATACTCGGTTCTTCTCGCACGTTATATTCGCGAGTCTCGTGCTGCGACTTGCCCGCATACACACACACACACACACTGGCGCGCACGCGCATCGCGCGGGTGTACAGTCTCCGCGAAAGATAGAGCGATCGAAAACGCGGGGTTCTCTCTGTAGTGCGAAAACCGGCTTGCAAGTACGAGAGAGATGAACACGTATTTCGTACGGCAGTGGAACAAACGTGCGGCATTATAATTGTATATAGAGGGTGGAAGAGAGTGAGAAGGTATGCACACTGCGCGGGATAGCCGAGACCGTGAAAATACAAAGAGAGAGAGAGATAAATACAAGAAGTAGAAGAAGTAGTAGCAGTCGGCTGCGAGGATAGCACGAGCCGGCAGCAGCGCGGCGTTATACACTAACACACAGAAATAAAGCCGGCGTAGACTGCCAGGAGGGACGAGAACGGCGTGCATCGATTGGCGCGCTAGCCGTGACCCCCACCAGTGCTTTCCCTTTCACCCAATGGGGCCTCACTTTCGCGCTCGCCCGCGTCCCGTGCCTCGATGCCGGGCACGCTGTCGCAGCAGCGCAACTGCCTCTCAGTTACTTGTGTGCCCTACGTGAAGAGCGAGCGATCCGACCGAGAGTTTTACGTTCCCGCGCGGGGAGATTATCGTATTATTGTCATTGAATGTGTATAAAACGCCCAGCTGAATTTTTTCTTACGACACGGATACTTCAGCCGGGTTTCAAATTTTTTTTTTCTCACTGCATCACAATTCTTTGAAACGATATACATACACATATGCGTAACGTCGTAACGACGCGGGACAGAAAAAAACACGGTGGAAGAGAAGGGGGTTTTCGAAGATTAAACGTTGAGAGATCGTACTGCTGACCACGGAAACTGGCAGTTTTTACTTAAAAATATTAAAAAAAAATAATAATCGTAATTTCTTACAAATGAACAATCGCGGGATGATTTATATTTATTGAAATAAATATATATTTAAACAATTGTGAAAAAAAAAAAATAACGAAGAAACGTAAACAAACGAAGGAAAAAAAAGGAAAATAGTGCGAATAGTTTGTTCGATCGAATTTAATTCTCCGGAGTAGGGAGAGCGCGAGAGGGGCGCCCGCTGGGTGACCCTGACATTCGTATGCGTAGTTCACGACGAATTCGTTCACAGTTTGAATTTTCATGACAGTTAACGGGCACGCGACAAGCGTGAATTGAAGATTCAAAAAAAAAAAATAATTGAATGTTCGCCGAAGGATCGACCGACTCGAGGGATTGGGGAGTTCTGTAACGTTTGTGTTTGCCGGAAGCGACCTTGACTCTGGTCCATCCACGGTGTGTTATAACCGCGTGACCATCCGACACCGGCGTTCGCGCAACGACTCGCACACCGCGCCTCTGTCGCTTTTACAACTCTATTACTCATAACTGTTTACACACACGTAATCGTTCGCCCGTTCTTCGCAGTTTATCGACATAGCCGCCTCGCACTGACGTTTCGTCTCGCGTGTTTTAACCAATCAAGATCTGCGAATTGAATGATACGTGCGCGTTGATACCAGTGCCGGTTTATCGATTCTACGAAAAAAATTCGACTTTTTTTATCTCAAAAAAAAAAAAAAAAAAAAAAAAAAAAAAACAAAAAAAATCACCAAAATTCATCGATCGCCATCGAGTGTAATCAACAAAAATAACATCGCAAAAAATCGAATTTATTATTTTCTTTCGAAATACGTGAAATATTTTCGTCACGTTTATTTTTTTTAAGTTTTCGCGACAGTGACCTTGAGACTTTGAGGGACAGTGCTTTCGGGGTTTTTGTTTATGAAAAATTCAAAGCGTTTTCTCGTTTGATTCGTCGATATCGTAAAAGTTTATCGAATAGAAAGCAAAAACCGAATAAATCGTTTTAACGCGAGAACTCGCGTGGGGGGTGGAGAATAAAAAAAAAAAAAAACCTTTTCCAACCGGTTAAAAATCTCGAACGTTGAATGGGATCTATTAGGACACAAAACGTAAATCGATCATCGGAAGTTGCGTCGTATAATGAAAAAATAATCGTATCGCGGGCGCGTTGTTGCGGCGGGGGGTGTCGTCGTATGTTGTAAGTTAGATCCGTCACGCTGACGGAAATCGGCGAATTCCACCTGGCGTCCGAGGTATTCTCGTACCTCGCTCGGCTCGTCCTCGAGGAAGAGTCGAAGCCGCACGTCGTGAGCACCGTACCCAAGAGGACGATCCTCGATCGCGAGGAATTGCCTCGCGGGGGTTACGTTGCAAGCTTCGTCGGGTCTGCCGAAATACGAGAAGAGAACGAAGAGGAGGCCGAGGAGGAGGAAAATTATTACAAAAAAATGGCACCACGACGTCACGCGGCAAATGGCCACGTAGGAGGTTTGCTGGAGGTGGCGGCGGCAAATAACAACGAGACGTTGGATAATTTTCCGTTAAACGGACAAACGTTGAGTACAACGCGTTGTTGCACACCGACGGGCGAATGTCTTCGGGGCGATATGCCGATAAGAATGAACGCGTTGCAAGACGCGGTTAAAGTAACGTGCAACAACGATAGTTGTTCGATCGGTCAATTTATGCATCGCGAGTGTTTCGACGCTTGGGAACAGACCGTTTTGACTTATCTGAAAAATTGCGGACGCGCGCGCAGCTGGTCGGAGCGTCAGCGTCATCAAAATTTGTGGACGAAGAAGGGTTACGATTTGGCGTTCAAGGCTTGCGGCTGCCGCTGCGGAAGGGGTCATCTGAAGAAAGATCTCGATTGGATGCCACCGGGACCGGGAAATGCCGCGGGCAATCGTGGCGCCGATGATAACGAGGTGAAGAAGAAGAAACGTCGAAATCGTCAGAACACGAGACCGAGTCTCGCTGTCTCGGCGGGACCGCCGAATCACGCCGGTAATCATGTCGGTGGCGGCGGCGGCGGCGGCGGCGGCGGCGGCGGCGGCGGTGGTGGCGGTCGAGGCGGATGCGACACACAGTTAATCGAGTCTGGACGCGGACGGGCGGGATCATTGTCGTCGGGCACGGGATCTTGTTCGCCACCGGCAACGAGCGAACCGAGCGTCAGTCCGCTTCATCAACCCCAAGCTATCGGGAAAAAGAAAAGCAAAGTCGACTTCTTCGGCGATCATCGGGCGCGGTAAGCTTTTTTCACGAGATTCGATTATCGATAATTCGACATTTCGATATATTTGTCGAATCGATTTGACGAAAAAAAAAAAAAACAAAAAAATCAAAGTATTGATCGTAATGATTTATAAAAAATGATTATCATCGATAATGTAAAAATCATTATTCCGCGATGATTTGAATGATCTCATTGCAATAGTCCCGTCGGATCCATCGTTATCGCGCAATTCGATCGCGTGTAATTGACGATGAGACTAAAAGTACCGAATCAAATTTGTAGAGATCGCAATTATTCAGCAAAATTTTTCATTGTTAAAATTCATGAGAATGATTATATGAATTCGTCATTGCCATTCGTCGATTGAAGGATTAATTGCCACGCTAGGGTCGTCGTTATTCCCCTTGTCGTTTTAGGTGGAAAATTAGCAGAGTGAAAGGAAAATTGAGACGAACAGTTAGAAATTTGAGGCGTCGGGAAGTCGCGGGTATTCTCAAGCGTGCAATAACCACGTTTGCGTAGGGCATCTCCCGCGAATGTCGAACGCTTAGAGGATGAAAGGGGAAAGAGGGATGATAACCACGAGTTAATTTAGTTAAGCGCACTGCCGTTCTAATTGTAAGTTACTCATTCTTAACGGGGCCCACGAACGGTGGTTAAGTTCCGTTTGTTCGCATTGGCTTTCGCGCAAAGGGGAGGAAGAGAGACGAGCTGAAAAGCTCCGACAAATCATTCGTAAGAGCCACGAGAAAGCGTTACGAGAGACGGTCGCAGGGGCGCGGCGAACGCGATTCGAGATAAAACTCCAAAAGTTCATTTTAACTAATCCTTTGCGCGGGCGCACGCGAGCTTACTTACTAGGCGTACCTACGAGAAACGGCCCAAGTGAACTCGTAAATCTTCGCGTATTAAGAGCCGAAAAACGATGAGCTACGAAATCACCGGGGCGTGTGCCCCGCGCGCCGATGCTTCGGCGTTCGATACTATGCGAAGTTTCCCTCCCCTTTCCCTCCGAACATATCTTCGTTTCGCGCGAAGATATTAACATTTTTAGGATCGATTAAACATAGAATGACGAATCTCCCGTTTTTTCACGGATCGCGAAAAAAAAAAAAAAAAAAAAAAAAAAAAAAATCAAAATGAGAAATAAAAATCTAAAGTTAACGCAAAAAGACGAGGTATTCGCGAAATCGCCCGTTGGGACTCTCGAGTAATCGATAATATTCTGTAGTACGAGCAGAATAGCTTTAGCTCTTTCGATGTTTAACCGGCGGTACTGGTGGCTGTGCGTTAGAGTCCGCGAGAAACTCGAGGTTTCGCCGATACGGCGAGCCTCTCGAGTCGGGACCCACCGCAGACGCGTACGTCTCGTCCTTATCTCGGTGTCCCAGTTGATCCTTTGCGAAGAGACCGAGCCACGGAGTCGATGAGAGAACCGGTCCTACCGGTGATGGAGTCCTACAGCCCTGTGCTCAACAGCCTATCGGCGACTCCGTGAGGAACGGAAATCAGGGAAATAATAAATTAAAAGCGTCTGATTTATCGAAATTTCCAGGAAATTCGCACGAAATACTATCGAAAAAAACGAATCAATCCATTTTCACACCTATTTAACTCGAAATGCTATTCCGTAACAATCGAATGAAAAAAAAAATGAACATCGATGCGTGCGAACATTTTTTTTTTTTCTTTTTTTTTTCGGGAGTATTAAAGGGTTTCCAAGCAAAAGAAAATATCTAGTCCGAGATTTGGCTGTGATGCGCACGACTTGCCGACGCGTACTAAATAACATTCTCTCTGAATATTATGAATGAATGAATAAATGAATGAATGAGTCTTTAGGTCTCATCAGCGGCTCATATAGGTAAAGTAGAGGCGGAGCAGAGTCGCGAAGACCATATAGCGGGCAGATACGCTCGGTGAGGAGTGTCGTTGGGGGTCCGGTGCTCGGAACTGCACGCAACTAAACGTATCTACTAGCCGAGCGTTCGGACTCCGTCCGTCTCCTCTCCACTCTACTCTACCAACAATCTCCTACTACCACTACTACTTTTACTACTACGCGCGCTTTATACGCGGATAAACGCGAGACACAGAATACGCGGTGTGGCGAGTTTCTCCGGTTTAATACTCAACACTCCTGACCACCGCCACCGTCCCGACTAAAACTATTTTTAGAACTCGCCTCGGAAACCTGTCCCTATTTCTGTTTATCGAATAGACAACTTCGATCGAGCTGTGTGCCCCTTTACCGGTTACCGTCGTTCGAATTTTTCGCAATCGTCTAACCGATTCGCCGAATACCATCGGTCATAAATTTCAAAACTATTATTAGCTCGGATTCGTATTTTCGGCGATTTCGCGATAATTCAGTACAGTTACTTTGAAAAAAAAAACATTTGACTCATCGAGAAAGCCAACAATTTTATTAAAAAAATAAAATAGCTTGGCTGCGATCCAAGAAATACATGAAAATTCCGACCATCACTTTTAAATATTTTCGCGATATATATATATATACTTTTTTTTTCGACACAAGAATCAAATTCGTTCGAATTACAAAACTTGGGATCGAAGTTTTAAACATTATTATTTCGATTTTTTTTTGCTTATTTGATATTACGTTATGGTTCTGAGTTACGACGAGCCGTCGGGCGGGTATGTTGGTATCGTAATATTTTGCCCGAAGGACTTCGGAGCTGACCAGCCCTCCAACTGGTTTCGCCGTCTCGTTCGCTGTTTTCTTTCCTCTCCCTATCGCCCTTTCTTACCTCTTTTTATTCTTCTTGCAACGGCGCTATCGCGAAGTCTCTTCTCGGCGTTTCGGTGTTTCTATCTTTCTTCCCCCCCCGTCATTCGCGAAGAACTTAAAGGGGGGAAAGGATGCGGGAGCCGCGTTGTTTGCGGTTGCGGTGCGAGTGCAGGGCAACGGTGTGCATCGGAGACGCAGCTTGCGCAAAGCCGGGTGCGGGGGGGACGCGGGCGGTAGGAGGCTCCGCCGTAGCCTTGACCGTGGGCCACCTTCTCAGGGCCACCGAGTGAACGAAGAGGAGTCGGGGACTTTGGAAGCAACAGCAGCAGCAAACACAGTATCCAAGGCCAACAGCATCGAGCTACGCTACGATGCATTTAAAGCGCTTCAACTCTCGCGGTCGCGATCTTCTCTCTCGTTAACAATCTTCGATCTTTTCGCTCGTTGGATTAGATGCCGAACTTTTTTTCGTTTTTCGTAGACGTCTACTTCGGCAATTTCAGGGAACGAAGTTGCGAAGTTTAAACAACGAAAAAAAAAAAAAAAAAAAAAAAAAAAAATGCAAAATCCAAACGATCGGAGATATTTTTCAATTTCTTTGGTTTTTTTTCCCGCGAAGTCAAGTTTTCTTGATCGGAAAAAAAAAGTTGCCAACTACTTGATTATTTTTTTTTTATCCCATGGGATTCGAGGTTTTCGTTTTTTTCTCATTTTTTTCGCTGACGCCTCTTTCGTCAAGACGAAGGTGGTTTTTTCTCGTAAAAAAGGAGTTCAGATCCGGCCACTGAGAGTAGAGACCAGGGAAATAGGTGGAGTTGTGAAAATACCGAGAGAATGAGGTAGGAGTGAGTTGCCTGGATAGCATTGAAGTAAAGGGCGCGATCGTAAAGTTTCCACTGTGTTTTTTTTTTTTTTTTTTTTTTTTTTTTTCTTTACGTTGGTTTATATACCGAGTCGTATTGCGTCGAGAATTTTGCCGTCGTTCTTTCTTTCTTTCTCCCTGATACCCGTTTCATTCGCTTTTGCGACCTTTTTTTTTTTTGTTTTCGTTGTTCGGGAAGGAGAACCCGACATCTTTTCATAATTTGCTTTCGTGGAACACGCGCATTTTTTCTTTCGAATTTTCGTTGCGATTAAATTAACGAGACAGAGGCGAAAGTTACGCGACGAATTATGTGCTAAATCTTAGCCTCGGTAGACGAATATTTTCGCTTTTCTCCCCGTCGTTTCTCGGGTCAGCAAAAGGTGAAACCGCGGAGCGGGGAACAAGGAGCTCCTCGCCTTCTAAAACTCCACTGTATAGACCGGCTTTTCGAGGTCTGGATGATCGAGAAACGCTCGTGTGGTATAAGACCTTACGGCACCGAAATACGGTGAGAGTCGAGAGAGAACGCTACCAAAGCTCCGTCATCCCTTTATATCCCTCGATGACGAGACTTTCGCAACCGGTTGGCTCACCGGGGTCAAGGGATTACGCAGCTGCAAATATAAATCATTTTTCAACCCCGAGACGACAGCATACATGATAATTTCACTTTGAATTAAATCAGAATCGAATTATCAATCCATTTAGGTTATGATAATTGACTGATTTATAGAATGAGATGAATTTACTTTTGGCTTTGAGAACACTTCCGGTTTTGTTGGGGTCGCCAATTCGTTACATTGTTTCTGTATCTTCGTTTTTCGCCGCTCGTGTTTTTTTGCAATCGAAAACATTTGAATTTTCGATTTTTTCCGTTTTTTTTTTTTTTGCTCTTAAAAAATTCGAGAAAAAATTCATAGCGTTGGTAATCGATATTGTAATATGCGACGGCGGAGTCCTTCGCGTGGGAATATAGAGAGATATATTATGAAATTTCCGCGTGGAGTCGATGTACACTCGAAGGAAAAGCCGATTGTCTCGAAATACCGAAGACAAACGAGTCTCCAGTATCGAAAAAGCGAGATGGAGAATCTTAGAAATTTCGTCGCGAAACAGTCCAAAGCAACGAGTTTTATCGTACGTTTTATTACACAAATTGCCATCTGTCAGGCATCTGTAATGTTATTCGCAAGGATTGTACGACGATAATAATATATCCCGTTGTTTTGTAATACAATTGTGGAGACACAATAAATTATAACGCGAAAATCTCATACAAAACGAGATGGAGAAATGAGATAACAAATTTTATCGTGTGAGAGCTTTGGGTTTCGGAAAGATTTGTGATACAAATTCGATGAGTCCGGGAGACATAATTCGAGATTTTATTATACCGCTTTACGTGACTCAAATCGAGATATCGAAAATCCATTATTTTTCTCAGCAATTTCACATACGAGTTGATAAATTTTTATTACGAAAAAAAAAAAAAACAAAAAATACGACAAATAACGGCATTTTATCTCGTAAAACCTTTGAACTATGCTGATGGTCGGAAAAAATTGAAAAACATTTCGAATAATCGTACTGAAGTATTAAACATAAAATACACAAATTTTCCAATGATTTATCGAACTATTGCGAAGAATCGATCAATTCGCTGTAATGGCGGAAATTGTGCGAAATTTTTATTCTTTACAGATTCTCGTTTATAATAATCATTTCTAGAAATTTTAAAGATTCCGTGCCGTAAAAAAAAAAAAAAAATCTACGAGACAAAAAGAAAAACAATAGATTGGTCCACTGTGACGCATTAGAAATAAATTCTGTCATATCCGACGGTATAATGCTTACAGCATCATTACGATAAGAATAGTTTATTTTTCTCCGTTTCACTCGACTCTTCTCGCTTGCATCGCTGAAATCTGACTCATCAGCGCCGTTCTCTAGAACGACCCGTAATAGATTACTCGCGTCTCTTGAAGAATCAGGAAGTTCCACAAAGCAGCGTCACAGTCTGAACCGCTAAAAGCGCATAAAAAAAACAATAAAAATTCTGAAAAAAAAAAAAAAAAAAAAAAAAAATCATGAACGTTGATTCCCTCGAATCGTCGTTCGACAAATCTCATCGCAAACTAGCAAATTGACACAACGAAATCCCTCGTATTGCCACATTTGTCGAGTTTAATTCGCGTGAGTGAGAGAAATAGCAGACTTATTTTCAATTTTAATAAATAATCTGTTTTCCTCGCGCGAACTGATATGATAAAAAAAAAAAAAAAAAAAAACTCGAGCCACGAATTTGCGATTGGTGTTGTTTTTGTAATTTTTTTTTTATCTCGTCCCTCCGGACTCTCGCGGGAGGTGATTATAATTTTTTTACTATAGTGGGTCATGGCGATCGGAGTCTTCGTATAATTCATGCATATTGGTCATTATATTCGTCTATCTGTGCGTATCGACAGTTTTTAAAAATATACTTACAGGTCTGATTTTTTATTATTTTTTATTCGCATACTTCGCATTCACAACGTAATGCATAATAACTCTGCAACTCGCGAGTGAGTGTTGCGATGGATAAGCTATCGCGCCGGTCAAGGCCGCCATGGCCAACCGCAACTGAATAAATATTTTCCGAATCTCGACCGTGTGGGCTGTGTGCGCGACGAGTTCTCTCCCTCGCGCCTTATTTTTCTCGAGCTCTCCGATGACTCTCGCTTATCGTCGCACTGAGGCGCTAACGTTGTGTATTATCTCCCGTTGATGCTATAAGAAACATCGTCCCGTCGCCCCCGCGTTTTTTTTTTTTTTTTCCTCGCGTTCTTCGCGTGTCAGCGGTACAAATATTGCGATGCCCTTGGCGAATCAGTCGTACACCGAAGGTACTCCGACGCTTTTTGTATCGTATCGTATTGTAAAGAAAAAATTCACAACTTTGCATCGTGTGTAAAAAAAAAATTAAAAAAATACACATGAGAGCACAGGGAGGAGAGAATCGACGCGATAGAGCGAGAAAGATCCGAAGAACAAACAATGTCTCGGCAAACGCACCGCGAAGACCCCTTGTCAAGATAAAAAGCTGATAAGCCGAAATAGAAACTCGCGATTCAGGCGCCAGTTCTCAGGGGCTTTCGTCGAATTTAAACATATATATATATTTTTCACGGACGCGTGTACCGAAAAATTCGCATAATTTTTATCTCTCGATAGTTCGATGGGTTATCAATAAAAAAAAATGATTGATTTGAAATTCGAAGATCCAATGAGAAATTTGATGATTATTAAGGTGCGCGCTGCTGGAGTCGTAAAGATACGTTTTTTTTTTTATTATTTTGGTGGTGAATGAAAAAAGTAATTGTGGTTAAATAAACGCCGGAAAGAATTTCAGGCTCCGGGAATTGGTAAGTTGGCCATTTCGTGGAGAATTTGTGACAACGGGTCGGTGCCGAAAATAACGTTTCTCGGGAACGAAATAATAGGTCTACGAAAGTACGGGAGATAAAAGAGAAGGAGAGAAAGTAAAATAGTGTGAGAAGGAAAGGGAGAGAGATTAAAACTACGACATTGGTTTTTGCTGGTAGAGAGATCGAGTGGGCCGACGAGTTCGGCGAATGACCCTGAACTTCGAACCCTTCGCCCCGCAGTCCAAGGATATCTTAAAGACGAACTCGCGAGATAGAAAAATCCTTTTTTTTTCCTCTCCTCGAACAAAGAAAAAAAAAACCATAAAACTTTTTTTATCCGAAATTTTCACTATTCTTTCATTTTTTTTGTTGTATTTTTTAAAATGAAAATTAAATGATTTATCAATGAGTCGGAACTGCGGTAGTGATTAACAAGATATTCTCTATGGAACAAAAATTAATGATTTATCGTGTATTTAAATACCGATAATTAAGTATTTCGCGTGTAAACAGCTTTGGTAAACATTGAGACGAGTCGATTTAGTTTTTCGGACTGAATTGCCTTTGACTGTTCAAAGTCAAAGTGTTGCACACGTAATATTTTTTTTCGACGACAGTCGCGTAGCGGTGATTCCGACGAGCTTTCGCGTCGTTGAATCGAGTAACGAGCTGATTGCTAAATTTATGCAAATGTCCCGAGTCGTCTATAGATCCTATAAAGAGGCGCGCGCGCGCGCGAGACCTCGGTGTAGGAAATTCGTCGCGTCTATAGTAGCTCGCGCGAGATAGTCCCATTAACATTCATGAGACGGGAGTCAGTCGTTTTTTTTTCTCTTCATTCGCTTACTTCGCCAAAGAGAGTCGCGTACCTACCTGTGGGGTCTCACACTCTCCACCGAGAGATAAGTTTCTCGCCATTACGAAGCTCCGCGGAAAGGCCGGTTGGGCGGCGGGAGTAAGAATGAGAATCTCCGAAGCAGACGAGAGAAACTCTTCCTTCGAATTTTCTACCGGTAGACGACGCAGCGAAGCAAGTAGCCCCCGTCTAGAATTCTCGAGTTTTTTCGGGACGGCGATTTCGGGAGGTTTTTGACAAGCAAAGTTTCGCTGCCTTTCTCCCGGACGATAAATCGCAGACAGCATCCGAAGGAAAATTCAAATAAAGTACGGAATCCGCGAAAGCCGAACCCCGTCAGCCGCAAAAGTCGCCTCGGCTTTCAATAATTACGACAAAATAAGAAAACCCATCTGTGTTATCGGAATAAAATAAAAGTATCAGTATCTAATATAAAGTATTGTCATTTTTTCGATTCATATCGAATGAGTATGATATGGAATTAATATTTTAAATATAATAAATATATATGACATATAATCAGAAATAAAATATATCAAGTTTCTCATTATAACGACGAAAATCATCGGACAGTATGATATGACACTGTGACAGTAGTGATAATGATTTTTTAATTAAACTTATGATCAATTCATTTAATTCGAAGACCGATAAAGCTTTTTAATACATTTCCACTATATAAACTATCCGCGAGTTCTATTAATATTTCGATTCTATAATATATTCAATACTTTTTAAAATTTCGATAAATTTCAAAAGCATTTCAATAATTTCAATTTCGTTTGGGTTCCCTTAATACGACAAAATATAACGTGATCCCGAGATCTCGAGCGTTTGCTCTTAACCATGGAATTGGTACTCTAGAGATTTTCGCATCGCGAGGGCTTATCCACGAGAATATAAGAGGGTTGCGTACGACAAGGCGTAGAGAGGAGGAAAAGAGGAAAAGCGAATATGTGAGAGTCGAAGAAGCGATGTGTGCTGTGTGCTTACGGCGGCGGCCGCAGCACGTGAGGAGCTTCGAGTTTCGCGTTCGGGATTACCTCCGGGGTTCAACGCCGAGGGGCGGCGGAGGGGAGGGGGCAGTAGGGTTTTCTCTCTGCACGGCGAAGAACACGGCGGCGCGGCGCTTATTGTTCCGTGAGAGTCGCGTAGCGGCTACGGGAGCACAGGACGGAATACGTAATTCGATACCCGGTGGCATGCTGCCTGCCGGTTGCCCGTTATACACATACACATGCACACGCGCATACACGTTGGAGAACAGCCGAGTTCCGAGCGTCGCGTCGCGTCGCGGCGCGGCGCGCTACCAGGATGCTTCATAATTTGATAAGGAACCTCTGCGGAGCATACATCGGTGCTTCTAACGGCGAGAAAGCGACGGTGGCGTAACCCATCAGGGAGGCAAAAGGAGACGAGGGAAGGTGAGTTTGAAAGGGTTGAGAGTCTAAAGTCTGGCGTATGCCATGTCGTGGCTCCTTTCACCCTTTTCACTCGTCCCACGTTACAACGCGACGCTCTCTCACTGCCTAATATTCATCCGGACTCTCTCTCTCTCTCTCGTTGCGATAATATCGCTGTACGCCAACGAAAAAGCCGCGGTTCTCATTCTTTTGCTCCAAAAAAAAAAAAATTCCTTGGGACAACTGTAAGATCCCGGGGGAAATGTTCATACATTCGATTTTTTTTCTTCATTTTTCCTTTTTTTTGTAAATCTTTCTTTTATCTGTTTCATTCGCTGACTCTCGGAGTTTCCTTTTTTATTTTTTTATCGTTTTCTCTGCACACCTGAGGGAATATTTTCAGTAGTTTCCACAGTCTTTGTGCGAAAATGTCTGTATATATGCAGGAGCTCAGGTGGCAGGAAAGCTTCCGGAATCATGAAGGAGTATATAGCCAACGGACCAGACATTACCACCCCAGACTTTGGGAACAATGCGCCGAGGTCGCCGTGAATTATACAGACTCGATTCTCTTCTCTTCCATGTCTCTCTGTGTCTCTCGCGAGTCGCGTAGCCTACCTACTAGAATCGAACGTCGACCCAAGCGTACATGTATGCAACGCTATTACAGCACAGTTGTCTCTTTCGGAGTGACGTCTGGCCACTGGGATGTTAATGAGATCGCGATGAAGCTTTACTCGGCTCTTTGCAATATTCAAAAAGCGCTAAACGCTCTGAAAACCTTTTATAAAGTCATCGAAAAGTCTTTAATTTCTTTCCTGTTCTTCGACAGTAATTAACCCTCAAATTTTTAACTCGAAAAAGCATTCGAATTCATATTTACATTAGATTTTTAGAAATAATGAAAATAATTTTTTTTGTTTTGTTTTACCGTACAGTATCAAGTTTGAGCGAAAATGGTATTTCCGCGTGTTCGTCTATCACGTAAAGGTAGTAGGAGAGCTGTTGCGGCGGCGGTGAAAGATAACGGGATTGGGCGTAAATAAGGATTCTACGTGAGAGCTTTGCTAGGGGCGCTCGAGAGGGCCAGTAGTTGCAAGTTCTCCGTGTCTGCTCACTCCCCTCCTGGCTGCTAGTAGTGCTTAGGCTGTGATTTAACGAGCCGGTTGCACCCCGTAACCCGTGAGCCGCACGAATATGTTTGTTCGTTTGAGATTGTACCACGAGTGAGGTAAAGCCTTCGAGAGAACGAGAGAATCTCGTTAACTATCGCTGTTTCTAACCGCACGACAAGGGCCACTGTGATGGTCGGATTTCGGAGGCAATATGACCCAAGCGTTTTGTTTGCTTTAGCGATGGACAACGGTCCGAATAGAGGGTAAACAAAAATCGTCGTTACAGAATAACGTGTATCTAAGTATTAGTATTCGGTATATGTTTCGTCAAACCTGTGAGAAAATAATTTCCATATTTTTCAGATAATGAAAAAAAAAAAGAAAAAAAAAATTGCAAAAATAACAATTCAAATAATAGTCAAATTGTCAAATAACTATTATCAATGGAATTTCAATGTTTTGCAGCCTAAAAACTATTTTTTTTAATTGTTTACTGAAAAATTGTTGTCAAAAAATATTGTCATAAATATTGTCAGTTGTCATGAATAGTTAAAAAAAAAAAAAAAATCTGGGATAAGGAGCTGAAGGGTTAAAGGTTTTCATTACTATGAACAGCGCGAAAATATCGCACTAAGTAATAACATATTTCATAAAAGCGCCAGGAAGACGCGGGCGTCTTGAATAGTAAAAATGAAAGCGCGCAGCAGTCTTTCTTGTAAAGAATATAAGAAGAGAATAAGAAAAAACAGATTTCTTCGCCTGCTGTACTCTCTTTGCGCCGGGCGTTGCGACACCGTCGCGGGGTTATCGTGGGTACGGGACTGTAAATTATAGCCGAGGGTGCTTTACTGCTAATTGGTTTGTTAACGTTCGTGTTTACTTCTCCCGGGGGCGCGGGATAAACCTCAAGTCACAGCTTCCACAATATAGTACTATGGGTATACGGGTACTTCTCGAACATGGGTTCCCGAACGCACAACCGATCGTTACGCACGTCTCGAATTTTATGGAGAAAAGAATATGCGAGTTCGTGCGCTTGGATTAAGTAGGTCTCAATCGATCTCGATGTGCTCCCGGGGGCAAAATAAAAGCGGGTACCTTCGCTCGATCATAAGATCCTTTTTTTTTTTTTTTTTCGATCGTTTTAAATCATTATTGAGAGATTTTGAGACTCGTAGCACGCGAAGGAAAAATTCCATTATGGAAAAAAACGTCGTTCGTAATGATACGTTTATTACGTGAAAACGTATTTTTCAGTTACTTTTTTTTTTTCACATTAACCTTTTTGATTCGTTAAATAAAAAAAATAATAGATCGAGAAACTTCGAACTATTTATATACATACATTTGTATAATAAAGTCATGAGTTGCCGAATTCAATTCTTAAATGAGTCGATGAAAACAAAATTTATCGATTAAATGCAAAACAAAAGTCGCCGATCGCCAATTCGTTGTATAATGCAAGTACCCCGGCAAAGGCGGCTTCGCGAATTTTGCATATCACACACGATGAAAATAAAATAAAAAGCGTAAGCGAATACGATTTAGTGTGAGATTGTAAAAAAAAAAAAAAAGTTACAAAACTCGTCCCTCGTCTATTAATAAACTTATTTTCGCTACACGACTGACGCGATTCTTTATTCGAGACACACACTGCGCACACTGCGGTGCTATCTATCCATTCAGCGGTGTTTTGGTCGCGCCCCGCGGTATGCTAATTTTATTATACCAGTCAACTAACTGGACCAGGTTTTCTCTCTCTCTCGTTGCCACCAGAATTTCCGTAAATTATTACCCGAGTTCCTTGACAAAAATCTCGAATATCCCGCGCGAAATGGTGACATTTTTTTTTTTTTTCTTTTTTTTTTTTATCGACCAACACAACCCACCCGTAAGGATTATACGATTAAAACGCCAACACATTTAGCACACACGTGAAAATACTAATAAAGCCGAACCGCCTTCAAGGATAGAACAACACTGTTAACGGATGGATATGTCCTCTTTCTCTTTTTTCTAGTATATTTTTAACTCACAAAACCCGTTGGGAAAGAAATTGAATATTTGATATATCCCCCACTTTTTTATCGTATTTTTTTTTAGCTCCAAAAAAAACCCGTTGAGAAATAAATTGAATATTTTTGCGTTTTCGAGTTTTAATTTTGGTAGACAAGCCTCGTTATGGCTCTTGTTTTAATATAATGGTATTAAAATGCTAAAACTAAGATTAAAAGTAATTCGAAAAATCTTCAGACCTCGAAAACTCGTGGATAATAAAGTTAATTCATTTTATTCAACTCATAAGTCATTCTCTTCGTTAAATCTATTAATCTCCGTCAAATTATGTGAAAAGCCAGTAATTGCGCGTGGAAAATATTTGCCGTCATATTTAAAAAAGCATTCCAGACGGTATAAAAAAAAGAATTTTCGGATAAAGCTTGTAGAGGATTTTTTTGTTGTTTTTTTTTGTTTTTTTCGTCCAACTCACCCTTCCGAATGCTGGACGGACTTTCGTGCTTTCGCTGACCGAACGTTTGTTCGCTCGCAATATCGAGTTCCCTGAGGGGCATATAACTGCACCAACACAGCTACAACGACTGTTGTGCACCACAGAGAGTGGCACGAGTACCTACGAGAATAACGAGATAGAGATAGAAACGAGTGCCCTCCAAAGCTCGCGAAAACTTTTCTCCATTCTCTCCGGAGGCTCGGGGCACATCGCGAGTTGGACGGGCGCGATTTGTTCTCATTAATTTTTCACCGACGAAACAGCCGAGCAGCTACCGTTCGTTTGACCAGTGAACACCGAGGGTACGAGACTTGTTTCCCTTTTTTTAATCATCGAGAAAAACACGTCCGTACTTTTTCGTTGGGTATTGTACGTCGATGAATGCCGAGTACTCTGCATTCTCCGCGTTAACTGTTCATTGCGAACTATTCCTCGAGTGAGCTGTGGTGTTCGCGAAAGAACGAAACAAAAATAAAATAAAAAAAATAAAAGTGTAGTTGTAGTATTACACGTGAGTGTAAAAGCTGTACACGTAAAGTAGTCTTCCACCCGTCGTTTTTTTTATCTCTCTTGTCCGTAGAAAAAAAAAAAAAGTTCGTAGCACGACGTCGGAACCACCGATAGAAGCGTCAAAATCGTGTCGCGTCCATTTACCGCCCGAGCGTCGGTGTTATTTCGCACGAGAATTTAATAATGTTTAGGATCGCAGCCCGAGGTATATGGGTACACGCTGTGTCGGAGACACGTTGCGGATTTAATGACGGATGTGTCGGGGCTTTCGCCATAGGGGAATATGTAAGCTCGGCGTAAATGGATAGATGGATGGGTCGGCTCGTGCTTGGCACCTCGGATGAGATACGCTGCGCGTTTTAATACACGGTAAAAGCTATTTCGGCCACTCTAATAGAGGCTTCACTCGTCCATGTCTCGTATACACGCTGTTCGGAATATCAACGCTAAAGAAATTTCAAAATCAATTTTATAACTCAAAACTACCAAAATTCATTGCGATGTATTTTTTTTTTACAAGCTATAAAAAAAAAATGGCGGATACACGATAAATGGCATTACGGGAATGCGCTCCGATTGGCCGAACTTAAAATCGTCGTAATTCAAAAATAAATGATTTTACAATAAAATTCCAAAGGCAAAGTTTATTTTTCTTTTTTTTAATTTATGTTTATTTGTTTAATTTTTTTTGACGAATGAAAAATATAGGAATTTTCTCTTTTTCATATACGCTTTCACGAGTAATTCGTAGTCTCTTAACTTTAACGCGGCTTTTCCACTGATCTCGTCATTCTGCGGTGTGCATGAAGCACGTGTACCAAGTTGAGTTACGCACGGTTCGCCGGAGATGCGCTTAACGAAGTAGGCATTGCCGGCCAAACGCGAGATTCTCTTAATCCCTTACGCCGAGAAGGGGATCGGCTGGGGAGTGAAACGCGAGAGCTCTTTCTCACTGCTGTATGTACTCGGGAAATCCCTTTCAGGATCCGTTTATCGCGTTAAGGGATATAATTTTGCGTCATTGTCGCCCGGGAGCTTTCGTGATGTCTCTGCGCTCTAAGCTTAGCTTCCCTCACTTCCCGCATCTGCGAATGAACGAAGATGAGAAGAGCTCCGAGTCTAATGATTTCGTCTCTCTGCGATCCTTTGTAGGCTCTCCTATTCGTAGCTGAATCGCACACAGCTTTATATGCCAATCGATAATGCGCTTACGTGGGTAACTGTTGCACGCACACTGAGTCTGTTGATTTTTCTATAATTCCACGTCGTCTTGTTACATTTTTTTTTCTTTTCATTAACACGCTGAATATATGTATAAATTATTGACATCGACGATATCAAAGGGCGGCGGCGCAAAGTTGGATAAGAATCGAGGGGATGAGAGGCAAAAAAATATCGATGAAATCATAATTTCATGTTCCCTTTTTTTTTTTTTTTCTTTTTTTTTTTTTTGCATCCTTCAGGCTCTCTATCGCCTCGATATATCAGACTGACGTGCAATCCGTCGTGGGCCGCTGGGAAGAAGCATTCCTTTGTACGTCAATCATTCATCATTTCTCTCGGAGAGCTCTCTGCGTATATCCAATATATATGTATATATGTATATCTATAATATGTTACCGTGTATAATACGCAACGATAATCGCTCACAGACTCGCCCAGCGTCATATAGAGAAGATGCATAACGAGAACTCGATTCTCCTTTTGCTCCTTCTGCTCACGAACGGCCACTCGGACGAAATCATTTTGCTTCTATTCCCTTCGCGAATAATAATCGGGCGATTATATTGTAACTATATGTATGTATCGCTCTCGCGATCCATCTATTCAATGGAGAACGCGTGCGCGTTTTCCATACCGTTGTAACGTAACGAGACTTCGATCCTTTTATTTCCTATCCGAAGAATAATTATCCATAGATATACAGGAGAGAATCATTTCATCGTTATTTCATTTTTCGCTAATTTTCCGTTTTTGTACGCGCAGATACCCAATCGTCTTTTTTGTTCAACGGAAAAAACCAAATCGAATAAAATTAAAGAACATTAAAGAGGGTATAGAAAAATCATTCTGATTTTAATTCATATCGCAAATTGATGACTTTCAGCCTAAATAAAATTATTCAAAAAAAAAAGTAAATAAAGAACGATTAATGATACGAATAAAAAAGTGCGCCGTAGTCTGAGTGTTATAGAATTCGAATGAAATGAAACGGGATTAGAGAGCAAATGGAAAAATTATTCTCACAGGGATGAAAGAAATTCTCCTCCCCTATACGTGTTCGTAATACGAAACGTTTGATTTTCCATTCGGCAACGTTACGCTGGGGTGGCTGATATTCATATATATACATATAAGCGTAGAGGAGGTATAGGAGGTGTGTCACAAAGAGTGACGATTTTCAACCCCCTCGGGCGCAAGCGTTTCGATTCCTCGAGCTAAAAAATATCTTTTCGACACGTCCGAAACAGAGTCACCACGTTCTATCGTGTACGATATTTGCGCGAAACGATTGACGGAATCCACCCCCTAAAATTTCAGGGGGGATGTTTCTGTATCCTTGTACCCTCAATT
Source organism: Cryptus armator (assembly GCA_963971235.1). Taxonomy (NCBI): domain Eukaryota; kingdom Metazoa; phylum Arthropoda; class Insecta; order Hymenoptera; family Ichneumonidae; genus Cryptus; species Cryptus armator. The sequence goes on from OZ020233.1 coordinate 27,416,635, forward strand.
GCTCTACATATTGTAGCTTTCGCCCTTCCGTCAGTCCTCGTTTTTTCCGTCCCTTCGCTTTCCCTTGCGCCATTCAACTATATACGGTAAACTCTTGCATACTGTGTGTATATACATATATATATATCTCCCTATATACGCAACCATCGGGGATAATTCGACACCTCGAGTGCGTAGCGTGTGCAACAGTTCCGACCCGTGAAAGCGATGCGTACGCCGCGCGTATACGCCCCGAGCGTGTGCCTTTAATATTGACACTGGCTGTGCGTGAACGACGAGAGAACCGAATTCTTTGAGTTCTACGGTAACGCCAGCCGGGAGAACGCCCAGGGGCCGTGAAAGCCTCGTTCGACTTTGCTACATGTCTCTGGTATTGTCACATTTCGAGACTGTCAACGACAGACCAATCTTTTCGATGAAAAAAAAAAAAAAAAAAAAAAAACAGTCCGTCGATTATAGAAATCGACGAGTTTTCGAAGCGAAATAAGAAGCCGAACTGAATTGAAACATTTTCGTCAACTGGAGTTGTACTCCAGTCTTTCCTTCATCGTGTCACATTTAATTAATTTTTTTACTAATTTTTTTTCTTTTTCAATAAAATTTGATAACTTTTGATACATTTATTGGAGTATTGAATTATTTTTATGTAATTATTTCGATGAAATTAAAAAAAAATATACGGCATGAAATATTCAATTGCCGTAAAAATTTTATTTTTAAACGTCGAATGGCAATAAAAATCAACCAATTTCTAGTAACTTCTCGATTATCTCGTCGCAAATATTATTTTTCCAACATTATTATTTTTCCTTCTACACGGTCCGACTGTTTTGTAGCTTGTTAACAAGATAGCTTCTGGTTGAAGCATCGGCCGGTGTTTTATACGACGAAAGCATATACAGCGAACATAAAACCTCGGTACACCTACACGTCGTCCAACACCCGCTCTCTCTCTCTCTCTCTCTCCTTCCTTATCCCTTGGCCTCCTCTGCCCACGATTACGTCGGATAAACGGGACAAGACGAAGGAGATTTCCTCGATTAATGGCCATTATTATACTCCACCGCGTTGTTACCCATCGTGTTTCTTCTATATCTCGTTTAGTATATATATCGAGTCTAGTCGCGCGTTTTTATCGGTCTCGTCTATACTTATACGCTTTATACTGTACCGAGAGGCGTTTCGGTATAACTGCACGAAGTTCGATCTCTCGCGCTTATTTTTTAAATTTTAAAATTTTTTTTTATTATTCGTCGCGTAACGAGGCTTCTGTCCGGATCTTCCGAGACGTATAGTTGCTCTCGCTATCCTCGCTGCTCTGAGATATTAATCTATGCAGAGTCCGAGAGCAGACCGTCTCCTTGTACACTACGATCGTAAATCACCGTATACTCAGCGGATACGTACTTACAAGTTATATACCTCGCAATGCTCGCCGTACTATCGAGATATCCGTTTTCCTCTCGAGCGCCTTTGGTTTTGCTTCGTACTGATCCTTCGCTCGAACAGCGCGGATTGTCGATTACGCACGAGCTCTCGATGTCGATTACTCCTCTTCAAGTACAAACCTCCGCCAATCCCCACTCGTCAGATCCGCACACCCACATTTAGATACATTATACCGTTTGGCTCGGGCAGAAGGAAAACCCAACCGATAATATATATAACCCACACGCGAGTTTGATTAACGAACCGCTACGAGTTTACACGCAATCGACTAACACAGCAGCGCATCTCTTCTTAGCTTAGATATTGAAAAATTATTAGCGTACAATTAGAGACGTTGCCGAGTACCTTTGCTGCGCGAACTCCTCGTCGAGATTGGATATAATAATTACATGCAACTCGGCGATGCACTATATTATTACAAAAATCATAATAATAACTTCTTGTTTTCATGCTTTTATCGTTATTAATTTTTTTTTTATGTCCTTATCTACGTGAGTCTTGTAAATGGAAATGTACTTCGCGTACGAAGATTTATGACTTTAGGATCCTTAGAATTAAAACTGTGCGATTATAAAAAAGTGTTGAGCAATTTTATAATTTTGTTCAAATCGTTTGTTACGGTAGTTGAACTTGCGGTGACTTTCGAGAAAAGATTTAATTTGTTTTTTTATTTCTATCTCTTTTGACTTTCCGCGCGGTAGATAAATTATTCGTCCAGACGACAAGACACAATTTGCGTTCGTCTCGCGTTTCTTTCGACTATTCTCTCGTCGCTGCGTTTGCGTGCGCATCCTTCACCTTGTGCACATATATTCGTATTCATTCGTTGCTGGTATTAGCCCCATAATCCCAGGTGAGGTGTCGTCGACAGCGTTTAATGTCCTTCGACGACGACAACACCGGACGTCCTGGTCTATTGTTTCTCGACTCGACTCCAGTCTTTCTTCTTCTTCTTCTTCTTCTTCTTCCTTCTCGTCTATTACGAAGACGTCTTGCATGTGCACTTCTCATAATAATCGTCGGGTTTTCCCCATTGTCATTCTGTTTCAACTCATTGGATACGCACCTGCGAAACTTGTGTTCGAACGAACGAGTCGTAAAAAGTATTTTTTACTTTTTTTTTTATGTATACCGGCATTGTGTTGCTCCGAAAATTAATACTTTGTATAATGCTTTTTTTTTTTTTCTAAGACGTTACTATACCTTTAACTTGATAAACAAGCGTTTGAGGTTTAGGGTTATGCGGGTCTTCAATCATTCTTTACGATTGTTATTTTTTTTTTTTTTTTTTTTTTTCGAACGCTGCAAAGGATTATTGTTTCGTAATGCGTCGAAGAGCGAAGCGCACAAAGTGTCTTCGCTAGTGCGCATACGAACGCACGCCGAAGTAAAATACGAGGATTTTACAGCAGCTGCGTTTTCGTTGCTATATACCGCGCGTTACAAACGTTTTCGCAGGTACCTCACGTACTTGGTAAGTAATTCGTGAAGCGAATCTAGAATCTTATTCGCGCCTTGCGCACACATACAGACGCTACCTTCGTCGAGTCTCTCGTGTAATTCTCTTTCGAGGTCGAATATCGTTTCGCTTTCTCTCATTCTTCGGTTCATTCTTCGCACTCCTTCTCTGCCCCGTGACTCGACAAAATATACTATACGCTTCTTGTATAGTACTATATAACGCCAGACACATCGATTCTTGGCAATTTTCCACAGACTTTCGTACCAAACGTGAATTATGGACGATTTGATACTATACCTACAGAACGCAGCAACGTCGAGTGGAATAAACTACGAAAAAAAGTCTATTGGAAATTTTCTGTTGGCTGAAAAAAAAAAATATATATAATGAAAATTCGACGGTAGGATATTTGTTGCAATTTATTTTCTTCTCCTCTATTGGCGCCACTGATTTTCCGCAATAACATATTTGTGGTAAGAATCGAATTTTAAAAAATTGAGATCGATTAACCCGACACTCCGCAGCCATTTCCACTCGAATTTTTTTCCCCGCTAAATCTATGCCGTCAAGAGCTTTACGAACGTAGTAAAAAAATAAAATAATTAAAAAGTTCAAGCATCGCCCACGAGCCAGAATGCGCGCGAACGCCTATGAAGATGACGAAAAATAAAACACCGATAAAAAGTCTCCGCGAGCACTTCGACTCTCAAAGAGCGATGGAGGATAAAAAAATGGCAATCTTGCAAATTCTATACGATGAATTATGAATCTGCTGACCTTCGGAAAATCTATCTTTACTCCATTTCTGTGCGATAGATAAGGAAAAAAAAAAAAGTCAAAGTAGAAAAGTACGAAGAGCGGACGGGAGTGGAGGGTAATGTTTGGTACGAAAAAAGGGCTTTCCGACGTGCCACTGGCATTTTGGATTTCTATCCCATAGAGGATGAATTTTTGGGGCACTCGAGTTAGTCTATCGCATCGGATCGTAGTGTCTATATCTACTTTGCTTCTTGTTGAAAAGTATCCCGACTTTTTTTTTTTCGACTCCCGAAATGTGGATAAGAGAGTACGTCTCTCCTTCTCTCGTTTCTCCGCTAAAACTGACTGCGGATTTTGATCGGAAACCTCCGAGGATCGAGACGCTAAGGTAGAAACGAGACGATTCCGACCGTTTCGAGGGTCAAAGGTTTAGCGCGCTTCGAGCTCTCGAAGCGGCTTTGCGCGCTTAGTGCGCGCCTCCGAATCTATACTCTATAACCTTTGTACGTACTACATACATCCCACGTCGGTTACCTTCCGATATTCCCTTGCGGCCAGACAGATTCTAACGCAACCGATAATCCTGCCGAACGCAGGAATTATCCAACCGCAGACCAGTCCTCGATCCCACCCGTTCGTGTAATCGACGCGTCTCCTATATCTGTTGCCGAAGTGAAATTCGCCTTTGAGATAATGCGATTTCTTGCCACAAGCAAATTCGACCCTAAACGACGTTTTCGGAGCTCTCTATACCCACAGAACATTTACCAAAACGCACAGATGTAAAAAAAAAATGTTTTCTATTTCATTAGTTCGTTAATCTTGTAATTACGATAGGTACCGAAGATGGATTTGTGGTGAGAAATTGATTTCGAGAGCTAACGAGCCAAAGGACCTGAGTCTGACGAATTCGTTAGTCATCCCGTTAATGTGGTTTTAGTTGGGTTGAGTGCACAAAAAAAAAAAAAAAAAAAAAAAAAATATGTACCCTTTTTAGCGCTTCTTTGAGAGTTTAGGATCGTAAACATCAACGGGTTATTCTTTTTGCGCAAAATGATGCGTCATTTCGTAAATGCGTTCGAGAGATGCTGTCTTCGAAGTATTTGTTGCGGTATCGACAAACACGTGACTCGGGATGGTTCAGTTGAGTTCGTAACCCTTTAATAAGGATTTCTCAGCATTCCGATTCTTGGACTTTGCTTCGCACTCCGTAAAATGATGTAAAACAAAAAGCAAAAGGCATTTATTGCATAAAATAAGTTATTAAACTTCAGATAAGACTCGGAATGGAAATACAACGAGTTAAAGTATCGCGTATGCGTCACGTGCGCAGTGATCGTAATCCTGTATCCGTTGTTCTCAAAATACCCAATTTTTATCAATACCCATTATTGACCATCCAACAAAAAGGTGTCGCATTCCGCGAGGTGTCATATATATCTCTCTATTTGTTGTGAGAGAAAGCGAGAAAGTACGAGATGTTTATTTCGCGCTTTGGATCCGCGTCGATCGTGAATTGCCAATGGATACGAATGCGAGACGTGACATAATGGCAATCGTCTTTCGTACTGCGATAGTCGGCGCGTAAACAACGTTATATAGGCTCACTGTGCACACATCGAAAGCTGTTACGAATGACTCAATGAGCCTCGCGGTGGACTCATTGTCGACTCTAATGCTAACTGCGCAAAAAATAAAAAATAAAAAAAAAACAGTCGTTCGAACGACTCGAAACAAGTTAAACACGTGTTACAAAACTCAATGCTTCTCACGTGAAGCTCTTCGCTGCTTCTGGTTGATACAAAACTTGTAATCTCTTAATTTCTGGTAACTAATCATAAAAAAAAAAAAAATTTAATTGATAATTTTTTTTTGTACCGGAAATTCTACATCGCCGCTCGTGCATCGAAAAAAACGGAAAGGCTGCTTGCATGTGTCGCCGGCAATGTACGCGTCTAGCTGAGTAGAGACGCCGGCATATGAGGCGAGAGTCGCTCGAGACATAAACCCCCTCAGCGATACCCGAGTAAACACGCCGCTTATTATCTATAAATACACCCACGTTGGCGGTGGCCACGGGGAGTGTTGTCGTCCATACAGGCCGTAAAATACCAAGGCGAGAGGTGCCCAGAACTCCTCCGAGAAACTCGTATACGGGGGAATGAATAAAAAAAAAAAGAAAAAAAAAAAAAAAAAAAGTTCTCTGTGGCACTTGTGCGTTGAAGCGAGGAGAGAAATTAAAACGAAAGAGAGGAAGGTCGGGACACCGCTAACACTACGATAGTCGAGGTGTGTAAGTGTGTGCGCGTGTTTTCCTCGTTGCGTGTATGTACCAATATATCGCCGCTGTTGATGACGATTCCGATGCGTACGTGCGCGTCGGCATGTACAAGAGGTCCGTCGTTCGTCACACGAGAGTTGGAACGAATCTGGCTAACCGAACGACGACAACAACATCGTTGACGAGACAGGTCACTGGCTGTTTACTAGAAATAGAAAAAGCTTCACTAGAATAGAAATGCTTGCCAAGTTCTCGCAAAAGCTTTAGCAACGATGATCGAGGAAAAAAAAAAAAAAAAATTTGTTGACTTAGGTCCGGTCGTACTTAACGGACGTAACGTACAATGCATGCATAATTTTAACGTCCGATAGCCGCTCGATTGACGGGAATTTTAAGATCGATCCCAACGATAAAAGATTTTTTTTAGATCGATCCGCGTTAGCTGCAGTCTCATGAGATATTAATTGGTTGGGAAAGATAATGCGATAATGCGATTCACGATTTATTGAAAATCGATAAATACGAAAATAATTAAAAATACGAAATAAATGAAAAATAAAAAAATAATGGATGATAAATTAATCTGAAGTACGAAAATAATGAAAAATATGAAAATTCATTTTGGCAGTTGAATTTTTTTTTTTTTTAAATAACCAGTTAAGCTAAGTGACGACGTTTATAATTGAGAAATTTTTCCGTGAATTCATTTAACGATTTTACTCCAATCATAAATTCCGTCAGGTGAATAAAAATTTTCGGATCGACGTTAACAGATTAGAGTCTATCGATTCGTGTGACACTGGGGACGTATTGGAGGTTTTACGAGCGCTGATTCATTTATTTGAAAATGCCAAGTTTCGCAATCGTCGCGTCGTGACGCGTACGAGGCTCGCGGCGGCAGCGGCACGGACCGTGTCTCATCGCGCTTGCCTGGAGCATAATAAATTACGAAAGAGCTCGCCGGATGTGCGGATAAGAGGAGAGCGTGCGCGACGAGCTTATACTATACCTAACGTGTACCACCCATGCTATGTATGCGGTTTGCACACTTTACGAGAACTCTCGTACGATGTATGACCGGAGGCACGAGAGGCCCTGCAAACCATTGCTTTTCGTGTATTTACGTCGCACGCGCGCCTCCAGGCATTTTATATATATATATACAATGCAAAGGTACACTGCAGTTTGAGAGAATTTCAATCGGCCAAACGACTTGTTTTCGTTCTCAATGGCATGGCGACCCGATGCCACGATGGACGCGTCGATTACGTCTCGTGTTTTTCTCGCATCTGGCACTCGAATTAACATAGACTTTGGGCTATGCTGACGTTTTATTTAGCCCGTGGTACCGTGCGATATCGTTGAACGACGATGATAACTTTTGCGCCAAAGTACACGGTTCAATCGACACGAATGTATATTCAGTGTCGATTATCTAAAAAAAAAAAAAAAAAAAAACATCGATTTATTTTTGAACATTTCGTTGTAATTTTTTTGCAATTTTTTACTATACTGTTTTTCGTACATTGGTTAAAAAAAAAAAAAAGTTCGAGGTATGCACTTGACAAATTTATCGCCCAATCGACTACGAGAGCTTCAGCTTTCCAAGCGTTCGTGCGAAGACTTTTACAGTGTTTTCGACGCGTGGTTTTTAAAGCCGAGAACCCATCGACCAATGAGAAGCTCAGAGGGCACTCCCGCGTTTCGATGTTTTCATCTCCCACCAGCTTCCATTTATTTACACCCCTGCATAGCCGGAATATATATTTTTATTTTCGTCCATATAGTCGATCGGTCCACTCTTACGTATTTGGCCTTGTGCTCCGCGTTCTGTTTTGTTTTTTCTCTTTAATCTCTTTGCCCAGTTCGTTTTTTGCGTCCATCGGGCCTCTTCATTCTTCGCATCTTCGTTTTAGTCTTTTTTAAATTTTTTGTTTTTTCTTTTTCCGCGATTGTAAAAGGGTCCGCCGGTCCTTACCTACCTCGTGAAAGAGCTTTCGTACTCTCTCTCACGCGATCGAAGAACTAAAAAAGATGCTGGAGAGCGGCGAAACCTGTTTTGGTACTGGTCCTCGAACATCTTCACCCCCCTCCCCCCCCCCCCTCCCCTTCTTCGCCCCAATCATCTCTTGCGAAAGAGGGATTGTGTGTCTGTGGGACGCAGAAACGAATTCGACGAGAATTCATCGACGAGCTGAATACCGAAATATTTTTAGCGAATTATGTATTGATTACATTGACTCCGCAGTCATTTATCAACGTCATATAGTCGAAGGTAATTTCGATAAAACGTTTTTTTTTTCTTTTTTTTTTTTTAAATAGATCCATTGACGCATAAGAAACTTGTCTTCGATCTTAAGTCGTTGAGACTCTTGTTTTCATTTCTTATCGTACATCAACGTGGCTTTTTTTTTTTTTTTTTTTTTTTTTTCTTTTTCGCAACTTCGTTGGCTTTGTTTCTTTTATATTTTTTTTTCTTTATCATCGACGTGAGTGTACATACATTGAAGACTGATAATAAACTTGAATTGACTTGTTATTTGACCATAAAACTGCGCACAAATCAAAAGCTAAAGGTCGCGGAATTTATTGGCTTTTTTACGAATTGAATTAATAGGAAAAGAAAAGAAAATTGAAAAATTCATATTAATGGATTCTTGTATCCGGTTGTGCGGCGCTCGTGAAAATTAATAATTGCGCCACGTTGGATTATTATTTTTGGAAAGCCTCACTTCGCCGGAGTACTCCGGTCACCTGCTTCTTTTTTGCCTCTCACCGTATTTGATACAAACTGCACCTTCGTTCTCGTAATAATAATCGACGGTCTTTTCTTACAGCGAAACCCAAAACCGGTCTCTCTTCAACCCCTTTTCCCCCCTTCGCTTCGTGTATAAATTTGACTATAAAATATTATTAACACCGCGGAGTCGTGCGTCGTTGACTGAGTAGCCCCACCGCTTTATTGCCTTTTTTTTCTTCGCTCACTCCTTCCCGTATCTCTCTTTTTTTGTTCACACGACTTTTTTTTTATGTCCTTTTTTTGTATCCTCTTAATCTTAGCGAGTGCATACCACGGTAGGCCGAGAGCTAAGTGCGTGCTTTGCATTCGACCGCAACTACATTCCTTACTCTCAGCAACATCGATTACCGTGTTATCTTTGAAAATTACATTGCATACGCGAACGTGTTATTTATAGCGAAACTTTGCGCTATCTTTGTAAATATGTAAATTATTTATCACCAATTATGAATATCTTGTGATGGGTTACGAGGCTGAAAGTGGAAACTGTTCTTAAAGACTTTACGTTGCACTGAAAAAAAAAAAAAAAAAAAAAATGTTTTCGGCAAATAGCTATGTCGTCCCGGAAATTTTCAACATTTTTATGAACCCTTAAATTTTTTGCATAAAAACCTGCATTCATAAAAATTTTTTTGCCAACTCCGCGTATTTTTTTGCACTGAATATAATAGACACCCCGTTTCATTCGTAATTTCAACAAAAAGCGGTAATATTGCTGTTGAAAAATGCAACAAAAAAAATACGTATATTGTAAATACGAAGTGTTGTACAAAAAAATATTTGAAAAAGTCTATTCTCGTGTTTATTATCGTTTATCGAGCTCTCGTTCGCGTATTTTTCATCGTGCATTAAGTTTCCGATATCAAGTCGGTATAGCGAGATATCTATCTTGATAAGCCTGTCGTACGACGTCAAAGAAAGTCTAATCACGAGTCCAGTATTCTCTGTTAAAGAAAAAAAGCTCCGTTTATCGAATGTTTTTCGCGCAGAGGCTCGACGCTTATGTAATACGCATTGCATTTTGTTTTTTACGCAAACGATCCTCACAGCTGCGGTAGATCCGGCGACGCCACAATTCTCTCTCTGCCTCTCTTTATTCCCCTCCTTATCCTTTACATTGGTCGCTTTGAAGCGTGCAACGCAATATTTACGCGACCCCGGACTGACATTGCCAAAAATAACTAACACGCAAAGCCCCATCGGAGCCCCACGGTAGGGAGAAGCGATAGAGAGAATCGGTGACGAGCCGAAAGAGTGGAGGCCAAGGTGAAGGCCAAACCAACAGCCATCTCTATACATCTGTCTTTCTTTCGCTCGTTCTTTCTCTTCCTGCAACGCGTTTCTCACGTTCTCTTATTCTCTCGCACGTTGCATCGGCGCATCTGACTCGCGCAAACTGGTGCAAGTAGGACAGCCTCTCCCCCTTTTTTTCTCCAAGGACAAGCGTCAGCGACAACAGGAAGCGACGCATCACTTAAAAAAATATTAAAAAAAAACAACAACAAAAAAACTTCGCAATCTTTTATTTATCTTTTCAACCCTTTGAATGTTGTTTTTCGAAATTTGAATTATACTTCCTTTGCTTTACTTCTCGAATGCATTTTTACGGATGACAATATTTCGCGTAATTTTTACTAATGGTACTATCGGTGAGATAAAAAAAAAAAAATTTTGTTTTTGAAATTTAATAAAAATAAAAAAGTGTAGTCAATTATTTGTTTATTTCGTACTAAATTTTTTTTTTTTGTTGGTTGTTACAGGCAAAGCTGTGGAGCGAATGGTATCTTTTCGCGTCGTCTGGACTTCAGCGCATTCAACAGTCTGCCACGGACTAAGCTCAACTCCTATCATATCAAGGTGAGTTTTATTAATCAATTATCAAATAACAATACTTGATGATTAAGTTTACACCGAAATTTGCCTCTCCGTTGAAATTCCTAACATCTCCGAATTATTTACGAAATAAATGCATCGATGCAATAGATGCATTTTACGTTATAATGCGTTTCGTAATAGTAAATACTTAATAACTCAAATAAAATTCAACAGCCATGAATTTTTACAAGAAATTCCCGAGCGGAATAAAAAATAACTGCATTTCCCTTCGGTATTTTTTTTTCTTTTTTTTTTTTTTTCGTACGATTCGAGGGTCTGGATTTTTTCCGCGTCGGCTATATCAGACCTTCGTGTATTCCCTAACCGTGCGATAAATCTTGACGACGACGTTGAACCCCGAGCCTCTTCTCCGCTTCCCACGAACCACCTGCTTAGCCCTACGGCAAGTTATTTTCGCGTAACGCAGTCGCGACGACGACAGGGTCGACGGCGTCGAAGACTTCCTCAATGCCCGAGACTGCCTCACGCGTAAGATATAACACACTGTCGCTTTACCCCAAATACAAGAGGGATCAATACGCATGGGTTTTCCCGGATTACGCGCGCGCGCGCGCGCCATTCTCCCCGTTTGACCGATCGAGAAAAAAAAAAAAAAAAAAAAACTTATGAATTTATATATTTTTTAAAGATATTTGAATCCGCAGTCAAATTTATCAAATAACAAAAATACCAATATTCAACATTTTTATTCGCTAAATTTAATAAATGATGTCAAGAAAAAAAACTCGTATCTACGCAATATCTATTGATAACTTTTTCAACAATGCCACTCGCATACGTTTCGTATTTTACCGTCAAAAATAAAAAATAAAAATAATGAAAATTCCCCTCGGCTTTCGCTTCGCTCAGTCCCTATTTTATTTATTCTCGTTATCGCCGCGCATGGAGGGAGAATTTGCTCGCACTGCCTGACTAGTTAGAGGGCCGAGTGCACTGCGAATACGAGGGCGGTATGGTAGAGTGAGAAGAGAGTGGTATAGAAGGAGATAAAATGTATCGAGGAACTACTGCAGGAGAGAAAGAGCGGTATATAGAGAAATGACGACGAAGGGGGTGGAAAATGTGGCGTTGCGGACGTGAACGAGGGGATGACTCGTCGTGTACAACGTCAGTTCCCTCCCGCATACATTCTATCTGCGTATATGGTAAATATATACGCATATACACATACATATATACTGTAAACTCGTATGCATCAGACTCGACCATGCAGGAGAAATCTTTCTACCCTTCGCGTGTCCACCCCTTTTGCCACCCTCTTCGGCCAACCATAGCAACGCTCACGTACTCTCCAATGGGTATGTTGAAGCCTTATACCCTTCTGTATATAGTTAGGGTGATTCTCTGCGCGAATTTAAAAAATGCAAAGGTTGCCTTCTGCCCTCAGAATACCGATGCACGCGGGAAACTCTACGACCGAAACGTCAAATTCTCATCCCCCGGAAACTCAATCCAAAGGCTTACGGATAGTAGCGATACAGTATCTCGGAGGGATACACGTGTTTATCGTGTATCACGATTTGCTTGCTATCGCGAAGTCGCGGTTATCGTGGATTTTTTTTCTTTTCGAAGTACAGACGAAAACGGACGTGGGTTGCATAGGGTTTCAAATTTCAGTGGGAAGCAAATTTTTTTTTTTTTTTTTCCTCGTCCATCAGCGAAAAGGGTTTTTTTTTATTCTCCTATTTGTAGTTACAATAGAAATTCATCCGCGAGTCTCTTCCGGTTCGTTGAATATTCTAAATACGCGGTTTCGTAAAAGAATGAAAAAAAAAAAAAAAAAAAAAAAAAATTGAAAAAAGAACGACGCACTGTACTTTTTTTTTTTACAAGGGTTGGTAAAAGTGCAAATGTCGATTCATGAAAAAGGTACGCGTGGTCTAGACGCGCGCCGTTTTTCCATTGGTATATATCTACAATTCAAGTGATGCACGATGTTTGGTCTTTGCGTGATGTCTCTCCGGAGAGTCTGTGCGCTGTTGATGCTGAGGCCAACACCGGCCACTTCGGCTCCTCTCTGAACCCGCAATGGAATGATTTACGAGGCGCGACGCGACTCTGCACGATTTCTCCGCGCAAACATCGACGCCTCGACCGAAGAACGTAACTCCACGTTCCTCGAATCTCTCCCATGGCAAACATCGACGCCACCCACCAACCCTGCAGACTTATTTCTAACCTCTTCTTTTTCGCCTCGTGTACCTGTCGCGAAGCATACTAAAATGGAATGTATATCCTTTTACCGTGAAAGAAAAAAAAACAAATCCGCAATAAACTTTAAACCTCTCGACTACAATAAAAAAAAATATCATTTTTCGTAGTTAAAAAAACCTTTTCTGTCGTTATTGACGAACACTTTGTAGCTTATTCCTCGGAAAAAAATTCAAAATTATTTACAATGTTGAAGCTATGCATTTATTAAAAAAAAAAAAAAAAAAAAAAAAACGATTTCTAACGAAATTTTTTTGGCTCGTCTCGAACCCTTGAGAAAACGCAAACTTATAATTAATCACCAAGAAAAAAGTTTCGGCACCAAGTATTAGTGGTCGGCGCGATAAAAATTCCTCGTCAGAGTTGGCGCGATCCTAATTTTTCGAGCCTTTGGTTCAACGGAATTTTTAAACCGAACCCCCGCTCTTCCCCCGCGGCTTCTTCATCTTCTTCGCTTTAGCGAACTGGCGTCCCCCTGTTCGCCGCTCTCTTGGCTCGCGTGGGGCTTCGTTAGCCGACTTCGTTAAACCGGACTTCGTTACTGGACTTGTTACACGACTTCGTTATACTCGGGGGCTTCGTTCATCCCTGATGATCGTGGCTACTGTAGAGTGGCATCGTGATAACGTTGGCGCCGGAACGAATTTCTCGAAGAATTTGTAATTTTTAACGGGGGTTGCACACGGCCAAGCGGTCTCTGTAGAAATGGATACAGCCGGGGGAAAATGACGCTTTTTCGTCGCAGGGGGAGAGGGAGGGTGACATCGGGGGTCTGGTTGAACTCTCTCGTTTATTTTTCTTCTTCTTCATCATTCCCGCTGCTCTCGCCGCGCCGCACCCCAAGACGAAGCGTTTGCACCCTTAGGCGATTTCTCCAAAGTCGCCAGGGAAACAAAAAAAAAAAAAAAATAGAAAGGGAAATGAGAGATCTTCAGGAGCGAAGCGCGTTGGTATTCGCAATGTTGGAGGATTAATTAAAAAGGAACGCTGGGGGCAGAGAATCTTAAGCTCCGACGCTCGCGTTTCATCGTCGACGCGTCTGGTGATCAACGACCAACTTTCCGCGTAGCTAATTCCTAAAATGTCGCTCATTCGCTCGCCTCTCGCATCATCGCCACTGTCCAACTCGATATGAGCATCGAGGCCAACGCGTTTTAACCGCGCGGGCATTGATTCACGATATGTCGGCGATGTTGATTCACTTTGGTTTCTGGAATCGCAACGAAATTCATCGTCGTTTTGGGTTTTTTTCCGCACTTAGCGACATTCCCGCGTATCGAATAAACCGCAAGTTTTTCATTCATATGTTCCATCAAATAAACGAAACGCTTGCAGTTTTTATTTTCTGTTTTTAGTATGAAAATCTAAAAAAAATTATTATTGAAAAAAATTCATAACAATTATTATATTAATAATAAAAATAATGAATAAAAAATTATTATTTCATTTTATTCATATTTTTTTATCTTAATTTACATGTAAGAAGTCGTAAAAAAAAATTTCAACGTATATCGATCTTCCTAATTTTCTTTTTCGCGTTTCGGCGATTCATTACGGAGAATAATAGGTTTATAAGTCACGAGATTACAATATTTGTTGGGAAGGCAGTCCGGTTTGGTGATTCGGTAGTTTCGCGATCCTATCCTCGGGATAGTTTCCAAGTAATATAACGCCCAAATAGGAGCGCCAGCGAGAGCCCGAAGGCGTTGATTAAATTTGGAGTGAGAGAATACCCGCGACGTAAGGAGGCGCGAGAGTGAGATCGAGAACGTCGAAGCATACAGAATACTACGAGGAAGTTCGAGAGACGTATTACTTGCTTATACACAGGTTGGACGGAAGTTCGCAGTTCGCAGGTTGCCTATGCGGCGGGATATATATACGAAGAAGGCCTCTCGGTGATGCTCGGCACGCGAGACGACCCTCTTGGACGAAGTGCGTCTTCCGCTGTTAATCTTGTTATACGTCGAACCATCCGAGAGGGGATTGCTCGACTCTCCGCGATCGACAGAACCCCCGGAGACTCGATGAAAACCCTCGTGTGCGGAACTATTCCCGATACTCGAAAGATTCTTAACTTTTGCCTCGAAACTTTGATTGGAATTCCCGGATTCTCATAAATTGGAGATATTCGACAATTACCAGATGATGTTATCCGGGAGAAAGTTTTTATAGGGTTTTTATTTATTTTTTTTTTTTTTGTCGGAATTTGAAGGGTAATTGCCAATTTGTAAAAAAAAAAAAAAAAATGTATTTCGCATTTGAGGGTTAAACTATACAATAAATAGTTAAATTAATTGCACCATCGATATAATATGCATTAAATTCAAGAAAGATAAAATAAATAAGGTGCTTTCCATTCGCGACAAGAGACTTAAACGAATTTCTCTCCTACATTTGCCCCCTTTTCTTTTTTCAACTCGGTCTTTCCCCTCGAAGGTTTATCGCGTCCCACGCAAAGGCAAGTAGCGGCAACAGCCGAAAAGGATGGACTGCCGAAACGTGTGCGTGGCTGGACGGGCCGCCCTTGAAATTCATCCTTGAACTGGGATAAGAGTTTCACCGCAGCGAGAGAGTGAGAAAGAGTCGTTTGAGGGGTTGCGCTCACTCGTGGGCCTCCCTCTCGGGAACCGAGACCTACCGCAACTGTGGACGATCGATACACAAGGTAGTAGAAAGTCTCGCGCCCTAGCCAAGCTTTTCTGATGCGAGCCTTTTCCTTCTCATCCGAAAAACTTTTTTCTCCCCCTTTCACTTCGATATACAAGATTCTTCGACTCATCGCGGTCGTCCAAAGACGCAAATGAAAATCTTGGGACTACGAGTTCAAAATGTATTCGCGTACAAAAATTCATTTAAAAAAAAATATTGAATAAAATGAAATTTAACCCTTCGTAATTTTCAAATGGTACGAATAATATCAATATGTCATTAAAAAAATCTGAAAAAATTTACCAAAAATTTTATTTAAATACAATTTTATTAATGAGACCGAAAAAAAATTAATTATTAATATCAACACCGTCGTTAAAAAAAATATGAAGGACACTTGAATTCACAGCCAAAAGTTTCCTTTACTACACGAAGATTTAATTAAATTAATTTGAATTACTTCGGATTTAATTTCTCAATTCATAATTTTGACGATAAATATCGGCAATTTGTAAAAAACCAAAAACCCGAAGATTAATACTTCGTCGTTAAAATCTATTTTTCATATCACCTACAAGCGAATTCGTACTTCTCCGTACAATCGGAGAGTCTCTCGTAGTGGCAGTGATCGAGGGTGTCAGTGCGAAGAGGGCTCGTGACCTTTTGCCCGGAGTGATGAGACACGCCAACCGCTCCGGGGCTTTATTGATGAAGCTTCGGTGGGTGGCGCGGTCGAGCGGTTGACGCTTTTACCCTCGAAAGCTCATCAATCCGTGCGCGAGTTAGACGCGCGTACGTTCACCGTGCTGTTTTCTTCATCCCCTTGGTGTCCGCAGTGGCGGGACGGGGAGGTCGACATTCGGAGAGAGTTGAATTCCTTGGAAATTAACGGGAATCCCGTATCGGGAAGGTCGGCATCAGCTCTTTCCCTCGCGGCGATTAGCGACGCCCGTTGACTCGTCTCTCCTCTCTTTTCCCTCGTTTCGACTCTTTTCATCTCTCACGCCGAGTCTCCGTGTACTCAGGGACCATTTCCGCGGGCGAAACTAATATAAAAAGCTTTGACTCGAACGAATGGAGACGAGGCGCGTCAAGGGGTCGTTCTCGAGATAGAAAAAAAAAAAAAAACGGAACGTCTCGACGTCTACCACTGTCCACGATTTTCACTATAGACGATTGCGAACGAAGCCCCTCCGACTACGTGGCATTTCCCTTTCTTTTGACTTCCCTCTGTGCGATTTCTCGGACGAGATTACGGAAACGCGTAATTGATTGCGCGAGCTCTCGGCTCACTATCCACGCGAATCTTCCGCTTCTTCGCTCTCTGCTGTGCCCCTAACTGTTTCCCGCTCATCCTCGTGATCTCGTCGACACTCTGACAAATCGTTTTGCGCGATACGACCGCTATCCGGGACCACAGCGAATGCGCGTTTCGCCGAGATCGTCGGGAAAGCCGTGGGAATAGAGGGTGTGAGGGATAATGGTTTTCTTCAGTGTGTCATAATCGTCGAACACCGTGCGTGCGCACCACCACGCCTTCTCATTTAGTCGATCGACTACAATTTGTTCGGGGACAAGAACAAATAAGGTTCGCGTTGCTGCTCCCCTCACAACGAGGCACAACTTGACCGATAAAAAATTCTTCGAAAACGATTTTTCTATATTCTGATGACATGAGACATAAAAAAAAAGTAATTTTAATTCAAGAATTTCGTAATGTTTTATGGTGCGTTAAAAAAAAAAAACGTGTATTCCATTTTAATGAGAGAGCAGAGATTTTTTATTACTGCCCATGGAGCAGTTAAGACATTTTCTAAATTGTCTTAAAACAAACGTGTATTTCGCCGAACGAGGGTTGCTTCTTCAACTTCGTCTTTCGTTAGTTACAAAAAAGGGGTCATTCGTTGTCTGAGCGCGTTGTGTCCGCACCGACAGAGACCGGACGCAAAAGTAATGCCAGTAACGGGGAGGGTGGAGGAGTCTATAGCCAGTAAGCATTTCCGTTCTTCGCTCGGACCGGGGCAAAGACATCGACAACGTCGAGACGCTTCCAACAACGCCCGCGCGCACCCTCACCCTCCAGGGGTCGAAACCGTCCCGTGTGAGAGTCTTTGGAGGGTTTCCTCTCGCTTCTTCTCCCTTTCCACCCTTCTTCCGTCGTTGGGCTGCCGAACACCCGAGAGCGTCGCTCCTTACTTTTCCCACCCTTGCGAAAGAGTACACACCCTGGCATGGGATTCGAGAGGCAGACACGACTTTCTTTGTCCCAGACGATGGAACTCTCGCTTTCGTGAATCAGACGAGAGCCTCTCTTCGAGACGCCTGGCTATCGTTCTTTCGCCTCACTCACTCTTTCTGTCTTCGCTTCTTCGAGCCGAACTAAGATCTCGTCCAGAGACAAGGTCACGGTTATTTCCGTCGTGATGGGGGGGAAACGCCGGTCCTAACACTTCCGTTACTACTTGCGCACTACTGGCCACCATCGGCGACGATCACGAGACTCGGTTGCGATTGCTGTTACGAAACTCGCGTTTCGAAGAGGACATGTATAAAAATTTGTTGACCCACGATGGGGGGACGTCTTGAATTATTTTCTCGCAGAGAAAAAATTAAAAGTGACGATGAAAATTGATGATAAATAATTAATAAAAAAAATAATAACAGACAAGTAAAAATAAATACTCATAAAATCTAAAATGATTAGAAAAATACGGTCTCCAATTCTATACATACAGATGTTTTTTTTAAATTAAACAATATTATACAGTACAATGTTTTTGAATAAATTATCATAATTTATTGTTAATCTCGAAACGTTGAGCAAAAACAATGAAATTTATTTCTCTCAATTATCCATGAAAGATGACTCTCTATTTTTGTTGTATTTTGATTTTCTCTTTGATATCGCGGTGTTCCGCCATTTACATCTCGAATATTTATCCTTTATGGACGATACGAAACGATACATAGTTGAGAGAAGAAAAAAATAAAAATTCTTCAGATTTTTCCGATCGACGTCTCGACGCCAAGAGTTATTTCCAATGGGCTTCGGTCGCGAACCCACTCACGATCGTTCCGATTCGCCGACTTTTCAAGTAAAGGGTGGTAGATATCAGTTTCGTTCGCGGTCGTAGTTTTATAGTAGACATATACTATATATATATATATGTTCGATCGAGAGAACAGATCGGGTCATTCGATGTGGCGCTGGTAAGTTCCCTCTTCCACAGCCACAGATTCGTTCATCTGGTACCACCTCCCGTTGCTTCTGCTTCTGAATCTTTGCCGTTCTCTCTCTCTCTCTCTAGCTCTCTCGACTCTCGCTCTCCTCTTCGATTCGTCTCGGATTCCCCTATGCTATCTCTTTCTGCATCTCTCGCCAGTTCGAGACGGCGACACATAAATCGTTGAATTTTTTTCGTTTTTTTTTTTTTTTTTTCTCTTTCATCCCTCTCTTAGCTTTATCCAACCCCCGCGACCTACAGGCGAGTCCATGAGAGAGCCAAAGTGAGATCAGAAGGACCAATGCGACTTTTGCTTGCTTCGTTTTTCTTTTTTTTACGTCGTAAGGTTCAATCGCACTGCTCGCGGTTACTAGCTTCAGGGGTGGAAAAAATGGAAATAAAATCCCGTTATGGAAATGGGGGGGGGGAGTCTCTGCGTTATAGTACGGTAGTGCAGGTTATACACCTTTCACGGGATGTCCCATATCGAATCACTTTCGACGACGTCGACGCGCGGAGCTCACTGCATAGAATCGTAAAGATTCTCGCGGATTCGTCGTCGAACTCTCCGACGTAGAAAGCGTGAGAGGCGCGAAGATTTATCTTCCGTCTTGACGATCCTTTAACTGAAATGACTATCCTCGGTTAACTAGAATTTTATGCTTCATGGCTTAATGTACGATGATTCTCCTACCCTCTCATACATTATCATATTATTACGCGCCTATGGCAATGAGAATCAAATTCACCATTTCGCTGTTATTTCTTTTTTTATACTATCTTTCATCATTGGTTCATCTCGTTATCGTCGGAAATCTTTACGATCGCGTCTCGACGAAATCGCGCGGGTTGAATAAAATACATTTTTTTCGGTCGCCTCCATTTCTTGAATTACTTTTCGTTGATATATCGGACAGGGTTATAGTGAAAGGAGCTTTTTTTTTCTTGGAGGTACAAAGAAAAAACTGCCGTACTTCGGGAAAGGGTCGGATGCTGTTTAGGTAGACTATAGGATATCGCTGGAGAAAAAAAAACACTCGCCATTTCCCATGTCATTGGTGAGATAGCGAGTTGCTTCGTTTCGAGAGATAAAAGGAAGGATAGTTTGAATACGAGTATTGGCGTTATACAAACGGTGAACTGCTTCATTCACGGCGCAAGAACACGAGAGAGAAACGGCCCCTCGGAGAAACGGAGTGAGAGAATTTTTGCGGGGACGATGAATCGATTTATCTGCTTCGTTCGTGAAGTACTCACCAGACACGAGCCGCTCGGTCTTCGGTTCTTGTCTGCCGAGCAGACATTGCTCCTGCTGGGAATAGAGGATGATGCTCTCTTTCGCAGCCAACGATGAAGAAAGAAAGATCAGCTGTGCGTAGTGCTTATATATGGGAAAGTTGCTGGAGGGGTTTTTCGACGTCGAATCTCGACAGATTTATTATGCCATTATTGGGAACGTTGTTCGCGAACATTCGCGCCCCGAGTTGTTTGTGGTACTTCAACCTATGGCTGTATACGTATGACATAGATTATGTGGAAAATTCGCCCGCGGGTGGTCTCTCCGCACGCAACTTCGGAAACTATCCATCACCAACGCGCTCCTAGGGGAGCATCTCGCGACGATCTGCCTAGACGATGTAATACGCATTGATGATATTTATCCTACCGAATGGAACGGGGGAAATCCTTCTGCGGACATCGTGTGAACCAAAAATGACCAATATACTCCGTTACGATTGGCTAAATAACACATTTCATATTTCATATTCAATTTTTTTTCAAAAACTATCGACGTCAATTGGTTCCCATAAACAGATTTTTCGAATTCTCTGAACAGGTTTATCGAAGCGGAAAAAAAAATCACGTAAATTTTAATCCCGAAAAAAAAAATAATTTTTTCGAAATTTTTAATAAAAATACGACTTCAGAATCTTCTATAATTTTGAAAAAAAGTGCCAAAGATATGAATATTAAAGTTTCTTCTACCGTGAAACCCTGCAACTGGCTATAAAACTATAGGGAGAGGAGGGCGAGAGGGTCTCCGAGCTCCAAATTATCCATGCGCGTCACATCATATATACCATAGAGCCACTCAAGATAGCGCGAGGTGAGTGTCGTGTGCGAGTGCTCTTGTTTGGGGTTCACCGTTTTCACGAGCATCTATTGTCTCCGTAGACTGTAGAATGGCGTGTTCTATTAAACTGCGACGAAGAACATTGGGGGGATGGCTGCTTGTTCTCATACCGGCACTGTGTACTATGTATGCGTATATATACATATATAGATCGACACGCATACACCTATCACCCTACCAGTGTCGAGAAGACGGGGACTTAAACGGGAGTCCCGAGATCCCTTCCAATTCTCTCCTTCTATTCTTCGCGGCTGATAGCAATGTGAGAGATGACACCCCCGAGCTAAAGTACCAACGGCACAATATTCTCCTACTGAGTATTATTAGAACGACGTCTTGCGGGCACCTCTCGTTCCCCTCTCCCAAGACTTGTCTCATGCCCCCTAGAGTTTCGCTTTCGTTTTGCTATTTTTTGCCTCCGAGAAAAGAGGGGTAAAAAAGAAAAAAATTACGAGACTCTAAGAAGGCCTTGATAAGCAGGATTCGCCTTAATTCGCTTTTCTCTCATCTCTTAATTTTTTTTTCTTTTTCTTTTCTTGGTCCTTCTCATTTCACATCGTCTTTTTGTCTCGTTTTTCTTTTTTTCTTTTTTTCGAGAGACAGAGAGAGAGAGAGAACTCTGTCTATCTCGTTCACTGAGCAACTCGCACCGCGGTCGTCTCACTCGACCACCGTAATCTCGTTCGCGTTTACGGAGGCTGTGTACGACCCCCTTTATCGCACATGTCCGTCCATTTCGCTTGATGCTCAGAGCCGCTGGCTTGCCACTCGCTTCTCTGCTGCTGGTACCGTTTCTTCTCACGAGGGCCACGAACGCATCTGTCGCAAAAGCAGGCTGATCTTCCTTCGAGATAAACTCGAGACGGTGTAACACTATAGTCATATGCTACTGTTATTTCGCTCATTCTCGACATTTTTTTTTTTTTTTTTTTGTTACCCTCTTCGTTCATTCTCCGTAAGCACCCATTTCATCGTGAAATGAGAGGAAATGAGGAGAATGAAAAAAAGTAGCATCATTTCTAAGGATCTTTAGCGTTCTCGAAAGACTCCAGTCTTTTAACACCTTTTTGTCACTTTTTTTTCCCGATAATTTTTCATTTTCATGATGCTGACCTCGCGCGACCCTCGCGAATGAACGGAGCGTTTCGCGTCCGCGGTCGCGCTTCGTTCATAAAAAAAAAAAAAAAAAAAAAAAAAAATACGACAGACAGAAAATACGGCCGATGTCACCGGCGAAGTATCAGCCTCGTCAATTTTCGTATATATACATACACAGCTAGACGAGAGTCCCGATAAATCGATGAGCTCGACCTTGTCAGCAGCGAGAACATCGGAGTGCTGAACGAGACGAGAGCACCGGATAAACCCGTCGACGGGAACCAGTCTAGTTTTTTTTTTTTACATTTTTTTTTAACAACGTGCACACATCACCGTGTTTTTTGTCTCTCGATTTAGCGACGAGATATACGTGTGATAGGGGGCGCGTTCCCGAGACAGAAAATAAAAGCTGTGAGGTTCAGGATGAGTGAAGAAGACAGACTACGATTGATGATGAATGATCGAACGAGATCGATATAGGTGCGACGATGCGACGAGTCGCGAGAGACTCGTTATCGAGTTCTCTTCGCATCCATCGACGAAACGATTCGGCACTCGTCGGCAATTAGATACACTACATATCGGCGGGATGAGACTCCGAATGTTACGAGCGCGAACGACGTTCGATTAGTCGAAGTGAGGCGCGAGAGACTCCGAGGAGCCACAGAGTAGAGAGAAGTTTAGCCATTAGGAGAAGATTCCCGCCGCGACGAGGGAAGCCAACGTGGAGCGCGAAGGAAACGCGCGGAAAATGAATCGAGGATGGCTGCGGCGAAGGTGATTAGGCTTCGCTTGCGATATTTACGAGGGTTACGAATCTCACGCTCCTCTTTACCCTTCCGTCTCACCTTTACCACTGTCTTATCTCAACTGCAACTAGGAAGTTAACTATCCAACCGTCTGCGAAGATCTTAATGATCTTCTCGATCACTCCGTCGTGGCGAGGAGGAACAGAGAATTAGATAAACGAAGAGTAAATACGAGATCGGGACGAACGAAATTAATTTCAGGGCAGAGGAAATTGCGATTGCAATAGCAATTAATCATTGAACAGTAGGAATATTTATCCAAAACAAAACAAACGAGAAAAAATGGTGAAATCTATCGAAAAAATTTCGTCCAGAATGAACAGCGTAAAAAAATATTTAACAAAACAAAATGAAATCACTTATAGTACCCAAGTACCTTCGATGAGCCTTCCATCTCGTATTTTGGTAAAAAAAAAGAAAAGTTTCCTATTTCTAGTAGACCTGAAATTCCATTAAAGAAAATCTCTCGTTAACGAGTCGAATTCAATGAATGCTGGAGAGATATTTCGAGTGTTTGGACGTCGTCCCGGTCGAAGCGTTGGGAATGTCAAGGGCAAGGGTGAAGCTGCCGGCTGGTTGGACGCGCGGGTGGGATGATAGTGCCGCAGTTGAGTGAGGGGCTTGTGGGTGGTTGAAGTGCGCGAGGTCGGTGGTCGATATTCGAACCACCGACGCGGCGTTTGGCCAAACTTGCGATTCCGTCGTTGGGGGGAGGTGAATGGGAGGAACGATGATGAGAACGAGGATGGGATGCAGAGAGAGCTCGAGCCGTTCAACCCTCTCGTTTTCCCTCTCTTCATTCCATCGCTGCGGTCGCTGTACGCTTGCCCGGGCTTACGAATTCTCTCTTGTCTATCGTCATACGAATACATTCAATGCTCTCGATGCTCTCTTCTCGACTCTTGTTCTTCGTTCACAACACTATTTTGAGTAACCGCACAGTGGAAAACGCTCGATTGGAATATATTTGAGAAAATGAATACCCCATCGTATTCGCTCTGGCGAAGCATTGAAATTTATTCCTGAATTCTCGATTGGCTTCTAGTTAGAAGAAAAAAAGAATCTTTGGTCTGCAAGCTGATGCCAGAACTTGACTATGTATCGCTGTAGTTTGTATATCCACTCTCATCTCTTTAAGAACAACTCGGATCCATTGGACCAGGGTAACATCTTTTCTTATCGCCGCCTTTATCGAAATAGACGAAAGCAGTGGACTCGGGGTAGGAAAGAGTCCGTTGGAAGCACCCTTCGGAAAAGCCTTTTGCGGCTTACTCAACTGTGTTACTCGGACCTTCGCCGCATCGTCGACGCCCTCACCTTAACCGGTGCTGTGCTCACTATGCCAAAACCCAGACCTTCTCCGTAACGTGTCGTCCCTTCTCTCTGTCGCGCAGACGTCGCGGCTCTGCGACCAGATAACGTCGTTGGACCAACGAACCCCTCGTCGTGACATTAACGCTCACGATCCTTCGCGCTCAATTCGGATACTGAATATCAACGACGTTTAGCCGACCTTCCGTTTTCACTTGACGATCGTTGGTCTCCTTTGTCATTCTTCAACATAAAATCACATTAAATGATGCAAATGTCTGAAAAAAGCTAATAGACGTCAAACGTGTTTTTAGCTGTAGTCGTTGTTCTTCATGAAAAAAAAAAAAAAAAAAAAAAACTCAAATTAGCCGTGGCTCGGAGTTTCGCAATAACGAAACTTTCATCAATGTTTGTACGCTTCCGGTCACGATTCTCCCTCGTCCGGGGTGAAGGGCCGAAAGTGGAAAGTCGGAGCTTCGTCGGAGAGAATAAATGAGTTTCCGCAACGGAAAGTTTCCTTTTTATGCAAGCGATAAAAAACAGAGGTCGGCGGACCTCTCTATATATACCTGGCGGGATGAGAAGTGTGAGGTTTAAAGAGAGGAGGTAGG
Organism: Cryptus armator; assembly: GCA_963971235.1. Classification (NCBI taxonomy): domain Eukaryota; kingdom Metazoa; phylum Arthropoda; class Insecta; order Hymenoptera; family Ichneumonidae; genus Cryptus; species Cryptus armator. The sequence goes on from OZ020233.1 coordinate 27,441,332, forward strand.
GAACGCCAGAGCTGATAGTCGGGAAACAGAACGCCCTGAGAAGCGAGCCATACCACCCCATATCCAAGGGCTCAAGAGACCCTGAAGTACTTTCGAAGTTTCGTATAGTAAACGCGAGCGAGCCCTGGGATATTACCGTATTCTCTATGCTATACGTCGAATAGAATGAGGAAAATCCCGAAGGTTCCTTACTCCATCCTTCGAGGCCCTTTTCTCCTTGGTTCCTTGCTACTCTCCCTGTCTATTCTGTCTCTCGTCGGATTGCAACGTTAACGGCGCGTTTCCTCGACGAATCCCTCTGGACCGACGAGAAACCGTTCGAGATATCGAAGCTCAGCGACATCGAGAGTAAAATTAAAGCAGCGCTAGACCAAATCGGCGCGATGTCCGTGTCTGCATGGCGAACCAAGTAGACGACAAGGAAGTCATGCCTCGTTATACTTTAAGCCGCCGACGAAGCGACACTCCTCGAGTCTCCGAGCCAGAATTCAGCTCTTTTAAGCGCGAGCGACAGTCAAGCTCGTCGAGAAAAGGAGCTTAAACAGTTGCAAAAGATCGTCGTCGTTCCCGTCTGCTCGTGAAACGCCGCCAAATGTCGACGGTGCGACATCTTGGGCTTTTTGGCCGGGAGAAAAGGCTTTTCGGATCTTCATGACGGTACTTATCGTTATTAGATGGATATTACAGCGTTTATTGCGAGCATGAAAGAAAGAATCGTTCGAAATGTTGAGGAACATTAACTTCCTCCTTTCGTTTTACGTGATTTCGTCCCGATTACGCAATAAACCTCTCTTGAGTGGAGATTTTAGGAGAAAAACAATTTGATGTCCGGACCCGGTTATGTTGATATAACTCTCGATCATAAATTTCATTCAACTCTGCCACTGATGGATGCAAATGACATCGGAATCTGCGGAGACCTCAATTCAGGGATGTTTTTTTCCCCCCCTTTGAGTTTCCGAAGATGACAAAGTCGGATAAAAGATTCGCAGCCGTTGCCGACGTGTCGAAGCAGAGATTCTAACTGCCCACTGTCGTCTGAAACAAAGAATCTTTTTTTTTTTCATTATGTGCGTGAAACGGAAAAGGGAGTGAGACCGGTTTTTCCAACGGTCACTTCTTCATGTTCTTCTTTCTCATCCTCTCCATAGAGGGGTTGCAGCAGCAACGCTGAACATGGAAGAGGCGGAAACCTTTACGGTCTTGTATGCTTCCATCTCGGTGTACAAGAACAAGATCGATACCTATCGGAACCCTCGAGTGGACACCGAGTATTGCTCAATTTCGTTGATACCAGGAGTGTTGCGCCCGTCCCAACTTCCTACGTCTCCTTTTTTTCCGTTTTTCTATTCTTCCTTCCGAAAGAAACTTCAGACTTCAAGGGAAATGGTGTGTTCGTCTCGGGTGCAAAGAGCGTGTTTTCGTTCGGCTCCTTCACTGGCTCTCCCTTGTCGGATCCAATCCCAATTTCATTTGGGAGTTTGTAGAATAGGGCAAAGTTGCCCGGATCAACCGGAGAAGGTCGTCAATTCTACTTGAATCGACGGTACGGTATATAACCTCCGACCTGTGTTGCGCTCTCTTCATCAAATCTTTGACTTTCCTCGCTTTCTTGACTTTCTCATGAACAACCAGACCGGCTGATTCAAGTTCTCCTTTGATCTATTACGATGACGTTGAAAAGCTCGAGATCCAAAATGAGTTGTAAGACGAGTAGAGGAAAGGAATCGTGACAGTGGTTATGAGTTCGCTGAGAAACTTGATATCCATCGTCTACTCGATCTCCTTTGTCCGTCGGAGCTCCGGACCCGAGAGAAAAACCATCCACATTCCCGTAATGAAAAAAAAGCTCGTAGGCGTAAAAAAGAAAAATTGCCGTAATTCACTAAGAAAGTCATCATCTCCAACATTGATCAGACGCTTGATCATTAAACTTTGACGAAATCTTCGAAATCCATTCGATAATCAGCCCAAAATTGGTCACCCAATATCTCAGGCATAAACAAGGTCACTATGAAATCCCTAGTGGCCGGAAACTCTCGATTCCATCTCGCTCCCTTTATCTCAGCCTTCTTCCCCAACAATTTCATCCCTTTCCTCTCATTCTTTGGTACGCGAAGAATTCGTAACCCGGGGTTTGGGCTCTCCACCGACGGTTATATAGAATAGCTTGAAGCACATAGCATCCGGAGATAAAGCTCGGGCTTCAACCCCTTGGGTTTCTCTTTCCATGGTTAACTCTCGCTTGGCTTATATATGGTATTTACCCTTGAACCTCATCATTGTCAGTCTCACGGACGAAGTTTTCGCACGGATCCCTTTATACTTCTTGCCCAAGCATCAGCATGAACGTGTATTCACCTTGGATAACGTCTTCGTCGTTACACAAATTAGCGACCTTTATTCAGCTCGGTCTGCTTTAAGTCTACGCGTGCACAGGGTCTGGCCTCGCCTGGCCGTGGCTCTGTCTATGGATAGCGGGTCGTAGCTTGCGGGGTTGCTTCCCGCGGTACCGGGAACCCGAGCGAAAGGAAGAGGAGCAGGTGGAGAGGAAGAAGAGGTGGAGGACTGGTTGAAAACTCGGCTTGGTGGTTGCCGGTGCTGGTGCTGTTGAGTGTGGGTGGTTTCAAGGGGATGGCCGGGAGCTCGGTGGGAATCAATGGCGCAGCTGACGAGTAAAAGCTTCGGGGGTCTTGGCCCCGCGCATGTGCGCAGACAATTCTATCGACCGTGGTATCCAGCGCTGCAGTATACGCAGACACGGCCTACCCCTTCCTGGAGCTTCGAGTCTCGCGGCGTTCGCGTGATCCTTTCCCAGACCGCGTCGCGGTGCCGCCGCCGCCGCCGCCGCCGCCGTCGATGCCCGCCACCCTTGCCGGCGCTACACCCGTCGCGTCGACGACCCGAACGGGGGGTGTCGGCCGCTGCACCGGGCGGCCTTGACTCTCCAACGACGACTACCGACGCCGCAGCCACTACTTTCCCTGATAATCTGCGGCAGACTCCCGGGCGACACCGGCGTAGATGGACCGATCGCTCTGCTCCGCAATCACTTTGTCACCCTTCTTTTTCTCTATTTGCTTCAGTTGTTTTTCCAATGTTTGAAGTCTTTTTTTAAACATGTTTCCTCTTGCGATGATCAATGTTGGTCTGTAAGTTGTCGTTCCTGATTATGCCTTCATTTTTACGCGTGTACTCTTGTCTTTCGCGTGAGTTTGAGATAAAGATCAAGTACGGAGAGGTAGAAACACGAAGATAGGCAAAAGGGTGGTTGTTGGAGGGATGACTAGACAGTCTGCTAAGCTCACCAGAATGATGCTATAAGTGGGGAAAGAGCCCGCTTGAGAAAGTAAGAAAGAGAGTAGGGATTATGACGAAGTGTCTTATCTCTATCTCCCTCCACCTTTTCCTAACGAGGAAGGAAAATACCTTACGGTCTCCTTTGAAGTACGGAGGTTCAAAGTTGAAGGCGCGTTGACCCCATCCCGCTTGAGAGAGCTGGCAGGTGCCTCGAAGACGAGAGCTATTTAAGTTTATCTCTCACCAACGCCATATTTTCTTCAGCGTGGAATTTAACGCGTTTTTTTTACGTTCTTTCCCCTGTTCTTTGCGGTACGAACATGTTCCCTGTTGAAAATTCGTTCGATCAACCTTGATCGACAGATTCGTAAAATCTGTTACAGCTTGACGACATGTATACGAAGTTTAGAGACCGGCCTGTCGGTATATATAATTTGATGATAGAAGAGCCGTTTTCCACCGTGTGCTTTCCCGAGGGTTACAGGATTTTCGACGGGTCGTCGACCAGAAATAACGACGGACCCGATTCGACTTCGAAAATTCATGACTATAGATATAGTGAAACGCAGGGATGTTTTGTGTATCAAGTCTCTGCCGGTGAAACTCGATTTTCATCCCTTGTCTGGGCACTGGTCAGTCGGCGCAAGGACGTGGGCTATTAAAACCCCTTAGAGAACTTTCCCTCCCTTCGTACTCTATATACACATCTATATATATATATATATATATATATCTCCTTTTGCCAAGGCCCGTTCTAGAGTATTAGCTTTCCCAATCCAGTGTCTCGCGTGTCCGCACCACGAAACTCCTCTCATACGTGGTATAATCGTCCAGCCCGCCTGGAAACCAGGCTATACTATCATATATATTGGACCCTCGAGCGCAATTTCGAGGCATTTGTCGCTTTTGGGGATAAGACCCGCGCGGATACGAACAATTCGCTCTAATCGAGTGTCTCATCCCTATCTTCTCTCTTCGTGTACTCCGAAGCTTGCCGACTGGGAATTATGGATAAGAAAATGCAAGCAGCCTCGGGAGGGTACACTTTACATTTAACCCTTTAAAAAATCTTATCAATCCTTATTTAACGCAGCTTATGCCAGTTGTATGATTTAAAAAATTTGATATCTCCTGATATAATTGATGGCACATGCATTATTGCTTTAATAAAAATCGGGATTTTTTTTTGTTTTTTCCACCCTTATTCGCTGTGATGATTCGATTTATAGAATCATGGGGAAGATACCGGTCTATTTTTTTACCGTCTTCATCGAACGTCGAGAGAAAAATAAAAATCAGACCTTTTCATTCGTTCGATAACCAAGCAGTGTTTTCACAGAAGCTCGACTGACGTCTGACGCTTTCGCGTGATAGGAACGTCGGGTCGGAATTGTCTGAAATTCGCAACGTCAAATAGGTGTATTTTTCCAATTTTTTTGTTTTTTTTTGTTTTTCTTTTTCTTGCGCGTACATTCTTTATCGACCAGATTGACGGGAGTTCCAGTAGTCTCGAGGCCCTCGGACCCTTCATTCTCCGCCGCTTGTCGGACGAACGGTCGGCCCGCAATCGGACGTCGAACAATGGCATGATTAGAGACACAAAACGGTCGATCGTTTTGCCTGCCTGAACGCCCGCGGGTCGATAGTACTTCTCGGTCGCTCTACCCCTACACACACACACACACACACACACACACACACACACACACACGTTATCTCGTATCTCTCTTCCGGCGGCTTCCTTTCCCTTGATAATACTCGCGTAGCAGCAAATCGCGCACTATTCGCGGTCGCTTCTTGTCTGCCTCTCTCGTGGCCCTTGAATGTGTGCCTTGGCACACCGGAAACGATTGTATCCTCGTCGACGACGTCGGCGACGACATCGTTGACTCGACTCGTCGGCACCGCACTCTTGGCTCTGACGAGCTTCGGAACGTTCTCTCACGTCTTTGCAATCAGATTTATGCTTGAGCTTTTCACACGAAGTAAAAGCAAAAAAAATTTTGTCGACTATACATAAATTTTATCGCTAAGTCAATAAATTGTTATCAATTTTTGTAACAACATTTTTATTTGATTTAATTAAACAAAATAAAAACGATATTGTTGCTTACACTATATGCTAAAATTCTATCGAAGTGTTCGACGATTTTATTTATGAAAAAAATATTTCAAAAGAAATGTGTAAAAAAAGGAAAAATTAAATTGAAAGGCAACAACCCCCGCGTGTTCTTTGCAATAAACCAACGGTGCCTGTTTGGCGATCACTATAGTTTTTCGAGAATCGCTTGCCACGGGCAGTTTGCCTTCGGTGCAGTAAAGACTCATTACAAAAGCTCACTCTTTTAGATATAGTAACACGAGAAAAAAAAACGTATAACATAGTATCCATTCTCGTAAAACGGGTCGTTTGTAGCTATTACGCTTTTCTCTCTTTTATGATACGCCGTTACACTTTTCACTTTTATTATACGCTCACGTTTTCGCGCGGGAGGGGGAGAGGGGCGAGGGGGTAGGTATTGCAGCGCGGGTGCACACGGATCAGTAATATACCTGTCAGCTTCTTTTTTTTCTACTCTTTCTCTTTCATTACGTATCCGATACATTACACGCGTCCGGGGAAAGGTCTGCGCGAGAGTCTCGGGAGTAACGAAGTTTTCTCAGCCATAAAGTACGAGGAAGAAGACTTTCGAAACTGGAAAGCTGCTTCATCGGCGTCGCCGTCGTCCTCGTCGAAGCTCGTTCACGTTTTCGTGCTTTCCACGGTTGATCAGCTTTCCAAACACGACGACGACGACGACGACGACGACGACGACGACGACGACGACGACGGGGGAGAGAGAAGCCCGCGAGGAAGATAGCTAGATAATTTTCGCGAGCTCATCAAATAGCCGGTTTCGTTCGTACCGACCAGCACTTTCATTCGTTCGCTTGCTTGCACCCGAAAACCTTCCTCGAGAAGGTTTCGTCGTCGTCGTCGTCGTCGTCGTCGTCTTCGTAGTTGGGACTTCGCATAATACCTCGAGAGACGTGTGGGTGGGCGGGTAGGGACGATCGTGAGCTCGGATCGTGCTTCGCCTCGTCGAAACCAGCCGGGCGTAGCCCCGTAAAAGTACTCGAGGATATTGCCCTTACCTCCCTTGCCGCAGAATACCGAGGAAAGTCTTTGCAAAACCTCCCATCCGACCGCCCTAGTCGCATCCAAGGAACTCGGTGCTTCATGAGACAAAGCAACCGCGAAGGTACAAAATAATTTGCGACGCACTCGAACCTCAGCGAACAAACTCGTACCCTCATCTTCTCTTTTATTTCATTATAAAAATATCCGAGACAAGTCTGTAATAAGATTTTACCAATGGAATTTTTGTTTTTTTCTACTATTTCAGGTGAGTACGAGGAGACTTTTTTTTTCGTATTGGTCAATTGGACCAATCGAGGGGTGAGTTACTGAATTTTTAACAATTTTTTCGAATTCTAAAAAATCTGTAGAGCTTTTGCGTAGTAAAAATAGATATGAAGGTTACATTTTTGAGAAAAAAAAGTCGAGAAAAAAATTTAAGTAATTGTCAATAAACAAATTTGACGATTTGTACTTTTTTTCGAGGTTTCGATTCGTGGAAATGAAAGAATCGACGTTTAGGGTCAATTTATATCTCGTTAAGACATTATATCGTTTCGGGATGTCTATAAACTAATAAGAAAATAAGTATCAGTGGACAATTTTTTTTTTTTTTTGCTAAGGAAGGTACGATATAATGAAGATTTATAGGGAGCTTAAGGGGAGGATCATCTCGATGGCTTATTGCTGCTCGCTATATACTCGAAGAAACTTTTCCTCGCCATGGATTTAAGCCCTGTGTCGTCTTCGTTCTTTCCCGTGTGCCTCGCTTTCTTTCTCACACAGTTGTTGCAGTCTCTCTCGCCTTCTCCTCTCTCTGCGCTCGCCGCGCTTCCTTTTCCGGTAAACGAAAAAAAAAAAAAGAAAAACGAATACCAACCCCGTTGAGGGTATATTAAACTTTTTATAGAGCAGAGTAAGAGGATTTTGTCATATTAAAATACTTTTACTGCTATACGCCAGAGAACCATTGGGAAAGGCACGCGCGAGCTCTTCAGATTTTTCTTCTCTCTCCTTTTTTTTTACCTCAATTTTTTACCATTTGCGCCTTCTACTGTACTCGAAAAACTCTCTTCCAACGTTCGCACAATCTCGGCGATTTTTAATTTTATTAAATACGCGTAACTATGTTTATCCATATAATTTTTGAGTATCGATCTAACAAACCTATTCTATGCAAACTTATCGATATTGATAATTCCCGATAAAAAAGAAATATATATATACACATATTTTGATATACATTATACATGAAAATGCAATTGCAAGCGTAAGATACAGAGTCAGGAAAGTAAATCGGCTCAGCTGCTGTACTCGATCGCGCGGAGCATACCGAGACTTTTTCAAAGCTCGAAATTCAATCGTATCCTTTACGAGCGGGTTATCTCGCGACCGGGTGTCGTGTATAACGCCAGCGGAGCCCCCGCGGCATATAATAGCAGTAATAGTAGCACCAGCGGAGCGTAGGAGAATGAAGAGCCCCCGTGGTTCGTGCCGAGACCCGTGTGCACAGGAGAATGGCGACACGAATTTCCATTACCGGGGCCTACGTCTCCTCCTTTTCTCACCCTCCGCGTATCCGTCCGAGACTCCGTTATTGCCTCCTTCGTATAATTCCCCGAGCATCGAACGGTTCATCACCGTGCCATGGATTCTGTGGCTCTCCATCGAGTTATGTATCACTTCTACACGCCGTAGTTACCGTTCTCACTCGCGGCAAACACACAAAAGCTTATCTACGATCCCGCCGCCTTACACTTTGTCTTCTTACCCATACGAATAATCAAGAGATGTGACCCGTTCTATAAACCGCTGGAGTACCACCAGCCGTTGCCAAGGGTCCAAGTGAACCCCCCAAACGAAGAGAAACTTCTATAATATACAACTCCCTCTGGAATCACGAATTTTGTTACCACAACTATGTAGGATTTAACTATTATAGTATTATCTTCGACCTTCGCTTGGGCGCGTGTGTGTCTGCGAATAATTGCTTCGCACTGCGGATTGAATTTTATGGCGAAGAAACCGCCAATTGTTTCCCTTAACATTCTTTCGTATCAACCAATAATTTCGAAATAATCGCGTAAATCACTGCAATATATATTCTATAATTCAATTAATTTTTAACACTATCCTTTTAATCATACAATTGCTAAAAGAAAGTTTATTTTACGACTGGTCACTCGCGTATAATGAACGGATAAGTTATCGACAACTCGGTACCCATTCTCCGTTCGACTCGTTCGGAATAATCAAGAGATTCATGCGAAAGATACTCTCCAGGGTTCTAAAGTATTCACGCAAGAGACACTCGAAAATTCGCCAATTTCGAATTCGTGGGAGTCACTCTATTTAGCATCGGCCCCGAGACAACGAAGTTACCCGGTTTTCGAGTTGTAATAAAGCTCGACATTGGAAGATGCTGGGCGCGCCAGTGCTCCCTTTGTCTACCCCTGAGTGGTTTTATATTCCTCGGTTGAGGGCAAAGTTTCACGCCGCGTGAACGAGTCGTGCGTTTTCTAAGTCGCGCGACAAGAGGCGGTGTATCCTCGTGACTCGATTTAAATCGTAACGAATGCCACGACACCTACACCTTGTTGTAAAACTCGAGGGAGAATAAAAAAGAAGGGCGCGCGGAACTCTATCCACGTTTCATTATAACGTATAGGTGTATACAACGTTCTATAACTATACAAAGCTAGTTTTCCACATAAAGTGTAGTATTAGTTACACCCATACAAGTGGCTTTGAACCAACGAGAATTCGATTGGCAAGCTTTTCGAGCTTCAAGCTCACTTGATATGCAAACTGTACGTCGGTGGCTAAGTAATTGCGTCGCACCAGTTCGCGACTACCTTCCCCCCGATCTCGTTTACCGTGGAAAGGCAATACCGAATTCGGGTTATACGAGGTAAGCACGGAAGGCATTTATCTCACGATCGAGTTACACGCGCGATTTAGATACGAATATATTGCTCGTTAAATATTACACTCACGTTTTGGATTCTCATCATCCAATCATAAGTTATACGTTGTACCTTTGAGACCCTCGGAACGCGATAAAATATAAACGGGACGATAGATCGAGAGCCGAGGAAGATCACATATGCTTACGATGATCGAGAATCGTTTAATTTTTAGAGCCTGTAATTTTCTTACATTTTGATACAACGATGTAGTCATTTCGGCCGATATCTTGATCGTATGCTTTCGTATTAATTTGCGATCTCAATAGGGCCGAAAAATATCAAATTGGAATAAAGCAGCGCAGTGATAGAGATAAGGGTGGAAAAATATAAAATATAAAATATAAAATATAAAATATAAAATATAAAATATAAAATATAAAATATAAAATATAAAATATAAAATACAAAATACAAAATACAAAATACAAAATACAAAATACAAAATACAAAATACAAAATACAAAATACAAAATACAAAATACAAAATACAAAATACAAAATACAAAATACAAAATACAAAATACAAAATACAAAATACAAAATACAAAATACAAAATACAAAATACAAAATACAAAATACAAAATACAAAATACAAAATACAAAATACAAAATACAAAATACAAAATACAAAATACAAAATACAAAATACAAAATACAAAATACAAAATACAAAATACAAAATACAAAATACAAAATACAAAATACAAAATACAAAATACAAAATACAAAATACAAAATACAAAATACAAAATATAAAATATAAAATATAACAGTGGGCGTTTATGGATCAATCATTGAGGAGGAGATAAAACTCCAAAACACACCAAGACAGACGACAGACGACAGTTCTATACTTATCGTGTAGGAAGCGGTTGGTGGGGAAGGTGAAGAAGGTTGTCAAAGATACGAAGTTACGAAGGAGTTTCTGCGGTGAGTCTGTTCCGACAGTTGTGTTGCGAGTTCGGAGCAGACAGGCAATGAGACAGTGGTGGTAGGGGTGTCAGAAGCTCAGGTTGAAAAACGATGGTCTGTACGGTAGTTAATTCTCGAGAGGTCCCGAGCGCGTCATCAGGCAACGGTCTCGAGTCACCCCCGCGGGGCTAACTTCCCGTAATCGCGGGCGTTTTGTCACTTTTACGTGAAAAACAGGGGTGTCGAAGGAGAGCAGACATTGGTGAGAGCTGCAGAGAGCTCAGACATGTATATCTATATACTTTCGACGAACGACAAAGTTCGAGCTTCTGCCACAAAGTTGGACCACAATTGAACGAGATATACCGTGTACCGGCGATTTGGTCTTCTGCCCAAAATCATTACTTGAACGATATTTCGTTCTATTCATTTAATAAAAATTAAACCAATCAAGCAGTCGATTAATTCATTATTCATTGATAATTAAATATATAAGATTTATTAATAATAAATTTATTAAATATATACAATTAATATAGCATCGTTCCGATTAATTTCTCATAATTAATTCGTAGTTCAATCTCTTTCTCGCTCTCGAAAAAAATGCATCTCAATATTTGATTTTTATTGGTATGGGAATAAACGGCGAGATCCCACGCTCTCTCCGGCGTTTTTCTCAGCGAGCTAAAAGCAACAGCATCTGCAGTTTTCGGCACCAGAAAAAAGACACCAGATTTCCTGAATGATGAGAAACATCCTTTGTGACCGACAAATGTTGTCTGTCGATGCCGACCGATTGCTTCTTTGCTCTCATCATCGCCATTATCTCTTCGCAAACAGATCCAACGCTCCATGTGATAATGATCTTCATCACAGTGCAAAGAAATCGGTAATTTCTCGTTAAATGAGTCGATGGAACTCGAGTGCGAGTCGACCGGAGACCGGAAATTTGTGTCACAGTGAATAGTAATGCGTCGCCTATAACAACGTCAGCGAGGCATCAGAAGCAGAAGCAATATGCGTCGTTCTCGTGTGTAATTGAGTGCGAGTTACGAGAGGCGGCGGGGAGGGGGGGGGGGAGGTTTAGTCACTCGCGAATTAATTGTCAGGCAATTATTCGCGGTACTTCGCGCGGCGTATAACCGCAAGATCTCCTCTCGAACGAACACATGCGCACCGGCTTTGTCTGCACAGTTCTATAGTAGAGAACATACTCGAGCCCCCAACGGTACTCGGATTAGCCTGTGTTTCTAGTTCTCGAAGTTTGTGCACCTGAGAGCTATCCAACGAGATATTCCAACCACACGTGCGCGACACGCTCGCCGTTCTTCTCATATTCAACCTTCGCATCCTCCTGTTCGACTATGTCGATGCGAAGGAGTTTCGAGCTTACGGCGCGGGAACGCGAGATGTGTAAGCCGTGTTCTGTCACGTCATACACCCACGCCTCCGAGAAATAATTACAAATTCAATTAGGCGCGATTAAGCGAACTTGCGCGACATGACGCTAACGAACAGCCCGCGAAACTTTGTCGCTAGTTGGTATACTTGAATGTATAATAATAATAATAATAATAGTAATATTAATATTAATAGTATCACGGTGAGAGTTTCGCATTTTCTACGAGAAAATGGTAACAAGAAGTTTGAAAACTTTGAACCCTGAAACGTTTCATAACTCACCCCCGTCGTTCGAGAGGGTCGAGAGCGATTTTCTCTTTTCTCTCTGGAGAAATGAACAAGAGTGCTCCTTCGAACACACCGTGTCCGTCGAGGCATCGTCTCGTTTTTTTCTTTCTTCGCTTCGTTCCTTCGAGGGGGTTATCAACTCTATCCAATCTACATGAATGAATCGTCAAACGAGATCGTCACGATATCTCAACTCGGTCTAAGAGTCGAAGGGAAATAAGGAATGAAGGGGAAAAAGGTCAGGATATGACCCACAGGGATTCGGGGGAAAAGATAGTCTTGATCATTGTAATTAAGTAATCACTCATTGTGGTCTAGAAACGTTTACCTTGCATTTCGAAATCACGCGAGACTCGTCACGTTTTTTATATTATTTTATAATAAATTTTAATAATGAATTTCCGATATATTTAATAACTATTTATACATTTTTTTTTTTAAATTCCATAATTTATTATTTTATTTATTTACGTATACAAATGCACGCGATTTTATTAAAATTAATAAAAATCAATTTATATTTTTTTTTAAGACACTTTACACGCATATATTCTTCGATGTGACCGTCTAAGCCGATGGCAAGAATTAACCACTTAATTACGAAGCCAAAAGGTTAGAGATTTCATTACTTCGCTTTCAAATGCGGTAAAAGTATCGCGCGCGCTTTCTCACATGAATATTACGTAGACGTCTAACCGCGACCTGCGCCACGCCGGTATACGGTATGGTAAACGTCCCCCGCGATAACGTCACGAATTGTATTTCTCTTTTCTTCTTTCTTTGCTTTTTTTTGTCGCAGCAGTGACCACGCGAATTCAGCGTGTACTGTGGTGGCCGCCTCGTAAATTCTATTGGCACGTAGTGCGCGAGAACAGGCTTCTGACTTTATCACAAACACACGCACCAACATAGTAGCGTTGCGGCGGCGTTACGAAGTGCTGCTCAACGTCCGTAACTTTAGCGTATTCGGTGTTAATTTATTTGAGTCTCGAGTGGCGCGATGCAAAACGGCTAGTTTTGCGTCCGAGGGGTCCGCGGGAGTGCATAACGGGTTGAAAACCACTTTACCGCGCAAACGTCTGTCTTCTCATTTCCTTCACTGTCTCCCTCTCTCTCTCTCCCTCTCTTCGCTCCCATATGTCGCATATATTCTCGTAACTACTCGAGTCTACTAACCTGAGAAATTCATAGTTTCAATGACGTTTCACCGCTGCTTTATTCGAACAACGAACGCAACTTCGTAATGTTTCCAAAATAGAAATTTCAACGCTGCAGAACTTCACTCGGTATCTCGACTCGAAGAGATTTCTCTCACTGGTATAACTCCTTTGCCAATATCTGCATCTCCTCGCGTGTAATAGACACGAGACTCGAACGAACCACGTTCATTCTCGTTTCTATTTCGAATCAACGTGTCTCTAGAACTCTTCCTATTTCCATGAAGCTTTTGGTATTCCGTTGCGAGTTCGGACCTCCCACAGCGAAGCCTCCCGATCCCGAAACCCCAGTAGATTTGGAGTATCTACCAAACCTTCCGCTGCAGCAAACGACACCCTATATATTCCCTCGTGGAGTTCTGTTATAACGCCCGAGAGCACGATACCCGGAGGCTCTTGAATTTTTGCAGCTTGTCCGCCGACGGTGAGATGAGAACCGATCATCTCACTCGCAAAGTGAACACCCGGCCTGTGCTTCTTCTCGCAGCAGTGCCCAAGTTCTCTTTTGCTTTGATGCCAACGCGCGCGGGATCTTTCTCTCTGTGTCTCTCCTTACCGGAATTCGATACGGTTCACGGTTACGTGAATCAGATTTATCGTACGGTGTACCGTAGACCGTTTTCACGCCCACGCGACTTCACCAGACACGCTGCTCGATGATTCGAATATAAGAAAAAATAAAAAACGAGAGAATTGAGAAGAGGTTGGAAATAATTCGTTCTACGAGAGCTGCGGGGGCAGACGGAGATGGAAAAGATGGAAAAAAAAAAATCGTGAAACTGCGTTCACGTGTCTGCGTTTAGAGATAAATGAATCGATTGGAGTCTACGTATTTATTTATGCGAATTCCGAGACTTATTTTCTGTAAATACCTCAGGGTCAGTGACACTTTATCGCAATTCCGAGCGTAGTGCGGGTTTTACTCGGCTTGCAATGTGTATTAGTATTAGAGTATTCCCGTGTCACCGGGTGGAAACCTCGCGGTGCGAATAAATTATCCACGAAACGCTTCCTAGTGTCAGGGACCTTTGGAGACACCAACTACGAATACGGACGGACTACGAACGACGGAGACGTTGGTACGGAATTAGAATTACTCCTACGCCGCCAGAAGAGAGGCTTTGCCAATGGTCCGAAAGTCTTCTAGGACTACAGTCTTAATTCTCGTAGAATCTTTTTTAGTCAGAAATCAAAAATTTGACGCGATTCGTAGATGGAAAAAAAATGAGGAGGAATCACGAAGATGAAACTATTCAAGTGCTCGAGAAGTTTTACAAATACTTGAGACCAAATAATCACCGAAAACTTGAAAAAATTTCAGATTTTTGTTTTACTTTCGATTACTTTCGAAAATAATTTAATTCTAACTTTCAAACACCGATATAGTTAATTCAATTTCTTCTTCCGAGTTAAAAATTGCGAGCGAAAGTTCGATGATTGCGTTCGTTCATCGACAATCAATAAAGTATTATAAATAAATGATCTTTCGATTCTCGAACCCTCGCGATTGACAATTCAATTGGTAAAACGATACTCAGGAAGTGCAATGAGCTACTTGACTTCAATGGAACATTACAAAGCGAATCATCGTAGCATGATGCGCACCGAGCGTTATGTACGTGCGGTACATACTGTTAAATCTTTTTTTTTTTTTAATGCCTTCCGTTTGCATCGATCACATCGTCAAATCGGAATATGTAATATGATACACGCGAGTACACAAGGCGTTACTTGTATGCATCGAAGCTTTCGAATCGCATGTGATGTACAAATCGCGAATCGAGAATCGCCATCGCGGCTGTACCGTCCATACAACAATAATCAGTCAACGACCGCGCGAGCTCGCGAACGTCAGGGTCGCCACTCGCGTGGCGCAATGTTACCGTAGGTTAGGTATAGTAATAGTACTGCGGTATACTATAGCGATCTCTCTTCGTTTGCTGGCATAGAACCCACCGGTTAGCTCTATTACTAGCATCTATTCTTATGCTGCGTGGTCAACGAGCACGCGATCACTCACATGCATATTCATCGCTGACACATGCGGCAACGCTTTTATGTGTGGGACGCGAAGAAATAAAAATCAGTGACAAACTCTTCACTTCGGACACCTTTATCGTTAATTCTCTTCGTTTGCGTATCAAACACGTTTAGCGAACGCAAATTCAATGACGCGAAAGAAAACGAAGTTGACTTGCGATGTGATCGCCAGAGGTGCAGAACAACGTTAATGAAAAATTCAATATGAGACACAACGCTTTTCTTCTAAGCGGAAAATTAAATTTTTACTTATTGTCGATGATGAAAAACAAAAAAAAAATCGATTGGATGTTTCAATATTAAATAGATAACGTGATGATTATTATAAAAAAATATACTAAATACATTTTTTTTTGTTTCTCGCGGTTAAATATTTTCAAACAAAGTTCAATTCTGTTGCCTGGAGATGCCTATGCGTGGGTGTCACGTCAGACATAACACTCTCACGATGTTCGCGAGTCGCGAGTATGCAAACCTCTACCACAACGAACGCGTCTATTATTTCATAGTGTGAGCTATGGACGTAACTTGGTCTATGATAAGCGACGTCGCGTAGGTCAGGATCTGTGGCCGCAGGAAGCCACGAAGCGTGTGTATATACGGTAGTCACACTGTTACGCAACCGCCCATTGGCTCGTTTGCCAGAGCCCCTGTGCCGCGAGTGAACGAACAAGTTGTATCGAACAGAATTACTTCTGCTTCGTTGTTATGACGCATGTGCGCAATCGCGTGGTTTCCATTATCAGAGCGGTGAGATTATGATCCTCTTTGACATTGACGCTTTCTATACTTTGTTCGAAGATGTAACGTGACGAGGCATTATTTATTTTGTTTTCACATTGTATAACATTGTTGCGAAATACAAATCCCCCCCCCCCCCCCCCTCCTTCACTCGTAAATTATTATCTATTAAAGGATTATTAATTTTTAATTGAATCATCTCGAGTTTAACATTGGCGCGGCACGAGAGATTTAGAGATTATCGTAGCGTAGGATGCGCCTCGAGCGTTACGCAATATTCGTAGGTCAAGATTTCTGGCGTAGAATTTACCGTTACGTGTCTATATCTATAGACTGATTTATTACGCAATTTTCCTCGCAACGACTCAAGTGTCTCATGAACGTTTCAAGGCTACTGGCGAGTTATCTCACTATATACATACCAATAAATGTACATATATCTAAATAAAGCGCTCGTGGACTCTCTCGACTATCCAGTAATAGGGTCTGTACACCGGACAATTTTTCCACTACCAATGACTATTTGTTTGACCTCTGAGTAAAGTCACTGTCGATTGAACGATAATATAGATGTATTAAAAGAGGGGATATTACGATCGTAGCTTGCGTCGGTGTGCTGCTCTTGGGACACACATTCTAACCGCTTGGCTCAGGCAACTCTGTGACTCATCGTCTACAATGTTTTGCGCAGATAGCTACGAAAAAATTCCATTTTGCGTATTAGACTTCTCATTGCCTAGAAGAGTCGATGGTAATTAATCATTTTTTGAAAAATAAAAAAAAAACCGAAGATAATCATCCTTTATTCGCTAACCGACTTAAAGCGTATTATTGCCGTGAATACGAAAAGTTTCGCATATCAAGAATAAATCATTTTTTTTTTAAATTATTGAATTCGATAAAAAATGGTAATATAAACTTCCATTCCTCGTTCTGCTAAATATCTATTTACGAAAGAGATTCATAAAGAAAATAAACATAAGATTCTCGTTTCTCCGAAAAATGCAAGTTTTCCCGGTAAAATAACAATTATGAATAATAAGTTACAGCTCTAGTAACGTAAAACAAAACTTAATAAACCGAAACCAGCAGAACTTGATAATTTATTTTAAAAAAAATGTCCTCTACCTACACAGCATTTTTTTTATCCTCATCTCCATCGTTATTTATTAAATGGTCTCGATGCCTCATATGTGATGCGCAACATTGTATCGTCGCCAAGTGTTTTATGTTCGACGATGTGTGCACCGCGTAGTCACGTGCCTCATCGCGGCTGGCTGTTCACGTGTACCGGGGTGCATAGATGGCACGCGAGTACGTGTCTTGCCACTTTGTGTAGAAAAATAAATAAAACTCCTCCTTATATAAGTACAGACTGCCTGTACCGGTATGTTTTATCGCTGCGCGTACCCACACAGAGACGAACGTGTCTATTACGAGGAAACTGCGCATTTGCTGACGACGAGTGCGAACCAAGATCGCGACGAACAGGACGACGACGACGACGACGACGACGACGACGACGACGACGATGGTGCGCCAATAAATACAAACTCCGCATAGTCCGATAGCGCGAAGCCGGGTATAACGCACGTTGTAGTTTCAGATTTGCTCGACTCCATTTCGCACTGTCGTGTAAAAGTATCGCGTTCGCTCGGGCGTTCGCGCACACCTTGTCCTATAGACCTGACCAGCGCACGGTGTATACCTACATATATGCTTGTCGAAGATAAATATACGTTATTATGTAAGCTGTTTGTAACTATACGATCGAGAGATCACGGAATCGCGACCGCTGCAGGTTTTCATCGACGTGCGTATATATGTATATATGTATACACGCGTATCGTACATGATATGCCTTATATTTATAGTATTTATTACGCAATTCATCGTTGATTGCAGTTAGACAGTATATCCTTTCCTCCCACTTGCTTCACCGCACCCTCGATTATTATTTATCTCTATGCTCGATGTAACTGCAGAGATGAATTGATCGAAGATTACAGCCTCCTATGTATATACGATTGCGGCATACAAAGCCACGAAATTTTCAATTTGATTTTTTTTTTTTTTTTTTCATCGAATAAATTGGTTACGAAATAAAGAATTGCACTCGGAAGAGACGAGAGATAACAGCTTTCTCGACACGTCGGAAACGTTTTATCGATACCGAGTCATCGCATGTAGGATATCTATTTATAAAGTGCAATAATTTGCAACTACTTAACGATTTACACGAGATATCACTCAAAGAAATTTTGTTTTTATCGTTTTTTTTTTGTTCGCTACCTCCTTCGTTTCACGAACGATCAATTAATTATGCAGGTAAACGTAGTCGCGAACGTCCCGCGTAACGTTTCTGTCGATCGTTGCTGGAAATAATACAGCATGAAAGTTCGCTGTGGATAACAGTCGCGTGACAACTCACCCATTGATTTACATACGTTTAGCCGCTTACCGCTGCCCCGTCGGGCAGTTCCTTTGCCGCCGCGAACGTTAAACACTGAAAGTTCCATTAATCATGTGGTGCCGAGTTAGAAGTAACTGCTCTCCGTACCTTCGATCGAATGACGTCGTTTCCTACCGACTTAATTTGTTCATCTGTCCGCGTGAGAGACTCGTCCATTGGGATTGCAACGGGTCGAGAAAACGAAATGAAACTTCGTGACACACTCCGATCTCCTCCGGTGCCTTATATGGATTTTTTTATCTAATTAACCGCGCGCGCGATCGCTTCCGTCGCGTCTTTGCGCGACGAAAGAAACTCACCGACGGTGAGAACCCCACGCATTCGAGGCATCTTACGCACACATATTCAAGTTTTTTTCTGAATATCAAACAAAAACAACTTTGCTCATTATTCTTTAGAAAGTCGACGAAAAATATTATTGACGAACTTAATAGTTCCGTAAACGATTCGTGGAAAAATATCCATCGTTTACCAATTTATTTCGCTGCCGTTTAGATACAAAAAAAATATAACAATTGATTTTTATTTATTATAAAATATAATCAATTGTTATATGCATTTTTTTAAAATGCAATTAATTACGAGCAAAAAAATATTTGAAAAATTGATGATTTTTAAAAATCGCGTCTCGGGCTCTTTAGGAAAATGTATTCCATCGATGGGACTTTCGGGTTTATTTTATACACGTGCTTCTGTTTGCTTTCCTTTTTTAATTGTATGCCTCAACATGGTGACTCTGTCGAAGCGAAATATATCGGTCCCGATGTTACGACCTTAGTAACGTCAAGCGACGCTCGTCATCGTGTCAATCTCTCCTCGTCACCCTAATCGCGGAATGCCACTCGACTAGACGTGTACATATATCTATATACAGAGAATAGTAATGGCATACACCCAACTATAATGCCTTACGTGATCTTGATAGGCTTCGACAGCTGCTAATGCGAAACGATGAATTTGATTTGACGAGAAGGGTCGACAGGGTTCTCCAACCGACTGGAGGGCGCCTTCTCTCCCGAGGGCTGTCGCTCGGCTCTCGGGACCGTCGTCCACCATTCCGGAAACTGCCCTGTTGCTTGATTGCTTACGAATGTGACACGATTTCGTGGTCGAGAAGGGAACACTCGCGAGAAATGAGTTTCGAATTTAAGGGGACGGAAAAAAAAGGAAAACGAAAAAAACCCCCAATTTGCCCTTTTTTCCCCCAAAACGCGGATAGTACGAGTGATTTTCTTTGTAATCCATCGACAGGTTAGAAAATAGGGTGTTCCCGAAGAATATCGCGGTCGTTCGTTGAAATAAAAAAAGGGCGATCCTTGTATTTCCGGCCTTCATGGGTGGTCAGAAACCCGAAAATCATTCCCCTATGTGTTCTTTCTCTGCCTTTTTGTCGCACAGCTTCCCAGCCTTTATCCCTTCGATTCTCATATTTCCCCATTGGTTCTTTCGCCGTTTTTTTCTATGGCTATTCTCTCCCGTGTCTCACACGCGTGTCTATCGTCTATCGTATCGGTAACCCTCCCCGCGCGCTCCAGTGCTATCGGACAACGGGGATAATCTTCACTGCAATCTTTGCGCACCGACACGTGACCATAGCGTTTGATGGGACGCGATAGAGATTGCGGACAGTGGACGTTTCGGTACCGGCAGCACTAACCAGCCTATTTTCTCCATTATAATTCATTCGTTCATCGCCCCACCGTATAATTTCCATTCTCCAGTTGCAATCACCTATAACAATCATTGTTCGCGATCGACACTCCTATTGCCGTCTTTGTATTCGCTTTTTATCGATGAAAAAAAAAAGATCGAGGATAAGAAAAGAAATTTCCATACAAATAGCGACGACAAGTTATTAAATTTTCTTGAGGCGTCGATGACGTAATGAAAATAGTACACGTATTAGCAGTAGGACAAGCAGCTGGTTAGCTTTATTATAGTCAGAGTTAGGATTCGTAGATTTTTTTTGGGGCGTACTGACAAAATGCTTTGTTCGCATTCCGCCCTTTGTGTATGTATTTTTTTTTCTCCCCACGGGATAGCGCGAAAAGCCCTGCTAATTTCGATCAATGCCCCCGCACACTCGGCTAGGTGAAGAGCCTTGTGTGCCATGTCGACCAGTTAATAGGAAAGGAAAACCGTTTTTCCGGAGCGGTACGGATCTCGATAGAGTCCCCCGAGGTTATCGGGATTAAGGACTTTGTTTTTCCTTTTTTTTTTTTTTTTTTTATTCTCTTCTCTCGGCGTGCGAGCGCAGCTGTGATCGTACGCGGGTCTGTCCGTCAAATTGGACAATGGGACACGCGCCTACTTTTCTCCTCCCCTCTTCGAGATTTTCCCTCGCGAAATCGTTCATTGCCCCCGAACGCTTTCTCTATAGTCGAGACCTTTTTTTTTCTTTTTCTTTTTTTTTTTTTTTCATTTCTAAATACCTTATACACCCTCCGTTACCCGCTGGCTTTCCGGTCCGTGTTTTCTGTGTACGAAACGGCTTGTAGAAGTTGGCTAACGTCACGAGTGTCATGGGATTATATCGTGAGCCGGGCGAGACATTAGGTGAATGGAGAAATAACCCCGATTCATGCTACTTATTCCTTCTCTCGGCCCGTGAGCATTGTGTGTTGTTTAGTTTGCACAAGAGACGTAGCTATACACAGAACGAGATTCGAACGGTGCACGAACCTCATGCGCAGGTGTCGTGTATACTGCGAATAGCATTAGAAAGTAACGCGGTATGTTATCAAGGGATTAATGACGGCAGAGGGATGGAAAGGGGGGAGGGAGGTGATTTTATTGTACAGGGACAAACGCGTCGTAAAAGAGCAATAAACTCTGGAATGCTCGATCCGCTGGCTGCTTATTGTGACAACGATGGAATAGTTTAATCAAGCGAGTAATAGTGAGTCATATACTTTTAGTCTCAATTTACTTAAAGAAGAACGAAAAAATATAAATAATAATAATTTTTAGATTAAAAATATCCTATTTGTAAAATATCTAAAAAAAATTAATTTTATCACTTCGAGCGTTTTTCGAAAAAAAAAAAAAAAATCTTTATAATCATTTTAGATCCGTTTAAAATTTTTTGCTCTCGAATACATGACATCGTTCTTTAAGAATGTTTCCTATAATCCAAGATCTCTTTAACGATGGAATATTGTTATTCATTACATCGTAAACCGCATGTGTTACACTATCCGTCGAAGGTTCGCTATTAAACTCGGATACAATGGTCGTTAGAAATTTTAATTGCATAATTAATATCCCCTGCGGCGCCTCTGACTCTCCGTTTATATGTAAATCAACGTGTGATTTATACAGGTAACAGGGAACGGTATCCATAGCATTGAAAAAAAAAAGGAAAATTAACTATTACGAAAGCTCGTCCGTGTTTCTGCGCTAATGAGACATTGAAAGCGTGCGCTTAGTCTACTCGCAGAAAGAATTAAAGGAATTTCTGCTTAGAAGTTCATGTATATTTAAGAATTTTATTACTTCTCCCACCTGGCGTGGGCGTAATGTGTACAAACACCGCGCAATCTAATTATACAAATTCAATCTGTATACAGCCGGTATCACGCGTCCTCGAGTGTTCCTGTGCATAACAGCTTGCGCTTTGCATTACTATATCTCGTACAAAGGCGATAACGCGTTGCGCTCAACGAGTTCTGCGAGTCACGGAGGATTAATCGAATCCCTCGTGACGCCCTGATCCGATTTATGCTAAGTCCGGAAATGCATCAACTGAATTCAGCGTGAAAATCAATTGGGCGATAAGCCAAACATGCCGAGAACTGTGGGACGTTTGGTTACAAACACGCAACGGAGACTATGATAGGATGGGTTTGGGAGGTAACGTATATCACCTCTTAATGATAATTACCACGCTGATACGGAGAACTTCCCCGGGGGTAATTAAAGCCCCTCTTTGATGTCCGGTTGCTCACGATATGTCCTAATAACACAGTGACGCGTTCGTGCGCCAACGGTTTATCTGCCGATTAAGGATGCAGGTTGACTTAATCGACAGACACGTGAATATTAATTGCAATGCTTTGCCGAATTCACAGATTCAGCTAAATATAATAATTTTTCTTATTTAATAATTAATTAAAAAAATTATCGATTTCATTGAAACCGATAATCATTTTACATGTAATCATCGTAATAATAGAATCATAACAATAATTGATATATCAATCTCATAATTAATCATTTTCGATAAATAGCGGTTAAAAATCAATTAATTTGCTTTACATTGATGAATCAATCGTTTATCACAAATTATCGAATTTCATTTGCTGATTTTTTTCGTAACTCGTATATATTCATTATTATCGTTACCAATCATCTGTCCGTAAAATGATATAACACCCGGTAACGATATCAATTATTTGCCATAGCGTATTGTTAATTAAAACTGTGAAATTAAACAAAGAATTAACAAGTAAATTTACCAATAAGGTGCGTCTTTTTTAAATTCACCCTTCAGTTCATTGCCTTTACTTTATTCAATAAATTTTTTCCATCTCCCGCGCGCGCGTTCATTCTGTATACACTTCATTGTCCATACTTTCACGTCGCAGCGACGGAGCAAACCAATCGATCTTCTCTTACTTACATTCGAGAGCTACCAACCAGTCTTTCCCAATGTATATATATCGTCTCCGTATACCATACACATCGGGCCAATGTCCTCGACGAGTTGTACATACGCGAACGGGCGTCAGTGGAAAATTCCTTTACCGAGCAAACTCATCGTTTTGCCTTCGGCAATTTTCACCGGACGATTGTATGTGTCAGGACACGTGTGGTGTCCTGACATTCGGCTCAACGACGAAGAATTTTACCTTATCCGGTCACTACGATTCGCGTCTCGTCGTTTCATCTTCGCTAAAATAATAAATAGATCGTGACGTTTTTTTTCGTCTTTTTCCCCGAATTTAATTTCGTCTGGTATATCATTGTGACATTGATTGGAAAGATAAACGATTGGGTTAGCAACGAAACGTGACAGTAGATTTTTTTTTCTCCCGGCGCAACGTGAGATCCCATTCCCCTTTATCACGGAATTTCCTTCATTTCTTTTTGTGCCTCTCGCATCTCTTGTACTCGAGCGAAAGTCATCCGAGAAGCTTTCAGAAGCACCAGGTGCCCACGAACCTAATGGTATAGACGTCTTAATACGAGACGGAGTATTTCATCGGTCATAATCCACCCCTTTTCGTTGTTTCTCTATACCCTTCTCTTCAGCTTCTATTTTTTTTTCTGCTCTCTCCCTCGCTGCAAGGGGGTTTGGCTCGCCAGTCGGTCCCAACGGGACGCGGACCAGTGATGCGATATCAAACGATCTCCACCAGCATGGGCTCTGCCACGATAGCTCTATCCGTGTGCATCGCGGGTAAAGACGCAAGAAAAAAAGGAAAGACGGAAACTATTTTCGTCCCGTTGGTGGAACTTGCATGAGGGTATGTTTCGCGTTTCTCGAAGAGAAAACTTATGAGCGTCTCGACGACGATAAGGGAAATGTTTGTACGTCGAGCATTAGAGAGGCGAACAGGGGTCGGATAGACGCCGGCAGGCATTCTCTCGTCTTACTCTTCTCCATCCCCCTTTGCGCTCTAACCGTTCCCGCTACTTTGTCCGTGTATCCTATCGTCCGAGTATTCGATTAATAGGAAAGTTTTCGGAGGAAAGGGGGCTAAACTCGAACGAGTCCGATGTCTCGAAAGGTGGAAGGAGGGAATCGACCGAAGAGCTAAAAGGAAATTCTGCGGGACGAAGATATCGAGAGTAAGCGAGTGATTCGTGTAAGGAAAGGGAAACCGATGGATAGATAGATGGTCGAGGAGCGATCGGTTCTCCGGATCTTGCAAAGGGGTCCGCAACCCATTTTCGACGTTCACTACCTTGTTTCGATCTCTTTTCTTTCGCACTCTCATCCCTTCGCACGATACTCTCTCCAAGTCGGAAACTTCTGTTAGAGCTTCTACTGTAGTTCTCGCTCCTTCGACCAACTCTTCGCGAGGTTTGGACACGAGATTATCGGTCTCGAATCTTGTTACGAACGATTGCTTGAGTTACCGGCAAACGCCTCGGGTGTGAAGGACAAAATTTATTTATCTTTTCCGACTACCACTCGATCTCTTGATAATTGACGTTAAAGATCAGCAGCTTGGAAGGGTATAAGATCGTTTATATCAAATAAATCGGTAATTTCTAGGCGGAAAAAAATGCTATCAATCATCACCCCTCGTATTGCGGTTCAAATTTCAATCGGCTTGTTTCATATTCAATCGGCAACCCAAGCAATCGTATGGGATTATTATAAAAAAAAAAAAAAAAAAAAAAAAAAAAAACATGGAGATTCAAAGGATATTTCTAGACTCTTTCGAATGGAATATATAAAATCTTACGACCGAAATTTTTCGATATATTCATTTTTCCTTTTTTCCGACCTTTTTTTTTTGTCACAGTTCGCTGACGCAGAATATCGAGTTTATTTTCACGTAAGTGCATACGGGTTTCTCGCACGTTGCTCGCTGAATTTTCCTCGATTGTCCAGGCGAGCGTGTGCGACGAAATCTCTGTCGCTCGTTACGTTAGGGATTCAACGCTTGAGATCGGAGTGAGTTCGAGGGTAGAACATGCACCCTCGTTTTCTTCGATACTTTCCGGTTAGACCGGCAAATCCGACGTTCCTTTCTTAGACCCCTCGTCGTTTCTTCCTTTCTGTCTCTTACCTTATTCCTGTATTCCTGTGTGGGGACACTCTTGCAAGGGAAGAGATCTACTTTGCAGCAGTGTGGGTTTCGCTACTGTGCATCGCAGTAGCAGCGGAACGACCATGCGGGGCTTGAACTATTCATGAAATAAACGTAACAGTCAGTTGGAACCTTCCGGTCATTGGCATACTACGAAGGGCCGTCGAAAAAACGCTACAGAACACAGTTCGATTAAAAAAATTGATCTATCCGTATCTATCAGAAAGATGGAAACTCACACAATTAATTGGAGTTGATCCGAATATTTAGATGCCAAACGTACAAAATCCCTGAGCGCGCAAAGGTTGAATTGCCAATAACTGTATTATCTTTAACCTCGTCTACCATCGCGCCGATCTAGATAGACCAGTTTCTCTCAACCGGCAAACGCTATGCGCTATAAGACGATCAGCGAATCCCAGCGAATATCCCAACGTAGACAGAATCGATAAGACACCGATTTAGCGGTGTATATCTCTATGCAAATCCCGACGAGCCACCGGTTCGCGCGAGTGTAGAAAATCTCGGTCGTATCTTCTCGTGAAGAATGAAAACGTCCTGTTGGGATTGGGGACGAAGCCTTCCGTCGAATGAATTCACATTGGTACATCGCTACTTCTGTTTTTTCTCAGGTTTCTTGGACTCTTTTTTCTTGATCCTTATTCCCTTTCTTTCGCGCATTCACGGCCGCTTCCTTTACTTATTGGATCGGAGATCTGATCCGTCATGATCGACAAGGTTTTATTTATTTATTTATTTATAAACCTTTGTAAAATAAACTCTCGTCACAGAGTTGAACGGTAAAATTAAAAATAAGGAAACTGAGAAGAAAATACAGTAATAGATCCAAAAGATCGGATCGTCTCGGTAGTTTCCCGGGTTTATCACGTTTAAAGATTCTTGTCGCGTACGTTTCACTCCAATTATCCGGTGTCTTGAAGTTCTCCTTTACCTATATACACAAGCGCTTCACGTCGCGGAAACGTCGTCGTAATAAAGCGCCCCGTTACTGTACCGTCGAGAGAGATTTCTTTATTTTTATATTTCTTTTTTTTTTTTTTTATATATATATTTGCGTTGAAGAAAACGTGCTCTCTGGTCCGAGAGAAAATAGTCAGGCGGCGAGAGGAAGAGGGAGGAACGGAAAGAGCGAGGAAAACGTCGTCGACGACGGCGACGACGGCGACGACGACGAAGTCTCGATTTAACGGCCGTAGGCTTTTGCAAAGCAGAGTCGATACGGCTCGTGATTTTCGCCCGACTGCATCGCGTTGTCCCGTCCCTTCCGAGAGTCTCCCGTTTCTTCTGCTCGTCCGACTTCTCTTGAGACCCCGAGGCCTCGTTTGGTTGCCAGAGGGTTGCGAGAAAGAGTGAGAGAGGATCGTTGGAGAAATGTTTTCCTCTTAAATCCGTGCACGAGGCAGACGGTCGTCGGCGCGGGGGTGCTTGGCCTCCGGCTTACTCTCGCGACTCTATAAAGCAAAAAAAAAAAAAGAGAACGCGATAGGGAAAAGAAAGGAATCGTGGAGAGGTAAGGCGCGAGGTACGGCGTAAAAAAGATGGCAAAGAGTACGGGGCTGCGTCTTGTGCCCTCGAAATAAAATATCTTCGTTCGTTCTCCTTCTACTTTTTTTTTACATTCAGTATCTCTTCCACCTACCAACCAACAGAACCAAACGTCTTCGCATACTTCTCTTCTACTTCCCTTCACCTCGTGCTTCCGCGGCCTTCTTACCCTTCGGAGTCTATCCATCTTCCCGGCTGAAAAAAAAACACCGACACCCCGCAAAAACCTTGCGGGCATTTCCGTTCGCGAGTTTTAACTTCTCGTTTTTTTTTTTTTTTTTTTCGTGATCTGTCGGAGCTGTCGTAAAACGGAAAATTCGCGGTAGACGCAGGAAAAAAAGAAAAGTTCATGATATTCAAGGATAGCAAAAATGTACGGTAAAACGTGGTAAATTGAAAGCTTTCAGTTGACGTTTAATTAATTACAAAGATTTCTTGAAGTTGTAGTGCTCTAATTAACCCTTTGAAGATCATTGAGAAGTCTTTAAAATAAAAGCATATTTTATATGACAGAACTTAATAATCAAAGGGAAACTAATCGTCCCAGTAACCTCGAAATAATTAAGTTTTCTTATTTCTCGCGTATTCAGCAACTTTCTTTTTTCAATGATTCATTTTCCACAAAAAATATTTTGGCACGTCGACATGCATCGCAAAAGAAAAAAAAATCTGCACTTTCTACTTTTGTCCAATTCATTTTACGTAGTGCAGTTTCACCCTTCGGCATGCAAAGAAGAACAAAACGAGAACATGCATTAAAAAAAATGAGTCAAAGAAGGTGTCGTGTCTCTGGAACGAAGTGTAATGCCTGCCAGCTGCTTTTCACTCTTCCGCATAGAGTGGGCGAGAGAGAGTAGGATAGACATATATTTTTTTCTCGCACCTCTTTATATTTCCGCCCTCGTCTATGACGAACCCTTCGGCTCACGCGTCTGCTTCCGCCCCGCGGCGGAAACGACGTCGACGTTGACAATCTTATTCTCGTGTACGTGTATAAGGGCGACACATAGTATCTCGCATAAGGGGTGAAAATTTTGCATTTGTAGGTGACGCAAAATCAGCGTTGGGTTCAGACCGCGTTTTACCCGGCATAACGGCGCATCCGAGTCCGGAAGAGTATACACGCCCAATTCGCACGCGAGCAAAAGGGATGGGCTTTTGCGAGTACAACCGACCGGAAACGAGAGAATCATCCCAGAAAGGAAGTCGTACGGGTTCTCCTTGTGTACGTTCTTACCATCGAATTCTCACTTCCTGCGTTTCACGGTATATATTACCGCTTCCTTTATTACGCTCTTCTCATTCCGGCTTACGGATGTATTGTCGAGGCTCTCGTTTATTTTATTATTTATCTCGATAATGCAACAATTTTAAAGGCCCGAAGTCCTTAAATCAACTTTGCCGAGTTTCGTATAATTTTATAAAAAAATTTCATTAAGTTCGAATATAAATTGGCGACTCGAGACTCGATACAATGTCTTTGACTCAGTTTTGCCTAAAACCACCGCTGCGGTGGCGCCACCGAGAAACATCGCAAAAACTCGCAAAATTGAAGACGCTTCGTACTTCGAATCCCGGTAGTAAAGTGTTGCAATGAAACAGCGAATTCGAGTTTTTTTTTTCCCATCCATTCTTCAGCAGTTCGTTTTGATAGCCAACCGTTAAACTTAATCGAAAATTTTACAGCGAGTGAGAAGAGCGGCATATCCTACCGGGGTTTTCTTGGTTCGGCTTATTCGTACTTTGAAAAGATCCCTCGGGACAAAACTGGTGTTATACTTCGTTCGGACTCGTATATGCGAACAAAGATTCACCGTTTCGCGGCATAAAAATTCGTTCCATAGTATAAAACGCGTAATAGAGCGAATGGATAGCCGAAGCTTAATCGATTCGTTTCGGTTATCCGGAAGTGTTTCGATTTTATATTTTTTTTCTATACAAAGGATGCGCGCGCGCCTCGAGGTTGTCTTTTAAGTTGTATTTCGGGTTCTCTTCACGAGAGTTTATACACGTTAAAATTGTCCCTACGGGAAAACATTGTACCGTAAGCAGGTTCTATCCTCGCCACGTGCTTCGTTTCTATTCTTTTTTATTTCATACGATTCCTCACGCCCATCTCTTTCCCCCTCAGTATGAATACGTTGACACGGTAATTTCGTGAAAATTGTCCTGCTGTTCGCTTCTCTCATTCAGCCTCTATAAACATAATACGGAAGAGAGAGATTCAACGGTTTCGCACACTCGATCGTCCTCGTGAACTATGTCGTGACATACTTTCGACGTTTCTACGAGTATCGCGAGAAGGGTCTTTACGCTTCCCTCTCGCGATAGTTTGATCGATTACCACATTTTTTTTCCTTTAAATCTCTCTCTCCCCCCCCCCCCCCTTTTTTAAGGGGGTCTCTCCCCTCGTCGATCTTCAGCAGTTTAAAAAGCCCCGAAGTGGAGCATTCGGGGCACCGCATTTGGAATAGACGCGAAGCCGCGGACAAAGAGAGCACGAAGAACGAATTCGATTGACACGCGTGTCAATGTCGCTCTACTGGTGTCAACGCTTTTTTTTTTTCTTCTTTCTTTCTTTATACTTCATAGCACACACGAGATTTGTTACTGTATTTACTACAGTACGTGTCACACACAGCGCGCGGTGTTTCCGAGGATCCCTTCGGCTTCCCGGGGGTTTTCCAATGTGCTACAAGTTCGAAGGGGACGAGACCCAATCTCTTTGTCATGATTCTCTCTACCCGAACCACCCCGAGAATCCCCGAGAGCGTGCGAACTCGTACGGGAGACAGACAGATAGACGGGACCGTGAGGAGAAAAACCTCTGTCTACTTCTCTACACCACCGTGGAAGACACGTTTTCTACCTTTTCCTTCTCGACGTGATTTTCCTCCAGTTTATCTCTCACCCTTCGCTCATGTGTCTTAGTCGGCGTCCCTCTGTGGGTAAACGAATGAAGGATATCCCAGTAGTCACACCTTCGAACTTTGTCGACTGATCGCTTTTTTTTTACCCACACGCGGCATACTTGATCTCGAAAGGGTTGTCGTAAAACAATGATTAACCATCGGACGATCATTAATTTTTTTTTAAATCGCAATAAAAATTAACAATCGCACTGTAATTAAACTATACAAAGAAATGTCAATCGCTACCTTTTCTGGTTACTTTGAAGCACTCGAGAAGTTGGTAAAGGAATGGATTAAAAAAAATTGTAATTTTATAGTACGGATATATTTAATTGACAGATAAGGGAAATCGTAATGTTGCATCGTTCGAACTCCATATACAATTTTAACCGAACGACAAATTCGTACGTGTCCTTACCATATACTTCTTGGTCTCGTTGGGTGACTTGAAATTTCTTTCATATGTACTATATATGTATATATATATATATATATACGCATATATAGGGCAGTATTAAGAAGCCGTTTCGATGCTGTGAGTTTGTGTCGACTACGCGTATCCTCGATAAACTTTGCGCGGGATCTTGTCGCGGTTCTTTCGCGCACACCGGTTCGACGTTAATGGAAGTGGAAGTATTAAAAAATTGGGACGCCACAAGAGACACGGCTCGGGACGGTGGCTCGGTCGAGCGTTTCTCTTCTCTCATGCGACTTCTTCGACTGTTGGGTGCTCTCGTATACCTCCGCGTGAACTCGTTCCTGATCTAGTTTTCCCACTCGATTATCCGGTCTTTCAATTCGTTTTGCTTCAGTTTTTTTTTTTATTTTT
Source organism: Cryptus armator (assembly GCA_963971235.1). Lineage (NCBI taxonomy): Eukaryota > Metazoa > Arthropoda > Insecta > Hymenoptera > Ichneumonidae > Cryptus > Cryptus armator. The sequence goes on from OZ020233.1 coordinate 27,471,863, forward strand.
ATTTTTTTTTTTTCCAATTTTGATGCATTAAAAAAATACGATTGAGAGATGATCGATCCGGGGATTAACATAATGAGACACAAAGAGAGGAGTGATGAGTGCAAAATAGGTGGTTAAGTCGATTTTTATTCAACCAGTTCTTATGAGACTTGCCGTTGATTCGAGGATTACTAACAACCAGGTATACGAAGCCTTAGCGTGTAGTAAGCAATTTTTAAACTCTACCTGGGAGGTCCTGAGAGCTCGAATCCGTTCGAGGCTGTCGATCCTGAACAGAAACGCCGGGACCGCTCAACCGTTAAGACTAAACGAGCCTTCACCGAGAGCTAAGAGCAAAGCTTATCGTTCTCATGCCTCGATTACTTCTATCCACCGGCACCCTCCCGCGATTCCCTCCTGTGTGCCGCTCAACTAGAAGATCTTTGCAAAGGGCTACATTTCTCTATCGCGGATATTCACGCTCTTGCGAACTTTTATCATGTCGTCTCCGCAATGAAACAACCCTCACGCGTAGATTTCGCTATTTTTTTCCGACAAACGAAATAAAAAAAGAAATTAGTAATTGCATTTACAATTATTATTATTAAAGTTATTTTCTTTGAAATTCGAAGCTATTTTTGATTAATCTATATTTTGTTTTTACTATTTTTAATTGCTTATCGATCTAAAAACTCCGAGAATTTTTTTTTTTTTTTTTTTTACAAGCTATGATTTAAAAAAAAATGTTATTCACCTTTTGAATTTGTGGAAATAGCTCATATCAGCGCTCGGATGAGATGTTCATATATATGGGAAAAAATTGTGACTCCACCTCCGGATTTCAAGTGGCGTGACACTTTTCATCTTGCCTCGTGAATAAGACGTTTGCAGAGTGCTGGGATTATATAGAATCCTACATATAGTATCTATTGTATATATATATATATTTTCACATATGTATCCACATGCACGGTATGTACTTGCGCCTTATATTCTGACACCGGTTTGAGGACTCTCGCGCCTAAAGTGGCGTGTAGTAGTCCTGTCTGGTGGCGCGACATCGTTGTCGCATTACAGCCGGTTTTGCGCCCTCCATTCTCACTCCCCTCTTTCTTCTTACTCGGCTCTTTTATTCTTCGCTTCTTTCGCCCTGCGAATCACTTTTCTTTCTTTCACAAATTTTTTTTTTTTTTTTTTCCTTCTATTTTTTTTCTTTTTCTCACCTTCCAACTCGCGTCTATATCTCCGTCAGTGATTCTGTTCAAGCGGCCGGTCTTTCTCGTCTCATACCCGTTGAAAAACGAAACGAAAAACTTCTATGTATAGCCTCATCCTCGCTTTTTTTCTTTACCAGCGCTGCTGTTGCGCCTTTCTCCCGACTCGTCCTCGCGGAAGCTTCGATCGTTTACGCACCGCGTCACGACGAAGAGCAGATTTTATTATTGCCCTTCGTCTCGTGTGACGCACTCGGTCGGGTGCGCGAGATGAATTTTTGCTGACTGAAATTCCTCTTTTTTTCAGCAACTAGAGCGATAGACATGTATTATTAGAAATGGAAAAAAATCTTATATTCAGAATTTTATTAGTCTCAATGTCAAAAAAATGTATGAACATTACGAAAAAAAAAAAACGATAATAGATATACTGCGAGGAAATTAGTTATTTGTTTGTCCGGTTAATTTACTCGCGCAAATAAAATTCACACGACCACCCCGGTCGATACTTGGTCGCTATCGTCTCCGTCGTTACTTGGAATTCAAAGTTTCCTGTCTCTCGCTCGTTTGTATAATTACGCGACACGCGAGTGTACACTACCGGAGCCTTGGCGAAGGTGCCGGAGAAGGATCGAAAGAGGCCGAGAGGACAGCGTCCAACGGCATGTGAAAACTTCGAGTTACGACTAAGACGACGACTACCTATATAACGCTCTCGTGCAGATAAGGCACGTCGGTAGCCTCGCTCCTTAAAGCCTTTGAGATGGGTACGCGAAGATCGACTTTGCGACCCGGCAAGTCTCTTGTCGAGCAAAGCAGCAAAAATCAGCGGTAGAGGGAAAGAAGCGTTTTTTCAAATACAAAGTCACTATCTTCCGCAGCTATACGTATCTAACTAATTTTTCAAATACAGTCAATTGTCCTCGACCAAAATAACAATACAAAAAAATAAAAATGCAACAATCGCAAAAAAAACAATGTAGAACTAAAATTTATTTATTTATTTTTTACTTTAGAAAAAAATCAATTTCATCCCTCATAGCCTCTTTCATATTTTCCCGCTTCCTATATATTCTGAAAATTCATTTTAACCATTTAACCATTTGTGTTTTATTTGTTGCAGGTAAGAATACGTCGAGTTTATCGGAAGAACTTTCTACGATGATAACTTCGGTTCAACCGATTCAACTCTCCAGAAGGTAGTATATAATATTGAATGAAAAAAAGGACGTAAATAATAAAAATAAAAAATAATACAAAGTCAGTACTTTTCGCGTTACGCAATTCGATCTAATCGAGATGGATGCCACCTGTGTTGGGTAGTGAAAAAGCCTCGCGGCATCGCGCTACTGCGAGAGACACACAAGCGTCAACGACCGCCACGAAGGTGGTTGGGCCTCTATTGGCTCGAACATGTGCCTCGGTTCGCTTATGTAAGCGAATAAAACGATGAGAAAACGCGAGACATACATAGAACGTCGAAGTAGGAGGCAATCGTCTCTCTCGCAAACGTTATTTCCAGTCTTATTTTTCTTCGGAGTTCGAGCGTAGATTACACGGCTATGCGACTTGGGTACACAAATATATATATATAAAAAGAAACGGTAAGACACGAAGTAATGGAAGGATCGAACAAAGTTCCCTGTGAGTCCAGCGAGCGATTGCCTCACGTCAGTTTTCTCGTCTCTGCAGCGCGGCGCACGTACGAAGTCGAAGTAAGTACAGAGAGAAGAATTCTTCGTCTCTGTTGGGTTTTAACCCACCCGCCGCTTCGGTACGTTGGTCGTGTTTCTCCTTCGGGAGTCGTTCGGTCAAACCCGTTGGTTGTAACGCCCAAAAGGCTTCGAGGAATTTGTCTCGTTCGACGTACGTACACTCGTCACTTTCGTCTCGCTATCGAGTTTCGCGTTCACGGACCGTTGAATAACGAGATCGAATTCACGAACGCCGCACCGGCAACCGGAGTAATTTTCACTCGTGAACAATGGAGATTCTCTAACAAGTCTCCGACTCCGAAATTGGATTTGTTTTAATAGCTTTAGCATTAGCAGTTACTCAGGAACATTGTAAAAACGTAAATCCAATCAACTCCAAGTTCCAAATGTTCGATGTATTTCCGTTCGCCTCGAGCAATCGCTCTTCTTTTCTTTCAGAAATTAGGGTCTAAATAAAAACAATTGAATTTATACTTTTCCGCGATGCAACTATCGATTGTAACAGATGATATCTTTGAGTGCATTTAAACCCAAAAAAACCCCTTCAGCCCCTTAATGAGTAGAATTATTATTATTATTTAAACGAGTTTTTCCTAATCGAAGCTACCTTATCCTGTCGCGCATTTTTCATTGCGTTAAACTCGATCTATACGTTTCCGAGCGTTGAAAACATTCATAAAAGTTCTCGGCATTTGCGTTAATCAAAACACGCTATCAGTTTAAGCGTAACCGATTGGTTACGGTTAACGTTTGTTGAATGAAAATACTTACGAATGTATGATATACCCGTAAATGCTATCGCTGTGGTATACGGGATACATATAAATGCGATATAATCTCATAGCTCGGTAAGGCTTGTTATGCCTGCGAGGTGTTCAACACCGTAGCTAAAGCTTCCATGGTGGGCACATCTACAGGTTACATGTCTTTGAAAGTTACTCTCACGTTCGACACGGCTCTATCCTGCTTCGGTAGCTGTAGACGTTTATACATATACACGTTCGTTCTCTTTGCTTCCCCCGAGTCGCAAGCACGTACGACGAATTGCCAACGTGCACCAAACGAGAGCGATGTTATTTGAAGTGTCGAGTAGACTCGGTTGAACCGGTGTCACCGGTATATATCCCATGACTCATATGTGTCCCAAGGGAACTTTGGCCCAATTCACGATCCCTCCGTTGCCATCACGTAAAAAACTTATATCATACACTTCGACATGTATTTTCGAACGCGCCTCCCCTTATCCTCGTATACTTACGTACAAAACCGCGATGGCAAATTGGATTTAGTTTATCGTAGTGTCGATAGCATACCGCGTTGCCAATAGAAAAACTCATAAATCATAGTTATTGTTCCATTACAAAAATTCCATTACAAAAAGAGAAGTTGTAAATAGTTGGACGAACTAAAGTTGAACTATTTTGTTCATCGAACTAATTTTTTTTTTCACCGTTATCTCGTTAAAGCCATCCGTTTTATGAGGTTAATTAATAATTAAGATAATCGTTTTACGTTTTTAATGTATTGATACATTTGGTTCTTAAGGGATGAAGGAAAGGCATAAATTATACGCGATCGACCGTAATTACGAAATTCTCAAGTTGTGTACAACGGCAGTGAAATTAAAGTTCTTCGAATGATGTGCTACCGTCGACTGTACCCCGTCGTTATTCGTCGTCCGTAATCGACTGTCTGTCGCAGCTCGTTTCTTCGCTCGAGTAAAGTCGAAAAGCCTTCCCTGGTTCACCCCTAAGCGTCATCCGTGTAGCCGTAGGAAGAGCAACAGCCTCTCTACAACACCCCGTATCGCCTACATTTTCGTACCGATAGCTTCGCAACGGATAGCCCTTGTCTCTATGTTCTGCAATATATACATATACTATACCTACACATATATATGTATATCAGTCGTTGAGAAACTCGCGACCTCGCGTAGCACCACCAGCAGCAACAGCACGCCGGATATTTATATGCAAATTCGAAGTTCCAACGGCCGATGGGGTTTAGGGACTGTAAAGGGGGCGGGTGAATGAGACACCGCGCGGCAGCGACCGGTCCCGAAGAAGCCATTACGAAGGACGCCCAGTCACTCGGGGTAGTTTTACCCTTGATAGCGCGTATACACACACACACACACACACATACAAATATGCGTTACTGGAAAAGGAAAGAGACGAAGCGAGACTGGGACAAAACCCTGGGGGTTGTTCGCTCGCGAAGAGGGTGCTCCCACCCCTCCCCCTTCGCGCGCGTATATAGCGCGTACAACTTTACCGTCGCGACGCCCAACCAACGATTTATCGCCGACCACCGCGCATCTTTGTCCCCGGCGCGCGGTTCCTTTGTTCGAGAGTGGAGAGCGGAGAGCTTCGGTACTCTGTAGGATGGAGAATCCTGTTTTCTCCTTTCCTTGGCGCTTGCCGCTCTCCCGCTTCATCCGCGGGGCGCGCACCACCGTGTCATTAAAAGGGCGAAAGGTTGATGGCATTACTTATACTTTTCTCGGGTTCTACCCTCCTCCCCCTTTCGAGGCTTGAATTATCTTCTCCTATACCTCTCCCTTCCATCCACACTTACGAGACAATTAATCATATTTACGTTAACCTTTTGAATTTATAAATACGCGCACTTTGTCGCTGCGATATCAGCGTGGAGATCATTTTTCGAAGATCGAGTCCCGGGATGACGCTATTCCCGGAGTTTTTTTTCGAAGGTTTTGACTGTATTTAATGTGTAAACACACATAATAGAGGTGCGGTAGATTGTAAATCGCTCTTTGATAAGAGAGAGAAACGTTTGTCGAATTAACAAAAAAAAAAAAAAAAAAAAGTCTTTGCGCTGAGAACGTGTTAATTTTTAATTAATATATCGGAGAGGTTTTTTTTTCTTCGTATAAGATAATAAAATTTTGATTATTATCTCAGCGAGAGTTGTCGAGGTTTCGGGACAGTCGGTCGCGAGACGGTTTAATAGAATTTGAATGTCGTTAGCCGAAGTAACCGGGCGTAAGGGATGAGTGCCTTACCAAGGGGTTCTCGCGATCTTATCCCCATTATCGCGCCTCCGGGAGTGACGACGAGGGAGCGAAAGTTGCCTACATCCGCGCCCTGTCCCTTTCCATTTTCCGGCGATCCTACGGCTCGTCCTGAAGATATATTCAGACCTACGACCTCCAAAAGCGAATACAGAAGTTGCAGAACTGTTGAAGAAAAAGTTCTCGATAACGTTTCAAAGTGAATCATGATCGACGACTTGATCGTCGTTCTGATCCTTGATGGCGCAAAAATTGCGATGAAAGTAGAAAAAAACAGAGCTCATCGATGAACTATGAAGAGAGTGGAAGGAGCAGAGATCCATTTGCGAGGCGGGAAGAGGACCAAGAAAGTGTGACAGTTCGGGCAAAGACGAGTGCTCACTCCTTCACCAGTAATGACCGTCAAACGTTGACTGGTGGTAAGTGACGGTTGGCGTGGCGGCTGGTGGAGGCAGCCATCGGGGTGAATGAGGAAAAGCGTATAGATCTCCTTCGTGCCACGTTGGGGTGGTACGTAGACGACGGCGCAGACCACCCGTCTTCACCGACTGATCGACGTTGATCCTTGGTTCCGTTGTTAACTCGGTGGGGATAACGCGAGCGAATTCACGGAGACGGCTGGGGGTGTGTGAGTGAGGTGAGAAAAGGACGTTCAACTACCGCAGAAATGCGGGGCGGAGAGTGGAGAAAGGAAGAGCGATGAGTTCAGAACTGGGAGCAATGATTTCTCGGCACGCGGAGTTTTTTCGGTTGGTCTACAAACATAAGACGACCTCACCTTACTGCGCACGCCGCTTATCGAACCTTCCTAGTCGTCTAGTCATGAGGAATCACTTATGCCAGTTAATTGGATTCAGGATAAACGCATCAAAATCCAATAAGCCTTCACATGCATCAGAAGAAATTTGGATAACAAACGCATATAGTTTATTCTACAAGAGCAATTTCCTTCCGACTCGATAAAGAATATAGAGGAGAATAAAGCCCGTAGATGGTTATGTCTAGGCGCACAGGTGGTCCAAGTTTATTACTTATATTGAACCGGAGTCATCGCTGATATGACGGGAATGCTGCATTACCAGGCATGCCAGGGTGGGGGGGTTCTCGGTTAGTACGTTGGTACGTTGGCCTCGGGTTGAATCCAGCCTCCGTCGATCGAAATCTTTAAGAGAGAGAACAGTGCTTCGGGCTGTTCAACAACGACACGAATAGCCTCGGCTTTCACGGTCGATGCAGCCTCTCAAGCCGGTACGATACCAGTACCGTTGGTAATCGACCTCGTCGGTTGCACGATGATTTCCTTGGCCACGGATCATATACTTTGTTGGATCAATCTTTTCATCTCTCAGTTCAACATCTCTCTTCATCTTGGTGGACTCTTCAGGGACACCTACGGTAGAATATCTATCCTCTTTTTTGTTTGTTTTAAAAAACGAAAGAAAAACCACTATAATCCAAACTCAGAATTGATGTCTACCTCTCTACCTACAAGGGACTGCATACACACTGATCTTTGTCCCCAATAATCAGCGCGTAGGTTGATGAGATACTTTCTCAACGATAATAGCATCGACACCAATCCGGCTGTACTTAAAAAGTTCGTGAATCATCATCGATGCATCGTATGCATCGTACGCCATTAAAAACGGGACTGATACACGAGTTCATACATATTATAATCCCACATCGACTTGAATGAAAAAGTAAAGCGTTGCAACTAAAGGTCGTATTCTCCGCCTTATTCGAAGAGCTCCATTGCCCGCCCGGTGCAAGACACTCGACACATTGTTCACAATAAGATGATTGCGGGCTGCTGCGACTCTGTCTTGGCCTCTTGGCGTTGTATATTGCGATCGTCGAGAGAACCTATGTCAAGTTCAAAGCAGTTCAAGGCGTCGCCCTGAGGATTGTGTCCAAGCGATCGCGTGCGCCGTATCGGCAACTCCGATCGACAATGTCCGGACTTCTATTGCTACTTTTCCCGTGTACATTCAACTACCGGTAAACACAACTTGCGACACAACCGACGTCCTTGAACCTCGTTAACCCTCCCCAGATGTGTTAGCCCCTGGCCTTCGATAAGAAAGAACCTTCCGTGTCCGTTCCATTTGCTGATTCTGCATTCTCTCCTATCTTGTTATTTCCTTGTATGTTTTTTTTTTCTTTTTTTCTTTTTTTCGCTACGTGATTCGACTACAGAAGGAAGTCTCGCTGATCATCTTGGATAGCGCGATGTCTATCCGACTCCTGGCACTCGTCGGTGTTTTTGTATGCCAAGAAATCTCATAACCCGACTGCGGGAATGACATTGTGTCTGGCGACCGTTTCGCCTCTGTCGTTCTATGACGTTTTACTACATTTTTGGGTTTTCCTCTCGAAGACACGCTCGTTGGCATCGAATGGCTCTGGAATTATTGTTTTTCCAACCGAATTTTTGTGGGGGCATTACGTCAACGACGAGATTGATCCCATCGAGACGAAGAGTTTGACTTCTTTAAACAAAAATTCTACTTTGGTAGTCGGTAAGCTGTTATCGAAAGTTTTATTGGCTTGTGATGGGAGAAACGTTCTATTTTTTACACGCAGTCCCGTGCGTGATCTCCGATGTTGTTTTTCACCACGGAGATCGATCTTTGAGATAGTCGGACTATTCGGTACTTGAGAATATTTCGATAAGATTCTCTGCCGAGTGAAGATGTGAGATCGTTATCGGAGCGTCGCAACGATTAATCGAACGATCTGCATAATCCCACAATTCAATATCGCAATCTTCGAATCTCCGCACTTCGGGCAATTCTACGTTGATATCAACTTTGCACGCATAACACAGCTTATCTCATCGATTGCAAGGCCCCGATGTGTTTCAACAACGCAATACAATGTATATATACAAAGAAAATAAATAATAAGACGAATGTTAATGCGCGTGTCAGCAAATATTTGTCAATTTGATTATCGCTTTCGTGGATCGTTATTGACGCTCGGAAAAACGAAATATAACTCAAACTCACGTTAATCGAGTGATAATCCGAGCGATAAAATCGTCAATTGGCGAGGTCTTGGCATTTTTTTTTCACATACATGATACAAATTCAATGAAGTGCGCATCGGGAAATAAAATCGACTTATTGGTACCTTTCGAGTAAATTTGATTCATTACATTTTCCGCTCTATACCATTCCGTTCCGAAATTTATCGTCATTAATGCATAACTAAAGCAATAATGTAAATATTTTCGATATTTCCGCTCCAAAAAAATAAAATAAAAGGTGGTCCCATATTTTTACAAGTGACTCCAATGGAATTGCGCGTTTTTTTTTTTTTTTTTTTTTTTTTTTTTTTTCACGATTGATGCGATTCAACGATACGCAAATGCCGGGCATCTTGCAGAGGGAGCCGAGAGCTCTCGTCTACATCGCATCGTCAATTGTAGCCAAAGTGCGCGTAGGTATAGCGTGTCGTGCGTTTTCATCGATTATGCATTCGAATTTATATTTATGAAGCGCCGTACTCTCGCGAATGCGAAGAAGGAGGACAGAGAAACGTTTCTCATTCCATAGATACTTTTTTTTTTTTTTTCTTGCAGCGGTGCATAGGTAGGGGGTACCTTTATACACGCGAGGCGTCGAGATTCGTCGTTCTAATAACGGATACTGTCATAAACCTCATCGAGGTCGAAGCCGCACAGCGCCGAGGCGTGGCCTCGGTCGCTCAGCTGCATGCTGCACTCATCTTTGCACTCGCGCGTTTCTCCCTCCCCCTTTATGCATACACTCGTTTGTAGCCCAGTGCCCAGCCTCTTTCGTGAGTTCTATCTTTCTTTGCCTCTCGCGTCTCATCTCGACGCCGAAGCGCATTGTCCTGTCGTTTTTTTTTTTTTTTTTTTTATTTATTTTTTTTCTTTCCCTCTCTTCTTCGCATTCATTTTGTCTTATTCTGCTCTCGCGTACCCGTTGAGCCTCCCCCTTCGCGTGCATTATTCGTACGCCTCTCGTAATTATCCGTTGACTCATATACCACTCGAGCTTCTCTCGACGAAAGAGTTTCACCGTCATTAACTGTGCAGCAGAGTGTAAGTACGATCTTCAATCATTCCACCCAAAATTGGCAGGAGAGACCTCTTTCGCGTCGAGGCTCGTTTATAGTATTCTAATGAAAGTTCGTACGAGAAACGAGAAATTCAATGCGAGAGACTCGATCGATTTGGCTGCATCGTCGATGCGCTTTTAAGGACAATCGATTATTCACTGCGTTTTCGTAACATTGCCTACGCGCCTACAGTCGAATTTCGCATAAGTTCACTACCGCACGAGAGTTGCGTAACGACGCAATAATAACGTTTATTGCACGATGATCCTGGAGGCCAAATGGGTCCTCGAGACATCGACATATTGCGACACTAGTTCTTGCCGAATTTAGTTCGGTATTCAGTAGAGCCGAGCGTAAGGCGGGAGAAATAAATAATAAAAAAAGATACGCGCCAAAGGCGAGGAAGAGAACGAAGAGAAAAAAAGACGGCATTAAAGCGAATCGAGCGAAACTCGGTGGATAAGAAACTCCCGTCTCCGTGTCTCAGCTTGCATGTGGGTCACGCGGACCGATCCTCAGCGGTCTCGTCGTCATCGTATTTTGCCCTCTTGGCTTCTGCTACTCGTGGGACGCTGAATAAACTTCGCCAATAATATAACGCGCCTGAAACGAGCAGCCGACGAAAGATGCGTGATGAAAGAAAAAAGATATATATGTATATGTAATATATATTTGTATGTATAAACTGAGATGATATATGTGTACATGTATATGTATAATATACATATATAGACGAAATAAAAAAGAAAAACGACGGTATATGCGCGGGTGAACGGGCAGAGGCGTCGTGACTGAGGAGGGTCTTCCGTTCTTCTGTCTTTCTCCCCGAGACAACTGGCCTCGTCTTTCCAGACGAGTTTTTCGCCGCTGTCTTCCATAAGCGCGAGAAGTCCGGAGTTCTTTCGTCGTGGGAAGAAAATCGCACGAGCGGAAGGGAAACGACCAGCGTTCAGCGTCGAGCCACTTACGTTACTTGGAGCGCTATGTGACTTCCTGAAATTCGTATTCTATTTTTTCGCAAGAGTTTCGACTTTCAAAAAAAAAAAAAAAAGATATGTATTAAGGGCCAATTAAAATGACTTTAACAAGATCTTCAAAATCTTGACTATTCAAAATATTCGATAGAGTAGAAGTGACTTTATAAATTCGTAATTGGATCGGATAAAAATTAAAAGCAAATGGTATTATTCGATAATAACTAAGAATCTTTTTTGTATCGCATTGAAAAGAAAAAGGTTAAAATCATTGCGGAGTCTGTTGGCCGACTGCTGGAAAATACTTCGCGAAAGTTCGTTCCGTTTAATTCGCAAAGTCCGCGTCGGAAGGGAACTCTGCCAATTATCCGTGCCGATTTCTATGGAGGTCTCGGTTAGCTTCCGTGCCCTCGAGATCCGTTCGAGATCTTCCTTCGTCAACGTCGTATTCTTCGCTCTATTTCTATGTGTGTGTGGCTTCGTCGAGTTCTTCTCAAGACTCGCGAGAGTTTTAACCGTATAGTCCAGAACTCGTGGAAAAGCCATAAGAACTCTGCACCGATAATTGACGACGAATGGATGTATAGAAAGTATAGTAGTTCGAACTATTACTTATCGCGAGTTCGGATCCAAAGTTTCACACTCACTTATTGAGCGAAGCGGACACAGGAGTTTCAAAGATTTCCCACACTCGTTATTTCTTTGCGAGGCATTCATATACCATAGCAAACAAAGGCTCGAGTCGAAGAAATTACGACAAAATCGTTTATCTTTTCTTTTTTTTTACGATGAAAAAAAATTCACATGAAGCGTATTGATTTTTAACATTTTTATTATTTACTTGGGTTTTTTTTTTTTTCGTTCGTTGCTTTTCATTAGCGCTGATTTTTCAAAATTGCTTCTCATAATCGCGCGGTCATTCTCATTTGTTTGTACGAATGAAAAAGAGCCTTCCACCCAAATGCATTATGGCATCCATCGCTCTCTCGTTCTCTCTTTCTGCAGCTTGTACAGTCATCACTCTCGTGACCCACACGCAATCTGCACTTCAAGGCTTCGCATATACCAAAGCCGGTAAGGTATATGTACTCTCCGCACACTCCCGCTGCGCGGCGAGCATCAGTCTGAACGGCGCGGAGAGGCTCGATGAACGTGAAGCTTCCCACACACATACACGTGTGCTAGAAGAGGACTCCAGTATTATACAGGGTGTACAGCGTTAAAATTTGAATTTTAAATCGTATATTTTAATCGATCTCATCGCTCTCATATGATTCAGAAGACCATTTTTCTACAGTTATTGAGTGAAAGTCATTCGAAAAAAAAACAAAAAAACCGAATAATCGTTTATTTTTATCATCACGAAAAAAAAAATCAAATTTTTGAAATTTTATTATGCGTAATATAGAATAACTTTTTCGCTTCGTATCAATTTTTTTTTTTTTTTTTTTTTTTTTTCAATAATTCCATTTTTAAATAGAATAGCATTTGAAGATCAAGTAAATTGTATCCAATTTCTCGTGCTCTTTGACCCGTTGTCGTTTTTTTTTCTCCTTCGTATTCCCGAATTATAGATACGCATCGATATAAATCGGTCACTCTGTGGATGTATAATCCGCCGCGATGTTGGTCAGGCTTTCCCGTTTATACACGTACGGTACACACGTGCCGAGTGTAGAGACTCGCGCGACTCTGTCCCCAGCGACTTGTTCCCTCGGTCTCGCCGGTCACCTATAGATCTATCTCCTTCTCCCGACGCGCGCTTGCACACTGCACCATTGCATTGCCGTCGACGTCGGTGTCGTTCGTCGTCGTCGTCGTCGTCGTCGTCGCGAGAGCACACAACGGGGCCAATGGCCTCCTGCCTGTAAGCCGCTGCAGTTGCCGCTGGTATCGTCAGTAGTTGCAGCGGCGTTTGCGACCGCCTTAGCGACTCGCGGCCTACTCCCTCGCCTCTCTTTCACAGCGCGCGGTGTCGCAGATGTGTGATGCCGCCGATCCTTAGGGGATTCGATATAACGCAAAGAGCAAAGATACAAGAGAACAGTGCAACCGGAGAGGCTTTCGACCACCCCAGCGGGAGGGATAAAGAACAAAAGCTTTCTTCATTCTCGGTCGCGTAATAAATGAGAAAAGACTATATGAAAAAAAAAAAAAAAAAAAAATGGAGACGAAGAAGAAGTTATTAAAGGATAAATTGCGCAAGAGATATTGATGGGAAGAAAGCGAAAGATAAAAATCGCTATTAAGCGAATGAATGAAAATAAATCGCGAAAGAAGAGAAGGGGGTCGCGGGAGGCTTTGACTTTTCTCGATCGATTTAATTAAACGAGAAACTCAATCGAATCACACCGAACTCGTTATATACACTTCTTTTTCAAATGCACTACTTTACTTTTTTTTTATATTCGCTTCTTTTTTTTTCTTGATCATCCTAAGTTGCCAATTCCAGATAAATTCAGCTCCTTTCCGCGCGACCGCATGACCGCGCTAGCGATATCGCGGATCCATAAATAAGCTTGAACAGAAATACATTCTCATATCTCTCTCCGCTCTCTCCGTTTAACTCATTCCGTCCTTTTTTTTTTTCATTCGCTCTTATGCTGACCGGTCTCCGATATTACCGGACGCCCCGTACCGTATACTCGAGATATCTCGCATCTGTTATCTCGACTGCTGCCAACGCACGCTTTACTTCGTGTATTTCGATGCATACGCATGTCAAATGTGTGTAGTCGTACACGAGGGACGAGAATTTGTTCTTTCGGTATTATAGTCGATGTATGTATACGTCACATATATACAATCCTGTCGTTACAATGTATTCCGAGCTGTGAGCCAGAGGCATATGCTTTTCTCGACTAACATCCGGTCGTACGACATAAACGTACCGGAAATCGAGACCGAACGAGGCCACGATGTCCGAGAACGTTATTTTGATATCAAATCTATTTTTTTCGACAACGATACAGTGCGTAAATAAATTGTTTTTTTTTTCTTTTACCTCATCGACATTTTTAAGTACGTGTAATTAGTGAAAATTGCAAAAAATGAAAAAAAAAAAAAAAAAAAAAAAATTTACAATTTTTTGTTTATTTTTTTTTTTTTTTATGAAAAATCGTTAAATTGGAACTCGGGAAGTTGCTTTTAATGAAATTCATAATATCGTTCTTTGTCATTCGAGCGAAAATAAATAACTAATAAAAAGGTGTATTCGCTTTCACTGTGTGCCAAAAGACACGAAAGACCACCATCTCGAGAGAGTCAGTTTATCGTGCGATTTGCATTGAATGCAAGTAGACGAGACGGTACGGTCGCGCGCGTTCGCGTACAACCGGTCGCTCGGGGCCTCTCTTCCTTCGGCTCAAGCCGTAATAAGCTTCTCCGACCACACGACTCGAGGCACAATCGTCGTTTGCTGCGAGCTAAGTAACTCGAACGCGCCGCTAACAGTAAGTAACAGTCGACGCGCGTTTTGCGAATACAACCGACGACGATGCCGAGTCGTTAGAGGTAATGATAGACTACGCCCCCGGATCTTCTTTGGGTTGTTCGGCAAACGCGTGCAGACGCGCGAATACCATAATATACTACATTTAAATGTTAACCGCAAAACTCACTTCCTTCCTCGTGTCACTTGGGATTTATCTATTGTTCGAGTTTCGTCGAAATGTATTCGAACTTTCTACACGAAGGAAAAAACATTTAACATCGAAAAAATATCACAATAATAATTTACCGACGAAAAAAAAAAAAAAAAAAAAAAATTGATGTTCACGATTACGATTTTTATTATAAACATTGCATATAATTAAGAAATCCCGGATAAGTGTTTGTTATTAATATTATCAAGTTTTGACCTTTAAAAGTGAAAATTTATTGCACGAAAGAAAGCTATACTTTTCGCACCTCTATAATGACATTTAGATAATTTTTTTTTATTCATGTGCGTAATTGAAGGTCTTGGAAACTTCGCATTCGACAAATAGAAGTGAGTGAGTGAGTTGTTAATAAAAAACAAGAAAAAAAAAAAAAAATGAATTCTCCATCTTGAATTTAATCTAATGCTTCGGGCCTCGAAATGATTAAATAAATTGTTGCTTCGCAGAATCTCTCCAATCATAGATCGTCTACAAAGTTGCTTTACTTGATGTTTCGTTTGGACGAGCCGTGTAAGATAACCGCGGCACTGCGGTAAAATATCGCTAACCTAATAATTACGTCAACTTTCTTGCCGACGGAAACATGAAACGATCGTAATCTTCCATGCGCCAGTGAACAACTCGATGAATTAATCTGCATTTTTTTTGTCGTTTTTTTAATTCGAAATGAGTTTGCGACCGCAAAAGAGGACACCGACTTACTCCTTTTCCTACAACATACTCGTGTTTCCATTACAAGCCTTATATCGAATGCTCTCGTCGATGCATTTCCATTACTCGAAACCCGTCGTCGTCGGGAACCGTTCGGGAAACCGGTTACATCGTACGCGACCGAGAGAAAATGTCTGCGTGTCTTTTCGCGCAGAGACGAGATGCTGATACAGCCTGAAAAGCATCGTCGTCGTCGTCGTCGTCGTCGTCGTCGTCGTCGTCAACTCTTTTGCCCATCGGGCGTAACGCGGCATTGCGAAAAGGATTCGATCGCATCGGTTCTTTTCGACGCGTGTCCCGCTTCGTTTTCGACGCGCACATACGCCGACAAAAATACGAACATATACCCTCATTTCAAAACCAGTTTTTCTCTGTGTAATGTCCAATCAGACATCCCTTTTGAACCAAATATAGATTTGCATAAATATCGTGAACGAAAAAGTTTCGCACGCATTCCCGGTTTGTTAGTGAAATTAAAATAATCCGATGATTTCGCGATTTTAGCCGCGAGGCCCTGGCAATTAAGAAACCGTATCAAGTGTCGTAATTACTCCAAAAATAGAATATCTCAAGTTTTTGCATTTTTTTCCCCTTAAACTCGATTATTGCGTTAATTCTCAAGAATATTTGTGTTAAGAATTTTTTTAAATTCGTTTACATGTTATAGCGGATACAATTTTATTTTATATTTTACGAGAGCGTTGAGGTAAATGACGAAAAAAAAAAAAAAAAAAAAATGTGCGGAGACAAATTTGTAGCTTACACGAGTAGACGCGGGTGTTAACGTTTTAGCGGCATAAGCGCGACAGATAAGCCCGCGAGGGACGAAAAGGATGCGTTACCGAAGTACCCGAAGAGTGTCGTGATGAGAAACGGAGCGTTCGGAATATAACATCGCGACCGAGACACCAGAGGCGCAAGAAATATTAAGTGTGATGATAACCGCGAAAGCGAGTGAGAGAAATCCGATGACAAATCACAGATCGCGCGAGCATCATCGCTCGTTCGGTAGTTATATATAGATATATGTTAAGTTTACACTGTATGCATGTGCTAAGGAAACGAATAGGGACAATGGGATTCATTGTGCCTTCGCTGCTTGATGCCCATGACTCCGCACTGACAGACGGACAGACAAGACAGCCTTGTGATAACTCCGCCAACACCGGCGGAGGCACACACGGCTCGGACCTCGGGCTGTGTAGACTCAGTGACGTACTAGATGGGGATGTACGACGGTCATTGATACATCGAGCGAAGAAACTCGACAATGTTGTCATCTCAAAACCCGAGAGTCATTCGAATTACGCGCGAAAAAAAAAAAAAATTTCTTAAATAAATATGAGATAACAAAAGTTTAATTCATGAGCAATAAACATTTTTTAATTCACCGAAATCGTCATTTTTCATCGTTTATCTGTAACTTGAAAATATTGGGTGGAACGGCAATAAAATAACAAAGAGTGCGAATGAAGTAATCTCGAAGATTAATGTCGACTTTTATTCTCCCCTTTAATAAAAACAAAAAAAAAAAAAAAAGATTGACAGATTGTTTATTCGAAAAATGAGAACAGCCATTTCCATTTATATCTCAATTTTGGGTCATCATCGGGCAAAATTTATCGCAAGGTCGTTATTTATCATGCGGCGCATTGCCCACGAAGAGGGCGAGGCACCGAAACGAGGATCCAATTAGCAGACACGTACACGTGTACCACGTATTTGCCTCGAAAAACTTATATTTTTTACCTCTTGCGTATTTGTAATTGCATTCTCATTCCTCAAGTATGACGCTTATGAGTATCTCGGGAACGTGGCGCATCGCGGTAATAAAACAGGATACCAATTAAGGGTTCGCGCGTTTCAGACTTGACGATTGCGCGCGTTTACCGCAGACGAGAGAGGAGTTTACACATGTCTAGACGGACAATGAGAGAATCCGAGGGGACACTCCTGATGTTGCTAAAGCGATCGCGTATACGGATTTGAAAAAAAAAAAAAAAAAAAAGAAAAAAAAAAAAAAAAAATATCAACCGGCGGTTCTTGTTGTTATCGAGCGCTGTTTTTTCTTAAATGGTATAGCAAGCGAACGAGACACCAGAAACGACGAACATTGACTCCAAGTTCTCTAGTCTGGTCTGTTCTTTAGCTGCGAGTTCGGATGAGGGTCGGTCGCGTTGGACACATAAACGAAGAAAAGCTATAAATCTTGCAATAAACGCGAGTCCACGGGATCGTTTGTAATGTACGAGGGAACTGTCTTCTCTGTAGTATGGGTAAAATACACTTGCATTCCGCTGACGCTCAGTTCAGTTTGGTTATACAAGGGATCATCCATACATGTATAATAATGACACTGTATAGTTCTGGTATTACTCCATGAGCCGAGAGAGGGGTAGGAGGAGGGTGAGGACCACTCGTTGTCGCCTCATCGCCTAACTACGACTGATTCGGCTCGTTGCCGCAATGAACGAGTCAACTGACCGAAACACCTCCGCAATGTCACGGTAGCTAAAGCCCACTTCTGTATACTGTTATTTCGGTCCCGTCGTAGTTATAAAGTAACGCGCGAAAAATAGAAACAGATTCCAACGATTGGTGGTAAAAAAAAAATTCAATCGTAATTTTCATCTCGTCTTGTAATTTTCGAAATTTTTTTTTTTTTTTTTTTTCGATGATTCTTTGGTAGGATTTGAAAATAATAGAATTCTGTCGGAAAAATTAATTTAGAAATACGTAATCGATAATATCGTAGTCCTGATGATAATAATAGTATTAATGTTCGGGATCGGTTGCTATTGGCAGTCAACGACTCTGCAAGATGTCGTTGACGCTCGAAGTTCCGAAGAATCGTTATTGGCATCGGTCGTACCAGTGAGAATTTCGCCCGATAGTTTCTCTCGTGGTCTTTATGCTGTCCAGTTTTCTTCTTCGTATTCGTCTTCGTTCGTTCTCCACTCCCGTCCCCGCGCTTATGTTTGCACAGCTAGACCAACATTCGCCGAGTTGTTCGCGTGAAAGACGTAAGCCCGCGCTTACGTCTCGTCGGGCCGAGTAGCATCGGCATCAGCGCGAACACAGCCCCAGCGGCAGCATCGCCAGACAGGAATGGGCGTCAGACACAGAAGCGGGGTACACAGAATAGCGCTGCCATATCCTTCGAGGTATACGTATGTCGAGACGCGAGAATTGTTGAGAAGAATAACTGAGAATATAAGAGAGGAGTGCACACGCGGTAGAATGTGGCAGACGTAGGTACAGTTGAAAAGGTGATGCGCAAAGCGATTCGTGTGAGTCTCGTGAGTTTTTGCACAAACCAAAAGGCCAACGTTACGACTATTATTCGTATATCGTCTCCGGTCGGAGAACTCGAACGGACGTTAGAACCGACGAAACTTCGTCGATCTTCTCATCATCGGCAATCCAATACATATGTATGTAATACATAGGAGTACATAGACGAGTTAACTAGCGCACTCCGAAACCAGTTTATCGATGAATAACACGACTGCAGTAACTGCATACAGCTTTATAAATACTCGGAGCAATTTGCCTGACGGCGCAACTGTGCGCCACTATCAATTATCCTTATCAATCAATTAATCAGCGATGTTTTCTAAAATTAAAGAAAATAGATCGCTCATACCAGAGTTCTCGTTGGTACATTGATCTCTCATCTCTCTTCGGCATTCGGTGGTAAACCGTAAGTGCATTATACAGTCGCTTGAGTACAAATTATCCCTCGTCGATCAATCTATTATCTCTCGGCACTTTAACGTTTTACCGTTCCGCGAAAGTATGTAATTATTCGAATAAAAAAAAAAAAACCAAAGAAATACATCTTGTTGAAATAAATATAATCGTAAGAACACGTAATAATGAAATGTTAAAACTGTGGGAAAGATACAATACGCGAGATATCGGGTGCATTTTTTTTTTTTTTTTTTCCATAAAAAAAAAAAGTATCGCGACACGAATAAAAATGAAGTATAAAATATAAAACAAGCCGAAAAAAAAATGTCAGCTTCTCTGCTTTAGGTACTTTAGCATTTACACTTTGTTTTTTTTTGTGCGGAGGTCGCTTCGCAGTATTGATGTTCTTAAAGTGTCTTTCATTAGCTAAATGGTCGGATAAAAAAAGTGAGAATTGAGTTTCAAAGAAATGAGCCCAACGACCGAAACCGGAGCCGATGTTTACGAACACACAAACGCTCTTTCTATCCGCGGGAGAAACCTCCGTCTCCGCTTTATCGTTAACCTACGTAATCTTTAAAGTCTTCGTGATGAAATTGACATTTTTAAGAATTTTTTGTTTGTGCGTCAGCTAAAAAAAAATCGATCTACTTCGCCGTGCGAAACGTATATAATACTCCTTACAGCCTTATTATATACTTTTATGTGTCCGCATGCTATATAACGCTCGACAACGTTTTTACTCCGGTTTGTTTCGGCCTCGACATTAATTAAGCTCATTCATCGGTCGCCAAGAAAAACATTTACTCCATTCCGCGCAGCATCGCGTGCTACCGTTGGATCTTTATTTTTAAATTTTTTTTTTTTTCCTTTTGCTGTTTACACTGTTGATACTACTACCGGTGTGTTCGGGGGGCCGTCTTGGCGACATCGGTGAAACCGTGCGCGGATGAGATCTTTGCCCCGTTCTCCGGTATATAACCAACGCGGCATTTAGCATCACGCGAGTTCGTCGAGTTTCGCTCGAATCTCCTTCTCCTTCCTCATCGTCTTTTCTCGTCTCGTATATATACATATAAAACTGTATAGCGCATTAACGCTGTTAAAACGCGGGTTATTTTTGCGCGTGTTTGGATCTCGCTTTCTCGCAACAGCTTTGAACAGGCGCCCTGACGTTCGTACAGTCTCGAGGATCATCAGATGCGCGCCTTCCACTCGCAACCCGACGCGTCTGTCTTACGTTTCTCCGGGCTCTTTCACTCATCGCGAATAAACAATATCTTCTTCTCTCGTACTCTACCGCATATATACATGATATCCTCCCCGAGAGTTGAGGAGAACACCGAACGAATGTTGGAGAATGTTAAGAGTTCACGCCTACTCTCCGACTGACGGTTAGCACAAGTGCACAAGAATTTGATGCGATAATAGGCGAAATCTATTCAACTTCTTCGTTAAATAAATAAAAATCTTTTTTTTTTTTTTTTTTTTTTTTTTTCATTTTTAAGATAGTCAGTTTAATTGTCCTTTCGTGCATCGGCACATTATCGTGTAAGTAACCGCTTTGCGAGAAAAAGAAAAAAAAAATTGTTGGCAAGACAGCAGCTGCGGGTAGCGATGAGCGAGATCCATTTACATATTGAATTATAATGTTAAATCGAATAAAAATTGCAAATTGTAATAATTTGTTTAATTTTCGAGTTAACATTTTTTGTTCGCTTTGGCATTTAAGTGAGATATTATAATTATAACAAGGCGGTCTTGCGTAGAAAATGAAGAAAGACAAATTGTAGCAAAAAGACGTGAACGTCCCCCCCCCCCCCCCCCCCCCCCTTGAAAGGCTCTCTTCTCGCTATGCTAATCTTGTCGTCTTTCCTTCTCGTGTCTTCCGCTCCTCGTTACACATTCACTGGCTGTCTCGTGTGTCGCGAAAATTTTACTTCTTCCCCACTTTCGTTTTAGATAATTATGTGACGGCGCGGCGGAGGCTTATGTCGCGCGGACGGAATTATATTCCGTGAAATTCTCCTCTACTTCTCTGTCGCGAGATCTTTCGCGACGACGTTGCTTCGCGCCGTTATCCTTCACGGTCAGGGCTGATCGCGTGCGCTATACATAGCTGATGATGGTTTTAGGGTTTATGTCGTTCGTCGGAAAAAAAAAAAAAAAAAAAAAATGTTTCGAATTCAATTATTCATTACAGCTCTATTAATTTCAATTTCTACAACTTTTTTTTGTACTTTACTTTCCAATACCTTCTTTAATTCGTCATTCGAAACATACATCGAATTTTAAACGTGTATAAAAAAAATACAATAAATAAAAAAATAAATAATTGTGGCTATTGAGTGTAATATTTACAATTTATTTTTTGCGCTTCGTCCGCATGCATTTTTTAATGCGTTGTGGTAAAAATACATCGAACGATCGATGAAAAAAAATGATGTTATTTCCACGTCTTTATCGTCTTTTTTTGCTTTTCAAACTCGAAACTTCGTCTATTTTGCAAAAGCCGGAGGTTATCGGCATAGAGGCTCGTTTCTCGCGTGGTCTCTGTATCATTCCGTGACGTCGATATCTCCGTTTTATGACACCATCCGTAACGTTCTCGTGATCAAGTCATATCGCCAATCGAACAGATGACTCGTGAGCTCGTGTTGCGATTGTTGTACGTTGTTGGTAAATCGTATAGCAATATTAAACATAAGTAATGGCTATGCGTGCCTTTGACCGAGTCGTAAATCGTCTCGTTAGCTCTTTAATCCTTTTTTTGCCCTCTAAATTTCCTTTTGTATCGCTATACTTGTATCCGCGATACGTTTGATCGCAACTTTCCACCGAATCTGCACATGCGAGCAGCGGAAACGATCGGTGGAATATTACCAGCGCATTAGTTAGACCTCGAGGCCGATATCGGGACCGAGACAATCAAACTTTAACTACAATATAACGAAAACATTGCATCGCTCTCGAGATATCTTGCACCCTGCAGTACGCTTGTATATATGGACGCAATATATACGTATATACATATTTCCGTACAGATAGAATTTTATTACACGTACAGTTATGCATGAAAGAGCACCGGGGAATATAAACTGAGGACGAATAGAGTCGTAAAGAAAGTCTCTGTGTGAAGTTGAAGGCTTATCGCGGAATGGAGATACGGTCCCGAGGACGAAAGAAAGAACGCGAGGGAATCGGGGATCGCTTCTCGTGGCGTGAAGAACAGCGTGGGCCGTGATGACTGGTATCGCATTTTCCATTATTGTTGTACGACGATCCTCAAGCCTTTCCGAATAAGATATCGATATCGATTCTGCGACGTTTGTCACCGAGTATCGAAGATAACACGTCGAGCGTTCGAAAAAAAAAAATAGAATATACAAATTGCATAATTATAACTCGTACGACCTTTTGGCGTGCGGCTATCGAGATCTTTCGTTTCCTACCGAGAATCGGTATCTGTAGGTTTTTTAATGGAAAATTATAGCTCTCGTCTAATATCGTTATAGATACGGGTGTATTGGAGACTCGAGAGGAAAAACCTTTGACAAGAACTCGCGTGTAAGTGCACTCCGTCGATTGCCGCGTTTTGAATTGAAAAATCACTCGAACGGGGGATAGAGAAGAATGGGAGTAAAATCCTTGAAAGTATGTTCCCTTTATACGGATTAAAAGTGTACCGTGTACTACGATGCGAGAGTCAGAATTAGCGAGCGGAAAATAAATAATATAGAGAAAAAGGGTGCGGCAATTCGTTTAGGCGGAGAAGTAGAGAGAAGTATTCAGCCAGAACCTTTCAGCCCCCGTGGTGCACTTTGGAGAATAAGGGAGAAAAAGGGTTTGGTACGTAGGTTTTTTCTACGCGCAAAAAAGAAATTAACTTTATTCGGCTTACGAGAGTCGAGGTTTTTGGGGGTACAGCGTCTCTCGAAATTGTTTTGCAATTTAAAAAAAAAATCTTCTCTTTGATTCTCGCGAAATCGTTACATAAAAAGAAAAAAATAATCGTTGGTTTTTTTAATCCAGTTAGCGAAAATCGTTGGAGATACAATTCTGGCAATTTTCTTTGCACAGTAGACGATAAGAAACATCAAAGAATTCATAAAAAATTGTCCCTATAAATATCGAAGGTCGACCTTTCGATAATACTGAAAAAAAAAAAAAAAAAAAAACTAATTTCGGTACTCAATTAGGCACGAATTTTGAGACATCCTGTACATTAACGAGTACTACTCACACATAGGGTTATCCATCGTCTACGACCCTCGCAATATTAGCTCCCGGTCGTTCCCGGGGGCTAATACTTTTTTGCTCTTTCGCTTTTTAGTCTCTCACCCTCTCTCAACAACGACACTCGGCACCCTCGGTTGCGAGTTTAGCTCACGTCCTTTTCCGACCCGATATACTGTATGGACAGTCCTGTACCAAGATGTATGTGTGTTATGTATGTATGTATGTATATATAGGGTACGTGTAAGCAAAGCCCGGACGTATTTTGCCCTCTAATTTTCGACGGAGCACTCGCCGTTAACCGACTCCTCGGAACATCCCAACCGGCTAGCTACAGTATACAGTTATAGTGTAGTTGTTGTGCCGTTATAGCATAGCAGGCGCAATGTACCACCGCCTCCAACCCCCCCACACACACCCGCCTCCCTCTCTCGACTCGCGAGCTTTCAGGCTTCTCGGGATTTAGAGCTATCGTTCGTCCAATTAACCGCGAGTCGACCCCCTCACTCTCTTTATCTAGCTTTCACTTTCACTCGGTCGTGTACGCCCTTACAACGAAAAAGCCTATTCCACTCCCTCGGATACCGACGTCGCGAACAACCCTTCGAAAGCTTTCCGGTTCTATCATCGGCTTCCCTTCTCGTTTTCCGATACTTTTATCCACTAGGATAGCCATTCGTGGCGGAAAAACTTGCCAACGATATTTCGCGACCAAAGTTCACAGATATTGAAAATAACGTAGAAAAGAAAAAGAAAACGAATGTATTAAAAGAAATCGTAGAATTTATTTATCTACTACTTTCGGTCGAATATGGCTGTAGATAGATTTGGAAGATCGACGAAATAAATAAAAAAAATTGAACGGATGAGTAAATGTTATAGACAGCGAGTGTTTTTGATGGAAAAAAAAAAAAATGATTTGCGATGTTCTGTCCCGAGTGATGAGAATGCAGTTAGTGGAGAGTGGGCACGAGATACACTCGGACGTCGCGGCTTATCGGATTTAATTGGAAATCGTCGGAGCACTCATACGTTTCGAGAGCTTCCTTTTGTCTCTCTCGTTCAATTATTATTTTTTTTATTTATTTTTTTTGTTCATTCACCGAACTAGATGTGCGGATCACAGTCATATTACACGGTGGCTCTCAGTTTATCGAATTCGGGCGAATAAGGGTCGGCGGACCCGTTCAATCCCTTCCACCGGTTTGGTTATAAAAATGAATTTCAGAAAACCACCGATGGACTAATAACAATTCTAATCTTATTCTTAATCTTTTCAAATAAAATACTTTTCGTTGTTTCTCAATAAAAACCAAAAGTCCGCAAAAACATATAATTTTTTTTTCCCGATAACAAAATTATTTACATGTTCTCGATTAACCTCAAACAGTCAATAATTCGAATTGCCATCCTTCGGCCTCTGATTTCTGTGATACATCGTGTAACTCCTTGGCACCGTGACGAATAATCCCCCAACGTAACACATGATTCACGGGGAGAGTCACGCAACTTCGGCCCGGAATACGATTGCACGAAAGCCCAAGAAGCACATACACAGCCACATACTACGACATATCGTATTCGTTCGTTCTTGAAATTAACGCCACCACTCCCACTCCGGTGTGCATCTATGAGATTCTCTTTTTTTTGTTTTTATTTTTCTTATACTCCGCAACTCGTGAGTACACATAAATGAGCCGAGAATACAGAAGTCATTCTGCACCGCGCGTCAGACATTGGGGTACTTCCGCGAGAACCTGCTGTTCCCCGACAAAACCCAACGGAACAGTAGAACCGAGAAACGCTCAGAGGTCGTTGATTAATGGTCAAGTGCGTTCCCCGGGCCAAGCAAGAGCTGTTGCCCGGCCTGTGTGTGTATCTCGCGCCGAAATGCAACGTTAAACCTCACCACTGCAATTCGGCGTCACGGTGTCTGCACTGGCAGACTGGCATTGTTCATTCCGTGCTTCGCGAAACCACCGAATAGTCACGAAATATATGCACGTGTATATATGCATATATATATGTATGCATGCATACTCCGGTGTAAATGTTACGTCGTCGTGAATTGCAGACGCGAGGAGAACACACAGGCAGTAATAGTAGCAAAGTTCCGCGACGCGAATCACCGTGTGGATTTCGAGGGGCTCCCGAGCGCTCGCACGAGATTTCGCGTGCGTGGCAGGAAACCAGCGTCCGGAACTCGCAAATTTCGGCTACTTCGGGTGAGGCGTACAAAATTCTTTGCTTTCCGACTCGGGGGACGGACGTGCGCGTTAATAAACACTCCTTACTGTGCTCGAGTTACCATATCAGCGCTATTTATCGCGGTGGAGATTCGTCGTATATTATTCCAACGTTAAAACAGCATATATCGTATGCGTAGAGTGGGACACGGACAATCTTTTACGAATTACAAATTGCCTTGGGAAGGCAATATCGTTCGAATTTGTATTTTCGTTTGCTGCGATAATTAAGATAATTGTACTGTTCCATTGTCGACGTAACAAGCCAACGAAAGGGGATTCCCCTTTTGGATGAAAATTTTCGTTTTACGGATCGTTGCGTAAGGGACACCGAATGAGCACCGAATGAGGTTCGTTGAACTCATCCTCGCATTATTTTGTTGAGTGCGCAACATTTTTTCGAAACCGCTTCACCTGCATGCCTCGAAATTTCTCCTTGCAACGAGTAAACTCACTTATCTCGAATGGAATAGCATTTCCGCAGGAATCCGTTTTCATTAGAGTTTCTCCGTTATCTCTCGAGTTTCGCATTTGCGGGAGTCATGCATGTTAAATTTCTCTTTGACGAGTATTCTCCGGGAGTTTCTGTTCTTCGAAATAATTCGATATATTCGACAATTGACTCAAGTCGAAATTTCATTGCTCTCCGAAGCTGTGCGCAAGATAGAGAGGAGGACACATGACGCGAGTGTAGCTTCCACGATTACGCGAAATATCCCATTTCAGACAATGTAAAGCGTAACGTTTCCTCTCGCGTCAATGCAGGAAATACCGACGTGTGTGCGCGATGAGACCGCGGGGTTGGCGTGTTCGACGGAACTTTATCACCCTCGTAACATCGCGGTTTGTTCGTGAGAGTCAGAGTTATTGGAGAAATGACAATGCAGCGCGCCGACAACAGCCCCGAAGAGCGTCGTCAACGAAGCGCTCGCCGAGCGCACAGAGCGAAGGGATGCAGAGAGAGGCTTTCTCGTTCGGTGCAATCGCGATAGAACGTTTCGAGGAAGGAAGGGAGGGCGGTGATTGTGTGTTGCACCGAGCTGTTTGCGCGTACACGACGACGCTTAGGGGGGGATGAGAGAACGACGACACGAGGTTTTCCCGTCCCGCCGCGAAGCCGGCGTCGAAGTAGACGTCGCCCAGAGATACTGTCACGTACAGGCGCCGGCTCACCGGGAGCGAACGCCTGCGAAACGCGTGCGTTTGTTGTATCCCGCAGACCTCCCTCGTACTCTCATATACAATTCGCCTCCGAACCACCGATATTTCAACAGACATGTAGAAGCCATAACATCGCCACAGGGAGAGAGGGTAGGAGGAATCGTACAAACCGACCAAACTGTGTACGTTTTACCATCTCGTCGGGAAATTGAGTTTTATCGGCTTGCGCAGCGTTTGTTCCTTTTTTTTTTTTTTTTTTTTTTTTTTTAATTTTCCGACAGAAAAATCAAATACAATTCGGCCGGATGAGTAGAGACGTCGACACGACTCTGGTGACGAGCTTTTTTCATTGTGCGAATACCGAGCTTTAGAGGGGTTGAAAAAATGGTCCATTGGTTGAAAAATTCATATTTCATTTTTTAGAGGATGAAGTCGAATCTCTTCTTAATAGCGTTGGCTTAACTCCCTTCGCGTATCTGTCGGTAAGACTGGAGAGAGTTGTACGAGAGAAAACAACGAGTTAACCGAGGGGAGGGGAAAAAAAACGGGAGGGTTGTTCGTTAGCCAAAATCGAGAGAGAGCTTTATTATCAGGATACTCTTTTACAATGCAAATGGGACGAAAGAGGGAGCGAAGCGGTTCCAAAGAGTACCGAGTAAAACCTCTTTCTACCCGTATTTAAGGCGAAGCCCGGGCTCTACCTTCCACGACATCCCACCAATTAATTTCATTACCCCGAAGCGTCTATCTTCGTTTCTTGGACGATGGGGAGTCCAAACGGGGGTGGAAAAGGGTTGTAGCGCCGAGCAGCAGATCCGGTGGAAACACCGAATGGTAAATACAACTGGATCGCGCGGGCGCGCGATACAACGGCGATAAGTCAATTTGATTGGCCGCTGGCGGCTTCCAAATAACTAAAGCTTTCCCCCTGATGATCCTACTCGTGACTCGAAAACACAAACTCTTCAACCCTACCGACTCGATTCATTATTTTTTCAACGGGACGAACTTTTTCTCGTCCCAATCTATTTCTCAAACGAGACAAGCGGCTTTCAATATTGATCGCTAAAATGATACGTGATATATTTATTAAAAAAATGTAGACGCAATTTGTTAAATATTCTTCAAGCTCTCCTCGAAGAATATAAAAGTGCCTTGGGGCACCTCGGTGTAATAGAAACTGTCAATAATCGTTGCCCGAAGGGACATCGGAGATACCTGCTAAAAAAAAACATCGCCCCAGAAATGCGGAAGAATAAACGGCGAGTAGACAGGGACTAAAAAAAAAACACTATAGAAAAGAGAAAAAAAAAAAGAAAAAAACTTAAATTTCCATCAACGAAGGTTTCAGTAGAAAAACGTGACTCAATTTCACTGGAAAGGCCAACTCGCGGAAGCGCAGCTTTTCTCTGCCTTTAATAAGGGATATCCTTAATGGCACTCGACACTGCGGTTATCTCGGCTTTTATCTCTCACCCTGAAACGTAAAATTTCTCCCGCTACACTGTATTATACATATATATTCAAGAAACAGATGCGTGGATAAAATTATCCATTTTCATTCTTTCTTTTGTTCCTTAGTTTACGCTTTCGTCTGAGTCTCGGTCTTCTCGTTTGCATTTTTTTTCTTCTTATTCGCATTTTTTTTTGTCTCGTTTTGCATTTAAACGTGTAGTTGGCTTAATTTATACGGTACGTGCAGAGTAGATTGAGGGGGTACAGTTGTTGCGGCTTCGTATTACTAGCAAGCACTGTTCTCGTAAGCCAGCGAACGAAAGACGAGACGAGGCGCTTCCAAGTATGAATGACTCTCGGGCACCCCACAACGTCGGGCGAACTGCAACGAAACTTTCATCGTGGAAAAAAAAAAAAAAAAATTACCGGACGGGTCGTTATTCTCTCTTGGATATTCGCTGTTTCGCATCCCCGGTAGAGCGAGTTGCAATATTAGTCTGCGTCGTTCTACGAATTTTCTACAAAACCGAGATAAAAAAAAAAAAAGAAAAAGGTTCAATTCTGCAGGGACTTTTGGACTCTAGTTACAGCCACTGCGCTGCTGCATTTTCCCCTAGCGTGGCATAGGAAACTATTGCGTGGTTCCCGTTATCAGGAGACAAAGGAGACTTTACCTTGGAGCACAGCTACTGTCTCTGCGCTTCGGGACCATTTCTATTCGCGACAATCAGACGTCAGACATCAAAGCTTTTCACCGAGAGTTTACAAAGGAACTTTCGCGAGACGCTCTCCAGTTTCGCCAAATTGTTCTTATCCAAACGTTCTTTGTATTCAAGAAATAGAGACAATATTACGGTGCCCCCGTCCCGTTTCCCAACTCCTTCTATTTATCGGACGAATTGTTCGGTCCAGACATCGAGTATTCATGGGATACTTGACGCTTTCTGATCTTCAGACTACATTAAAGTCTAACTCGCTGTTTTTTTTTTTTTTTTTTTTTTTTTTTTTTTTCATTTTTAACCGCGACGAAAAGGGTTTGAGGGAGTAAGGTAGCCGAGTCTGCCCTTAGGAAGATCCCAACAGAAATTGTCTCTTGCTTTACGACGTTTTCAAGCCACTAACAAGGGTTCCCTTACACCCCGAAGCTCTTCGGGAGTTGTTCTTAAAGGTCGTCGCGAGCCTTTATAAATTTGCGAGTGAGAAAGCGAAAGAGTGCAGGGTGAGGTAACACAGCGACAAGAGTAGAAAGGGGTATAAGCGAAGCCAAGAGAGAGCGACACTTTCTAGTCTCAACCAAGTTCACGGGTATTATACTTGCGCGCTTTACGATTCCGGGTTGTCGTTGGAGCTCCGTAGTTCGAGCTGCAGACCAGTAACTGTACCTAAAACTCGAGTAGTTAGACGCCGCTGATACCGGAACTAACGTCAACGCGAAGACACTTTCTCCGGCTCTAAACCCCAACCTTCTGGTGCACCGAAGGCTCTGGCACCCAGCCGCTAATTTTATGGGGTTAGTTAACTCTCTCGCGAGAAGCTTATACGACCGAACAAGCAACGGCAGATAAGCGCCATTGGGGGTGCAACGTCTGCATTATACTGCGTCCATTATAATCCAACTGGAACATTGCTGAGGTGCGGTAGAAGGTAACGCGGATCACCATCGTGAATATGACGGACTTGGGTACGATATCCAATGGGATTTACGGAACTTGCATTACAACAAGCTGATCAGCTTCACGGCACGGATCTAATCTCCTGAATCGCACGGAAAGCTCATGAATCTTCTATGGTTGTATATACGAACTCGAGAACTATGGGTAGTTTCGTCCTTCCAAACGAGCAGCCATTCCAAGAGCTTTGTACAACCGTCTGCTTTTTTTTCGTGGTTTTCTCGGCGAGAAACGCCCAAGACATTGCGAGCTTTTCATCGGTTGCAATTTATCTGTTTTCTTTTCGGCAGTAAAGAAACCACTGTATGGAGAAAGAAAAACGTGTGCCGGAAGCTGCCAGGAGTTGTTTTTTTTTTCTTGCGGCATTGGGCCACCGGCAGCGCGTTAATCGAAAAAAATCTTTATCGCCCCGCGTCGTGTCGATGTCGTTATCGCACGCAATAGGCGCCTCGACATTGGCGATGGTTGTTAACGTAACTGGTTAAGAAATTTCTATAGGTATCCATCGTGGTTGTACGATGGATACCTATACATTCGCGAAACTGGGGGGGGGGGGGGGGCTATACTCCGAGGAAAAGGGAGTCGACGGTGAGGTAATGAAATTTAAAAGCACACCCTCTCTTGAAAGTTTGAGAACCTACGAACCTACACCCCGACACCCCATTAGCAATAAAGCAGGTGCCTCACCCTGCCTCTTGTATATATAACTATGTAGTTGCCATCGACCGTGGGTATTCCTTGTGCCCCTCGTTCGTCTGCACAGCAGCCTGAGTTTTGGCATCAACCCTTCAAACTCCGCTGCACCTGCCCAGGAACAATTTTTATTTTTCGACTCGTTTTCTTTTTTACACGCTAGTTAAACAGCTTTTTCTCGTTTTGTTGCGAAACATTGTGTATTCAACCGTCCGACGCAGAGTCTCGTAAATCTTTCAATTCGTTCGAAACATTTTTTTTGTGTTCGTTCCTTCATTTCAATTGCTTTCGGGAACGATACCATTCTCTCTTTCTTTCCTCCCCTCCTTTACGTATTCGCGAAGGAAACGAAGTAATGCGTACAAGATTGCGAAACAAAGGCACTGAATTTGAGAAGAGGGCTGAACGTGCGCTTGTAGGTACGTCTTGTCGAATCAGAATCAGTGTTGGTAAACGGAATTAAGCGAAGGCTTTTGCTTGCCTTTCCTCCTTCCCCCCTCACCCTTGTTCTCTCCGACCGCCGTCGATTATCCGACTTAAAGTTTGCACTCCTGGTTTTCGTGGAAAAGCTCCGGGTACAGCTAATTCGCCACCAGGAAAACTACCATCAACGCCCAGCTTCGTCGTCGTCGTCATGAGCCGCTAATGTCGTCATTCTCGGTTCTCCGGGCTCGTAGACTTTGGTCTCTCGCAAAGACCTGCGGGGACAGAGAGAGAAATAGTGGCGTAGCGAATAGGCACTATATATACCGGAGTTTAGGACCCGGGGGTAGAGCGAACGTTCGCTAATTTCCAAGACGGTTTACAACTTTTAATCGCACTTCTTCCACGAGGCTACGTCGCCGACTAACGAGGCATTGTCGCCGGGACTATACATCCTCGGCGACCCCCAGACTCGTCTATATCCCTTAACCCCCCCCCGCAGTCGTCTGTCCGTCCCTAAGAGGTCGCCAAGCAGCGTTAACATTGCGTCGAAAATTCGAGCTCCGAAAACAAGGAATTTTCACGTTCAACCCCCATTTTACGACAAATATCCCCGAATTATTGGAAAATCATGTAAAATTGCTTGAATCTCTTACAACGATGACAATGAACGCGGGGAACACCGATAAAAAGAAGACATCGCAAAAGATCCCTCAAAGAAAAATGCAAATGAAGGTCTAAGCGTTCCAGTCTGGACACTTTATAGTGGCCGTATAAAACTTGCGTTATCTACTTTTTTTTTTTTTCTTGCGCATCTAATAATGTAACATAGACGAAGGGCGTTCAAGGTGCTTGGATGTTCACCAGGTATTTTTAATCTACCGCCCTATGTAATACTTTAAATTTTACGGTTATGCAAGAGGAGCGGTCGTCAAGCTTTCTTTTTTTTTTTTTTTTCATTCTTCTTCGCAACGGTCTCGCTGATACTGATTTAGGTACTTTAATATCCTAAAGTGTTGCAACTGAGGGGTGGAGGGATTTTTAAGAGCGAGTTTACGGTCTCAGTAGGTAGCCACTGTAAGCCGGAAGTTTCCACGTGGCACGTGGCTTATTTCGATACTACGGGCGAGAGCCACGGCTCGTGCTTGCACAATTTTTACGGTCCTGGATGAGATGCCACGTCGTGACGTGTTTTTTCGCTCGCCGGATATAAATTCTGTCCAGTCACCTCCCAGCATCTTGAGACGTTTTTTTTTTTTTTTTTTTTTTTTTTCCCCTCGAAGAAACGCTGTTTTTAAAGGACCCGAACGAAAAAAGGACTCATTGTTGGGTTGGTCCTTGACTCTGGTACTTTCTTCATGTATGCCTTTCCTACGGACTTCTTTACGCGGTAAGGAATGATTTTTTGTTTATGGAACAACGAACTTTGACCAAACGGATACACGCATCCGTTCAATTTTCTTTTCTCGAACTCCGTTTTTTTGCGGCGAAATTTTAATACATCTCGTCGTCGCTCATTTCGCGTCTGCCCTCGTCGTTCTCGTGTTTTATTTTGTCATTTTTTTTCGTCCCCATTCTCTCGCAGAGCGGAGACAAAGAAAGGGCTTCTTTTCGAAGTCTGTAAACACTTCGTTATTTACGTGACAGTGGATAGCGAGTGAGAAAGCGAGGGTGAATGCCATTTATGCGCGGAACTCTATATAGGACCCCGCATTCGCATGCAAATTGTCGTGGAACTCACTCACTCTCTTTCTCTCGATCTCTTTCTCTTCTTTTCTTACTCTTCGTCTTCCTTCTCTCGCGTTAATACGAGAGATATGCAAATGCCACTAATTACTGGTAGCGGCAAGAGGCTTACATGAATGGTACTTCTTCCTTTTTGGCTTCGAGTCCTTACAAACCTTCCCTCCTTTCTCTCTCCCCCTCCCTCCTTTACTCTTTCATTTATTCGCGGCAGACTTTACGCTTTTGCGAACGAGTTGGCATTTCGCAAGTTTCATCTTCTCCCCTCCTTCCCCTTCGCATCTCTCATCATCCATTGCTGACTTTTCCAGCACACTCTGCCGCGGCGAGATAACTAACACCTTCTAACGGCTTCGTTCGTCGAGAATCGCGAGCCGGCGTTCGTGGCGTTACCTACAGTTTACGTATTCACGGTCCTAGTAAAGGGGTTCCTATGCCTCTCAATTCGTAGGCAAGAAGCCCAAGAAGAAGATTGTTATCCGTCGTAAGTGTACCTCTAAACCGGCGAAGGCCCACGCTGTGGCGCTTTCTTGCGCTCTCGACTTTAAGAGTCTCTCAGACACCCTGACTTTCGCTCCAACACTCTAAAAGCGTCGTTTCCATACTCTCGCGAAGGTCGAAGGTTGCAAGAATATAACCCGCCAGGAGTTATCGACGCTTGGCATCCGGAGAAGAGATTCTAACCGCGTGCCAAAAAACATCTCCGTGCATCACGATTTATCCTGAATACAGCGCACAGAAGCGTGGAAGGTATCTCCATATTAAGGGGTTTCGGCGTGCAGAAGAATTATTGCACTCAGGTGGATCGCCGTGACAGGATAAGGAAAAAAAAATTATAAATGGCGCGCGGGACTATCGCGGCAATTGGATCGCAGATGCAGATCTTGCGTCCATTATGTCGTATTGAGCCTAACAAATGGGCTTATTGCGCAATGCAAAAGCGCACCGATACTTGTCCATAAATATCGGCAAATCTTTCTTATACATAGAGAAATCTTACTAAATTTATCCTTTTACTAACTTTCACAGTCAAGAAAGTAGGTACGCGTTGCTCTCAAAATTCAACATTTTACCATTATCGATAGAAAAAAATATTCAAATAAATAAATATTGAAAATAAATTTAAATGCATTATATTATGTATATTTTATACGTTATTATTACATTTAAACAAATTTTTTTGCATTTCGTATAAATTCTCAATAATCAATGGACGCCAAGTTGCGAATTTACGAAAATTAGAAACAAAATAACATCATTTAATTTATTGCGCGTAAAAAAATCGAGATAAATTCCATGATTCAGGAATGAAGTATGCGCTACTACTATACTTACCCCAACCTACGAGAGATCTCGGCATCCGAGAAATTATGAGGCCAATACACCGCAGCGAATTCGCGAGAGATGAGTGTGGAGGGCAAAAAAAAAAAAAAAAAAAAAAAAAAAATGAATTCTATCTCGCAATGAGATCCGAGCTCGTGATGCTTTGGGGGGTTCCAGAAGATCCTGTGGTTATTACAAGGCTATAATGAGACAGAGGGAAACGAGAGATGGCAAGGAGAAAAAAAAAGTCAGTGGATTTCTATGAGGGTTTCGGGTGAGTATATGACCATAGATGTTGGCCATCTTTAGATAAGAGGACCCCGAGAGTCGAGAACCGGACGTAGCACAACGGTGGTTGCGTCGACGGCGTCGAACCTCGCTTGCGGTCAGTCGGGGTCGGACCAAATTAGGAGGGACTATTTTCATTACGTACCGTTTTCCCTTCCCTCACCTACTCCCCAGTTCCATCCTATATATCGTCTTCCCTATGGTCCCAAACACCCCCTCGCGATCTAACGAGAAACATCCCCGCTGCTTGGGCCGATGTAGAGGGTGGAGATATGTATGTGTGTTCTCCATCCTGTGACTCCTCTTCTGTACGTACGGGTGGTAAGGGATTCACTGCTTTCCCTCCGTTAGGCATCAAGAGAAGGAGAGATACAATATTCTCCCCCTTTTCTCCGTAGACGGGAGACGTACATCTCCAGACTTAGGGGTCGTTTCACGCTCTGAAACATACTTTTTTTCTCACTACCACGATTTTTCTTTTTCCCTTCCTTTTTTTTCCGTTTCTTTTTTTTTTTGTTTATTTTTTGTTTTTTTTTGTGCCTAACCTTGGCTTTGCCGAAGACTGTTGCGCACGGAATAATATCAGGTACAAAGAAAGTTCTTTCTTAGCGTAGGGTTTGAAAGACTACCGGTAAAAGACGCGTCACGAATCACAAAGGTTAGAGGGGGTTTGGGGCTATTCTCGGTGAGTGCGCTATGCTCTACCGATGACTCCTTTGATCGTAATCCACGGTATGCTCGTATATATTTCAAGATATATGGTAAAGCTTCTGAGAGAGAAGCACCTCCGGCGATTTCATCGTCGTGGTGGGATTAATCAATGTTGCCATCTGCTCGTAACCCGCGCTCACTGAATTCCGCGGATGTACACTTGGCTCACGTATAGATATATCATTCGCGATCTTCACAAGCTTCTGCGGCTCGAAACTCCCGGGTTTTATGCTCTCGCACACGACGCTTTATCGCGATTTCATCTGAGCACGTGAATCCGTCGAATCTCTTTTACCGTCGATCGATATCAACCTGTCATCGGTGCACCGGATATCTTGTCGCGGAAACTCTCGACGATGCGGAATTTTCAAGGATTCGAGAGTAGAGGATAGACGCACGCGAACTTGTCGCTTTCAGGACGATAGATAATTTCTCGATCGAAGAATCTCGATAAGGCAGATTCTGACAATCATTGATAAATCGCGATTTCACCCGATCGAACGAATCGAGATTACGGAACCGATCGACCGGTTTTTCATTTACCGATCACGAAAAATTGAAATATTGAGAAGGGTAAATCTTTAATTGAAATCTTGAATTTCTTGTCGAAATAAATGAAAAATTGCAGATTAATTATACATTTTATCTTAATTCCAATGTGTGTGTAATATGTCACGTATATATTTAAATAACACAGAGGACATAAGGAAAGATAATTTCATATAACCGGGTTACCTGATTTTATACTCAAATGCCATCTCGATAAGATTCAAGTAAATAAATTTAAATTTTTATAAATAATAGCTATTATACTTGGATTATTATTCAAGTAAATCAGCTTAATCCATTTTTTCTCGTTTAAATTCTCAAAGCCGCTCAATGGACGCATTAATATTTGTATTATATCGCCTTTATGATTTTTATCCGCGAATTTTTTTTTTTATTTATACGAAGGCACCGAGATACGGGTTCTTGAACCGCGAAATGTTTTTTTTTTCGTTGCACACTCGTGAATTACTCGCGTCGCGTTTACAAGTAGTATACATACTATATAATGCATTAAACGGCAGGGCATTCCATATCGTCGTTTATAAAGAGTATACGCAGTGAAATTCGTTGGTCCAATTCCACGCGGGTCTCGTGCACTGACACGTTGAGAAACGGGGGAGGACTTGAATATTGCGTAACCGGTCTTTCTCTTCTGCTGATTTCGCCACGGCGGTGATTCGTTCGTATGGTATACATATACATGTATGTATAAGTATATAGGTACGTACGAACCGAACGATTCGCGCGTTTCGTACGTATAAGTCGGCGGGGAAGTAATTTGTATTTGGCACGGACCCGACGGTTCCCCGGACGGACTGAGACGGAGAAATAAAAATTTACGTGTGTGAGAGCTTCTCTCGCTCTTTCTCCCTTTCAAGATCGTGGGTGTTGCGAAACGATCTTCGTAATCGAGGCATGATTTATTACGGTCGGACGAGATGGGCCGTAAAGATAGCGTGTCCCAACCCCGAGCGCCCATCGCCGAGACTTCGGCGTCGGAGTTAATTGTAAACGCGCTCGCGGACGAGATAGATAGAAAAAAAAAAGGGGGAGAAATTCGCTACCAGCTCGCAACCCCGAGGAAAAAAAAAAAAAAAAAAAAAAGAATCGCCGCGATTGAGAAGCGGTAAGAAAGAAATTCTCGTATTCGTCGGGAGCGCGGAACGGGAAGAGCGAGACGCGGAAACGTGAGTGCGACGATTATCTTTGAAGCCTATGCGCGCTTCTAACTCCTCGAGAATTTTTTCAAGGTTTCCAACACTCCTCTTTCCAATGCCCCTTGAATTGAAATTACAATATCAACTGTCGCCCTCCTCTGGTTTTTTTTTTTTTTTTTTGCCAAGATTTTCTTTAACCGCAGATTAATTAAATGCGTTCTCAAATATTGACTGAGCTCCGATGAATTTTTTTTTATCAAGGATTTCGCCGAGGGAAAACGCCGGAAATAATTTAATCTTTCATCGGCGCCTTCTGCATATCAACCCAATAAATTGCCTTTTCATTTACTAAATAAATAAACCTTTAATTTAAATTTAAAAAAAAAGTGTGTGTTTTTTTTTTTTTTTTAATTTTTCGTTTGAAAAATGTTACAAAATTTTTTCGGAAAAAATGGTCGTCTCTTTACGTATCTCACCCCGTATAGTCGAGCGCTGTGTGTAGGCTGCTGATATGAGCGAAATCTGTCTGGTAGTCGGGAGGTAGGGAGGGCGTCGTGATACATGACCAACCGCGCATAATAATATCAGAGAGGACAGCGTCGGTCGGGTGGAGGGCAAGATATAGTGAAGTGGAAGTCGCGTATGGGTAGAATGTGCAGAGTCTGGATACATGTATACATTGAGAGAGAGTGGCGTGGGTCGTGTGGTGTGGCGGCCAGTCGGACCCGCCAGACAGGGAGTGCCACTCCAAACGAACCGAAGCCTATAGTCACTATATGCCATCAGGCAGGAGAGGCAACGTAACTCTTGTCCTCTCTCCCGAAGCTCTCTTGTCCCTCTCTCGTACCTTCTATTCACGTTTATATTACCGTCTACTGTTACAATCCATCTCACTTTTGCTTCCTCGTGGCCACAGGAGCTATTCACTTCTCACGTGCGTTAGAGTTTCATGCTCTCGTGCTTTTCACTCCCAGCAAACAGCAGCCACTGCCACAAGCTTTCCTCCCTAATTGATTGCTAATGCGTAATTTACTGCGGCTGCTTATTCAGCTATGCGAACATACTGTACAATATATTCATGCAATATGCAATAACTCCGCTGGATGCAGAAAGCGACAATCCTAACAGAAATTTAACGAGCGGACGAAAGAACTAAGCGAAAAAAAAAAGATTAAAAACGGGTTTATATAAATAACTAACCAAATGAAAAAAAAAATAACAAACTTGCATCGAATTTTTATCGAGTTTCGTACGAACCTCCAGCCTTTTATTCTTTCGAGAGTATATATTTTTTCTTTCTTGCGGTCGATAGACTATGCAAATCGCAATTAAAAGAATTCGCGCGGAAGGACGAAACGATGGAATATTCGTTTCGTAATTGGGAGGGTGGGTGGGTTGCGGGGAGGTTGCGGAGGTCCTCGAAAGTGCCTCATCTCGTTCATGGAATGAGAAGAGATACCGATGGAGTGGGGAGTTGGGAAATAAGTTGAGCGAATGGGAATAGCGGGGTTCACTGATTAATCACGACTGAATAAGCAAAAACGCGAGGGAATTTTCTTTTTTTCCATACCGTCGAGAAGGTTGGATTTAGCACTGTCGATCGGATACGCACTCTCCTCGATCCGGCGTTAAAATGGGTCACGCATTTTTGTGTTTACATATTTAGTTTGATGGTGCGTTAGAAAGTACGGAGTTTTTTTTTTTTTTTTTTTTTTTTTTTTTTTCTTACGACAATTTCTTCTGACCCCGACGAACGACGAGACACGCGATTATTACTACTCCGCCGGGTTTAAACCTTCGGGGAATAAACGAATCGTTTGGTAGCCGCGCGATGCTTCTCGTTCGCCACGCCAATTAATCGAGCCAAGGAGCCGCGACAAGAGTGTCCTGAGAACACAGACAAACTTCAACGTTACGCGCGGCGTTCTATTAAACGTGTGTGTGTATGTGCGTGTGTGTGTGTGTGTGTTTGCGCAGAGAGAGAATCCCCCCCCCCCCCGGTAAAACGTGCCTTCTATTTATTCGCATATTTTACAGCACGCACTTCGAGTAGGTTGTTAGCGAGAAATAATTATCACGTCGAGGTATTTGCTCTCCCCGGTGCCTTCACATTGTAGGATAACTCGCGACGTCGGCAAGTACATCGAACGCTTGTCCGCGATTGCGTCTAGCAAACCCGAGGCGAATTGAGTCGTTATAATTGCGAGAGATCGAGAGCTTCGACCGACTATATTGTATTTTACTCGTGATTTACAGTAGAAATTTCTTATGTTCGCGCTTCTCGGTTCGTAGAAATCGAAGATTCAAAGACCACGTGGTACAAACCACTCTATGGATATTCGTTGTTTTATTTATCCCGTTTTTAATTATTCTGACGGTAATTTTTTTTATTATTTTTCGTTCGGTAGTAGAGATAAAATATTAATCCCTCAGTTTACCAATTCAA
The DNA here is from genome assembly GCA_963971235.1 of Cryptus armator. Lineage (NCBI taxonomy): Eukaryota > Metazoa > Arthropoda > Insecta > Hymenoptera > Ichneumonidae > Cryptus > Cryptus armator. The sequence continues at coordinate 27,511,035 of OZ020233.1, forward strand.
ATTGAATTCGCGGCAAAAAAGATTTGCCTTGAAATTCTGAGAAAATTCATAGTGGAATTTCGTTTACAGAACACAAAAAAATTAATTATCAACTTCCATATAAAAATCATTCGCGTGCGGAGAGTTAATAAGGAGTTTTTACGAAGTGTTAATATTTATTTTAACATTCAACGGTGGGGACAAAAATGAGACGAAAAATCCCTTCGGAGGACGAAAAACTTTGGGACGAGTTAAGTTTTAAAAAGTTTGACTCTACCGCACGTCTATATCGCTATATCCACGAACCGCAGCAGGACGAAACGAGATCGTATAGTTTGGCGAACTCGATACTCTACATATTTCTTAATGTTTCATTTCTCGCTTTTTTCTTTCCGTCTCAATCCGCTGAACGCTTTCGCTAAAATTCCACGAACAAAAATGAAAAAAAAAAAAAAAGAAACACAAAAATTCGCGACTGTTGGAGTTTGTACAGTCGTAGCTCTCGAAGGAGTCGAGCGCACGCGTGCAATGGCATTAACCGTCCGCCAAGGATATTTATTATCCTTCGTCACGCAATCGTGGCCCTGCGGTATCTCGGACGAGGTGTGCGCAGAGCGTTTGTATCAGCGATAATACCTGAAGAACGAGAGGACACGGGGGGGTATCTATAGATCGCTTAAAGAAACTTTGCTTAACTGTGCCGCAAGGAACGCTCTCGGTTGAACCGATAAATCCTCGCGACGCTGTCGGATGACCTTAAAAGTGAATTCCTACGGTTCTAGTTTAATAGCCTCCGGTGAACAATTAGTAGGAGCCGCGAGAGCATAGGTGCGGTGATAGATAAACACGTAAAATTAACATGTAACGTTGATTCTCCCCTTTCTTAGGTGTTTCCAAAATAACAAGAGCTTTGAATAGAAAAAAAATGTATAGTAACTAAAAATTTGATTTTTTTCGATCTTTGAGAACAATGACTTATTTTTATCATTATTACTGCAAGTTTCTAGCATTTGTGTAAAAAAACATCGTAAGTTCGGAAATTGTTTCGGAGCAACAAATAGATCGAGAGTTACGATACCGCGTGTCTATGAGCAGCTGTCTTGAAATTTCCAATTCACGAGTCTCTATTAGCGGTACAACGACGGCGATCGTCGTAGATAGGAGCGGTACCTGGTCTCTGGTACACCGTAACAACAAGGTTCGTCGTAAAGAACCTGAATAAAAACCACCCTGGACACAAGTACAGCCGCGTTTGCGCTATATAATACGGTGTATTACCTGCTCGAGATATACTACAAGTTGCAATAGATGAGATACATAAATTTCTCTAATGGTTACGAATGGCAGGAAGTGGCCAGGACGTGGGAGAGATTTAACGTCCCAGGGGCTTTAATCTTTTCTCTCCTCTCGCTGGTGAACGCGAACACGCGTCGCCGAGACTGGGGCTTATTTCGTTCTCGAAAGAAACGACCTCTCTTTCCAGTACGTGCAATCGAGCGGTCTTTCTGCTCGGAGGAGATGCATCTGCCTCGTGAATGTGCAGTTTGCAATTTGCTCAAACGAGAGAGCGTCCCCCTCCCCCGCGCACTCCTCTGACTTGTAGTCTTCCGCCGATTAACCGAAGCGGCGTGAAGATCGTCGCATCTGGTTTACGTGTAACGCCCGAGAGTCTCCTCCCGACTATATACGGCAGAAGGCGTTCCCTGATTTCCAACCTCTTCGCTCCATGAAGAAAGACCTCGATTCATCCTCAATTTTTATCATAAACAGACTATTTGATATTTGACATGAGAAAAAAATATCTTTTAGTTTCCAAAAAAAAAAAAAAAAATGGATGCGATGTTCAAACTTTTATTTTCTCGATCGAAACTCGTTTAGCAATTTATTAAAAAAAAATTGTTAAATTATTAATTCAAAAAAATATATAACACGTAACAAAAATATTCAATGTTTTTTTATTTTTTTGTTTCAGGTGAGTAAATGGAAAACAACCTGTCCACTCGATACAGTCCCGAAGCAATGCAAGTGAGTTACTTCCCAGAAAATTAAATGTTATTCAATACTCGTTGCAATCTTTGAAAAAAAAAAAAAAAAAAAATCTCAACTCGCCTCCGTTTGGGTTACAAAAAACGATAAAATCGCGTTAATCAGTAATTTCCACTGCAACGATAAATAGTCAAGTTTAATCCTAACGCTGTATCGACGCGATCCCCTTGAGCGCGAAACATTGGAAATATCTCCGGTTTGCCAATATAGGGAAGCCGAGCGGAAGATCCTCGCTTCTCCGTCGCGATACTCCTTTTCCTATAGATAGTATGTCGCGAAGTTATATATCAGAGAAGCGAACCAAAACCGAACGGTCGACCGCTCGAACGCACTGGTTTACTCGTCTCTGGAGATGCGGTCGCAGCCGGTTCGACGAGAAAAAGTCGTCCCGTCCACACGCGTCCTCCTTGTCGTCCTCGTCGTCTTGGTACTCGACCAGTCGGATAGAGGATCTCTCAGGTGAGTTCAGGAAGTCGCTTGACAACAAGCCGATAGAGATTGGATTCTCAGACTCTCGGCGGCTGCGAGGAGGTTGTGGTACAACAGCTCGAGACTGCGTTTGCGATTACAGATCGATGGGGGGGGGGGGGGGGGGGGACACTTATTAATTAGTTAGCGCTCGGTGCGATTCGTTATCTCGATTAAAATTAATAATCATTTTCGATACACGTGCAGCGCGTTGCATAATCGAAAAAAAAATTCATTACTGCTTTCGCGATTGAAAAATGAGGACATTTTTCCTTTGAATGCTCGTAACCGCATGAAGAAAAAAATATATATCCATGATAAATGCAAAAAAATAATGTATGCAAGTATAATGATATATTATATTTTTTGGCGGGTATGACGAACGTCCGATTTTCGTCGACTATGAAGCAGCGTGTTGCAGTAACTCTTACATTGTGGGATTACATCGTTTGTTGTTAAAATATAGATTATCGCCCTCCGATATACGGGTTCTCTCGAGAATAAACTATAACTCTCTGAAATCGCGTCGAATGCAACGTGGAAGCCGAGGTGGAAGCGCACCGACCGAATTTATGTAACTCGATTAAACGGGTTTATGACGGTCGTCTCGTTAAGAGACGAAATAACGATCGTGTGTTCGTGTATTAACACTGCTCGGAATCGAGCGCAGGGCTCTCGTAGGGTATATCTTGAAGGGTATAATTGGCTGTATGAACTGTGTACCAAGCCAACGGAAGAAGCACGGGGGGTTGGGGAGGGAAAGACGAGAGCGGCAAGTCCGTCGGGTAAACGAAGAGTAAAGGGACGTCGAAGTGGAAAGGAGTTGGGGAGTAATCACGGCGCACTCGAGAGTAAACATTAAACGGTGGCTGTTGGGGTGCAGAGAGGTCCACGTGCCTCGAAGCCGCGGGAACAGCCCTTCCTTCTCTCTACTCTATTACCGAATCTGCGAATTTAGATCGGTCGTTAAAGATCTTTTCCTCGAGAAAAGAAATTTCTCCCCATTTTCTTTCGTGAATCTAATGGCCGCGGGAGAGGCTGCGATTGAGATAGAACTCGAAGTTTTGCTGCAAGAATAGAATGAATCTTGAGGTTGGAGAAGTGGTGTGGGGCAAAATGGGATTTCATCCCCTTCTGCGGGCGATAAGAAAAAACCGCGCGGTAGCGCGACGAGAAACGACGCCGTGATGCCACAACGTTGTTCGGTCGATTCTTTCGACTCTCAGTTGGACAACGAACGAATCGTGGGTGGAAGCGGCAAAAGCAATGAGAGCGACGCGAGGGAATGGAGAGCGGTGAGATCGTCTGCTCTCTGGCGCGGCTGATGCTGGTAAAACGAACAATCGTTAAAGCTCAGCTGCAAATCGCGCGCGTACACACGTACACATGGTCGCGGCTCGCAGTTTACGACGGAACGACCGCTCGCGCCGTAACTCACGTGGGGCCAATTATTGCAATACCTTTTTTTTCTCTTTTTTTTTTTTTTACGTTCGGTTATTTCGCAAAGGCACCGGATACGTGGAACACCGACGGGAGGTGCGGCCGAAATACCGTACGCTCAGTTGCGGGATCTCCACGAGAGTTTTAAAACACGCAATCGTTCTTCATTCATGCGGTGGGATGTCGGTATTTTGGCTCTGAGTAGTTGAGAACAAAAGATTTGCGGCTTCCATGAGCCTTCGTAAGCGGAAAAAAACATTATTCAGTGGATGAAGAACATTTTTTTAAAAAACAACAAACAAAATAAAAAAAGTCTGTTCACTTAAAATTCAAACCTAAAGTTGTGTTCTAATTATAGACTGAAGTTAATTTACACTTCGATTTATCGGCCCTTAGAGACGGAACCATATTTTACCCCGGGGTGCGAAAAAAAAAAAAAAAAAACGAGAATCGTATTTTCGAGAATAAACAGCAAAGATTTTGTGTTTCAACGCCAAGTTTCAATGAAGCGCGATGTTTATCCACTTCACTTTTCGGCGTTTCGCTTCCGCGCGACGTCTTGTATAGAACTTCAGCCGGGAACTTCTGCCCCGCAACAACGGTGCTAAAAATATATATCGCGTGTTTCGGCTCTCTGTATTCGAGGGATGCAAGAGGCACGGGGGAGAGGGACGGTCGCGCACAGTGCAAACCCACAAGTACGAGAGCTTCGTTAGTCCGGTGATGCGTACAACGCGTGCTTCAAGCCTTACGTATACCGTGCGCACAGAAACCCGGGGTCAAAGAATCGGCATGCGTGCCAAGTATCTATACCGTGCAAATGGTCGTCGTCTATGCATGCGTAGTTCGTGATCGCAGTCGAGAGGGACATTATACATGTTCTTCACTCGGTATGTATATCGGCTGAGTACATCGCCCTTTTCCCCCAATCATCGCCGGCGCCGTGAACTATACGCAGCAGGAATACCGATATATCGGTATTGCATGGTCCTCATTGGTTTTTAAAGAGCAGACGTCGAAAACAAAAAAAAAAAAAAAGCTGCATCCGAAGTTCCAATACAGAGCGTGCAACGGAGACACAGAATCCATCGGATATATTTGTCTGCGAGCTCTCGTTTCTCGGACATCGAATGAAATTCCTTTCCTATATCGGACGAACGAGGCGATGCGCTAAAAGCTCCTGAATTCCGCGCACGATGCGTCGCTAGCTCAGCGTAAAGCGGATAATCCAATTTCCAAGATAATTGACCCTCAACCTCCCGCGTTCCTCGTCGCCGATATAATCACGTTTAGCAAAATATTCGGTTGGAACGTTTTTAAAAAAGAAGAAAAATCGTCGGAGACCGAGCAACATTTCGGGGTGAGCTTCTGGAATTTTTTTTTTTTTTTTTTTTTTTTACGGACGTTCAAGAGTTTACGCTGTTAAAACGCTTTTGCTACCGGATTCCACGGGGGTAATATCAGATACCCTCACGATTTATGGAACGTACCCCGTGGAACAAGTCTCGTCCTTCCCGTCCCCCACCCCCTTGTGCTTGTGTACTCTGTGTCTCTCGGCACCTGATCGTCGCGTCTTTTTTTCTTCACCTTCCCTTCCGCCCAATTTTTTAATAGCTCCCGCACGCGCGCGGTTAGAACGGGACGAATAAAAGTTTCGAGCGCCGGTGAATTTTTCTTTTTCCCCTCTTAGTTTTCATAATGCAGCGAAGGAATTTCTTTTATCGCGCTTTTCTCAGTCTCGACAGCCAGTTTGGCTCTCTGTGAATCCTTCTCGTTACATTCGTGTGCCGCGTGCGCGCCGAGCGCGGAGTTGATGCTCGTCACGGAGCGCGAAAGCTTCCTTTCATCTCTCTCTATTTTTTTTTTCTCGGTACGAAACAGGGTAGTAAAGTTAACGCCGTCGTAGCTGAGCTTTACGGTCACGTTTATGCGAAGCGCGGATCGTAGGCGGATTCGGACGGACTAGGCGCGGCTCGGATTCGTTTCTCATTCTCACTGGCTACACGGCGATGAAACGCTTTTGCACCACTGTGCACACCCACCCTCGCAAAATTTCTTATTTCTTTTGGATTTTTTTCTATTCTTTTTTTTTCGTTCAAAGTTTCATGCTTGACTCCGAACGTTTTTTTCGCTCTCCGTGTTGCGTGACTCGGCGAGAAAAAAAAATCACAAACCGCGAAGCGACGGCGAACTGACAACGAAAAACAACGAATCCGACTCTACACGAAGACATTGCTAATTTTAGGCCCGCTACGTTGTGATCTTCAATCAAAAACTTCACAACGCAAACATAATTTTTGAATAATTACCAAAAACTTTGTTTCTGCATTCTCGATTTTTTTTACCGTATAATTCTTATAATCCGAGTCGCGACGTAAAATCCTATCTTCGAAAAGGAATTACGAACATTTCGTCGCCTGAATGACAAAAAATTATATTTTTTCGAATCGGAATATTCGTTTTTCGTATATATTTTTATAATATTTTTTTAACTGAGGTAATTATTGTAAATATCACAGCTCTTAAAGTTTAATAATCCGAGTCTGGATTCCCAAGATCTTTGACGATCCATCAAACAGCTTTGCCTCGAATCCGAGTAGCAACGAAACTTGTCATCGCTTCAAGAGTAACGCGATATACAAAAGCAAAAGGTTTGAAGAAGCCTTTCCCCGATTTTACATTCGAGAAAGAGTGACGACATTGGTTTTTATGCGAGCAATAATGTCGCCGGATGGCGGGGTCGTAATGCTGCAACACATATATCTCTCGGCTGCGCGATATACTGGGTACGAAAACGTTTGGTTGATACCGAGCGATTCCGCGCTGTGCTTGCGCCTTCTATCCGATATTATTTTGCCGATTCACGCCACTTGCTCGAAGAATTTTTAGCACCCGTCATAGGGGTGAAAAAAAAATGTAGCATTGGATAAGCGAGCAGAGGGAGAAGGAGAGTAAAGCTTGGCGCAAGCAATATTCTTTATCACCGGCGCGAGCGCAGGGTGCCTCAATGGTGTAGTACACTGTACAGCATACACATTCATATATAAAGACGTGTATAACGTCGGTGGCGTTTCTACTGAACCGTCCGGACTCTCGCAAAACGCAACGTCGCAATTTTACGGTCGGATTATTGCCAACCGCTCTGGCTGGGCGACGTATCCCTCGAAGCAGCAGAACTCGCGATATGGGAACCCAGACTCCGGATCCGTGTTCTACTGTGTGCGTTGGTTACTCTCTCTCTCTCTCTCTCTCTCTCTCTCTCTCTCTCTCTCTCTCTCTCCCTTCTCTCGACACAAGTTGAGTACAATATACAGTACGACAGACCTTACACCAAACCTGCACACCCGTGAAACAACGGCGGTGTATACCGTACTATAAACGTTGTGTCCCGTGTTGCATTTCAAACCGCAAAATTGGAAGGACCCCCACAGCCCCAGTATATCTTCGTCTCTTAAGGTTGGATACACCTTGCGTATCCAAGAAGCACAGTCTCCCTTTTTACCTTTCTCTAGTAATAACATCGAAGCTTAGCACTTTTCCTTCTTTCGTGTTCTTTATATAACTTTTACTTCCCCGAATAAACTTGTGGCAAAATCCCCTTTGCCTTTTTGAACCTTTATCTTTCGTCTACGTGACAATATCCGATTCCGGCGGGACAATGGTTTCGAAAAAGTTTATGCTCTTGTAGAATTTTCACCAAGTTCCAGCGAATATCGTACCGAGCAGAAAAAGATACGTGTCGTTTATCTTCGAAAACATTGAAAACAGTTTTTTGGTATTTTTCCGAGAAAATGTTCTTATTGAAAGTTCATTGTAAAGGTCCAGTCTGCAAGAATTCCAGAAGTTCTTCTGTAGTTATTCTTGCACCAGACACTTTCGCTTGTTACAGTAGAATCAACTTTTATGCGATGTCTGTTCAATTCATACCGTAACTACTAATATTTCTGAGTGCAACCAAGTGCTTTAAACAACCAGCTTCGGCCCGTTAACAAGTAGAATTGTTATTATTATAAACTTGCATAAAAAATCGGTGAATACCAAACATTATTGATAGACCTTTCATTGCCCAAAGAACTCATTTTTCCGGATTTCTCTTTATGGATGTTCCTCCTTCAAAGTTCCTGCAGCCCGAATAGATAGTGTAGATGATACCCTATACCCCTTTAGTAACCGTGTGCTTCAGCGCATCCTTTGAACTGCCGGCTGCCCGGACATCCGTTCGCCACAGTTCCACTAGCAACTTCTCTATGTTTGCCCGATTAGCACAGGTCGTAACTACTGAAATGTCTGATGCTCGAATCCTGCCACTCGCACACTTCGCTTCGCCCAACCATCCCGCACCATAAAGCCTCCTGGCGTTCGCCACGATCTGTCCGATCGTGTCGAGTGGTTAGCGCACCGTGCATCCTCATTGGAGTCCCGCGATTGTATGCAACTCGCATTAGTCACGATCGATTCTCGTATACCACAGTCTACCCACATAGCAGCGTGTACTATCATCGGCATCAGAGACGTCGCACGATCCTCATTCTGCCATTGGGTTTATATCGATCTTCGAAGTACACCAAAAGCCTGTATGTAACTATAGCGCGAAAGAGCCCTCGGAGTGTCGAGGCTAAATTAATTCGCGTGTAAAGCTCTTGGATTAACATTTCCGTTTAATCCCAGCATGGCGCGACAAATCTGTCCATCTCCTTTCCGTTCCCATCTTTCACCTCTGTGGTACGCTCTCGTTCCCTCGGTACTTTCATTGTCTCTCGCTTCAGCTGCGATCTCTCGCTTCGCTTCTACTCCATTCTCAATCTTCAGCTCACCTCGTCAGTTCTCCGGGACACATGGCACTCCTTGTCTGTCGGAATGAATACTTAATTCCTCGCTTCTCGACTGACTCTCGTCTCACAGGAGATGGCCTCCTCCTCCTCCTCCTCTATCTATGCGTGTATATATATTACGATGTACCTAACTCTATACGAGAAAGGATCCGCATAAGGAGGAATAAATATGAAGGCCTCGGCAGCGCGCGGGCTCAGCCCATGCCAGACACGGCGAAGTCGCTAGCAGGGGGTTTATGTATCTTAATAGTAATCCACCGACAACATCTGCGCTCGTGTCTCCTCTCTATCCCTCGCGTCTTATGATGTGTAGCTTCTGCCTTTTCGCTCGCGCGGTTTGGTACCCTTCCTTCTTTCCCCTTTGGCTTCTCCCCTTCTCACCTTCCTCGTCTTTCGCGATCTTTCAAGGTCGAGCATCCGGACTAACGCCCATCCGGCGATCCGTGTTGTCTCAGTACGCAATTTCGCGAAACGTTATTCCCCAGACGAATCACCACCCCGGTTTATTCCTACAGTAGATTTCCCTTCGATCGCGAAATAAAGAGCTCTGCACAATGATTCTTTTTTCTTCGGTCCTTAACACTTTTTCTTTTGTTAAGCGGAGATATCGGGAGGTAAAATGCACAGTGATTAGAAATGCGAATTTCATTGGCACAGGAAATCGACGTAGAAAACGATGGATATTAGAATGAATGAAGTTCAGATGATTTACTGCAGAAATAAACGTTTGCGAAGCTTCGACGAAGATTGAAGTCCCTTTTTGCATTCGTTCGACGGAAAGTAATGGAAAAAAAAAAAAAATAATAATAATAATAATCAATTGGAACGAAGCGAAGGGAAAAAAGCTCGATGCGCCCTTCAAACTTTATTTATTTTTTTCTCATTGCTCATCGACGGGAGAGCGGATGGAAGGAGGCGGAAAAATATTTCAAACGACGTAGCATCCGCTCAGCGTAGATTAAAAATATTTAAGGGTGGATTAAGGGTCGCAATTATAACTGCTTCGATAGGTACTGTCGCGAAAGCCCTCGAAGGGAAAGGGATTCGCTGGTTCTCCGTTTTCTCGGAAACTCCGATATCCTCCAGCTATTGCATTACAGTTTTTTTTTACCTCTCAATCCGTTCGTCGCTACCGCGACGAGTTACGAGTACAAATGGTGCTCTGCGCACAGCAATAAAAAAAAAATGACAACGAGGCAAATCGGAAGTTTGCGACATATCGAGACGAAAAGTTTCGTCGCTGCGGACAAATTTCACGATTCTCGTTTTCCTGACCCCCCGAGGGACATCGCTTGGTTCAATTTCCACCCTCCATATAATTGAAAAAAAAAAAAAGAAAAAAAGTTCTTCGAGCGCATCTCGAGATTCCCAGGACCCCGGATCGTCCGACCACGAAGAATGAAAATTATTTGCGATAAGGATCTGCTTTGCAGTCCGTGGCATCCGAGAAGAGTCTGCGAGAACGGAGGGGAGAGCGAAGTGCGGCGTGGAGGATCGCAATCTCGATCCCGGTCGCCCGGTTTCGCATATATTGAAACGTCGAGGCGTATAGAGGGCGTTATAGAAAGCCACGTTGGACTCGATAAGCCTCGATGGCTAAAAGAAAAAAAAGAAGAAAAAAAAAAAACGTAGAGAAAGAAACCGAGAGACTCGGAGCAGTGGAAAAGATCCGCAGAGTGAGTGAGTTATATATCTGTGTGGACGAAGGTGGGAAGGTTCGGACGTGAGTAAAGGACAGTAGTTTTCTATGGGGGAGCACGACCGATGTCACACACCCGTCAACGACACGCCCCGCAAGAAACCCCGCGCCGCACGGTAATCTCCTCCAGAATCGATCACTCTCGAGGAAATTGCCAACTACTACGTGAGAATTTCGTTCGTCGTCTGCCGTCCCGCGCGATTCGTCTCGCCGACGAAGAGACACAGAGAATTCTCGATCGTTCGTATTATCGTGGCTTGACCCCTCCAGGTTCATTTTTCGATTATAGACAAACCGCAACCGTCTGGATTCATCCACGAGAACCATCGGAAGATTTATGCAATTTTTTTAAAATTTATATCTTTTCATCGTGACTTTTGCTAATTGATAAATGTATACTCGACACTTTCAATTGAATGAATTCTTGAATACTGATGAAGAATGTGATGTAGAAACGAGAGGGGTACATATTCTCAGGAAGATTATGTGTATGCAAGAGAAAGGGATAAGAATTAATAAAATATTAAGGCAAAAGGCTGAGTGCAGGTAAAGCTTCTTAGCCAAAGTGCTCTTCCTATTTCCTTCTTATCTTCGCCTTCTTCCACTTTCCCATGTTGATGTTGGCGATCGTTCTTCTTCCCTCGCGTCTCAATCTTCTCTCGTCGCTTCGCGCCTTGCCGCAGCATCACTTCGTGAGATTCGATAGTACCTTCCATATACCCGGAGCCTTTCTCTTTGTTCTCAAAATACATGGAAAGAAAACACATTGGCAAGCGAGCGGCGAGAAAGAGTGTACGTGTGGGTGTTTGCAGTGGTGTTGAGGGGTTGTCGATACTTCAGCTGTCGTTATCATAGAATTTCGGGGCTTTGTCGTGGTTCGTTTATGCATATTCTTACGATATGCACAGCTCGATTCTTCGGGGATGAAAAAAAAAGAAAAAAAGTTAACCGAGAAAAGTTTCTATTGACCGACCCTCCCGACTACGAGTTTTTGATCTTCAATGCCGGAATTGGCATAAATATAAACTCAAAAAATGGTCAGTGAAATTTCCATCTTTTACAGGAAATACTAAACTTTTTATACCTTCAAGTCGTATATTTACATATTAAACGGAAAATGAGTTCAAGTTATTGAAAAATAAATTTAAAAAATTGTAGATGATAAAAAATCATTGAAAATTGCGAAATGCCACCCCTATGCATTTTTGACAAGTATAAACTACGCGAAAACAATTTTTTTTATTAATTTTCCCTCCGATTTATTTTTGACAATTTCTCGAAATTTTATTTTCCCGTTGTTTTAACAATTATTCATGCGGATCTCATATAAAAGTCGATTTATTCTGTTAGAAATGATTCACAAGTTACTGCCGCAAAATAAATCGTAACATGGGCGTTGAAGCCGAACACCATTCTTCTTTGAAATCTCGCAAATCACCCCTCGTCGTTCTCGCAATAGTGCGCGAAGCTTTCTCCCATCGTTTCCCTCAACTGTACTGTAATGCTTCGATAGTACTTTGCTGTACTCTCTTCGTTCCCGACAAAAGTACACCCCACTTTGCTGTGTGGCAGCATCGTCGAATTTCGACCTTTTGCACTCGACGGGATATCTCCTGCGAGGCATATACACACATATATATATATATGTATATATATATATATATAGAGTTCGCTCTCTCCGCATCCTTAACTTCCTCGTCGACGCGTGGTTGATTTACAAGGCGGTTCCTCGGGCGCCCGGGGGCGCGTAAGGGATTGTGGATCGAGGCACAGAGTTCTCACCGAGCGCTCTCACATCCATGGGACTCTGTGGATACGGAAAGGACGAGAACCCGAGGGATTGCGCCCGCGACAAGGCTCTCCAAGTCTGTCAGCAACGTTATTTCCGGTTTGTGTAGCACTCCGGGGGGGTTGAAGTGTGTCAGTGCAGTAAATACGCAACCAAACCGGACGAGAAGGAGGGACAGGGGGCGCCGAAAAACGGGAGTAGAGGAAGTGTTGAAAATATAAATATTAAAATATAGTCTTTGGTATTTCCGAAGGGTTTGTCCTTTGTTCGCGATTATCCGTTCGCCCAAAGCTCGTTTTTTTTTTTTTTTTTTTGTTTTTTTCGTCTTTGTCCGGAATTTTCTCATCGCAAATTGTATACTGCCGGAATTTATTCTAATCTTTGAATTTTAATTATAACATTCCAATTAGTCGCACGCTTGGGTTTAAGGCATCGCGACTTAACAACACTGTTCTCTGATTAATTTCATTTTGCTGCTTTTTCGTCGTAGTCATCAAAAGCAAAACCCCCCATCCCCGCCCTCAGCTCCGCCCGCCCGTTGCGCTCGCACGGGCTGTTCTCCTCTTCTCTTTCGCTTCGTCGCGCCCGACGAGCATCAAGTTCTTTCGGGAAGCCTCCCTTATTTCTATCGCTATCACGGATCAACGGGTCGGCAACCGAGTGGGTGGTACGATATTAAAATCTATAGTACAAAGAAAGAAAGACTGGAAAGTACGATGGAACCCTCGCGATGCTGATCCCTAGTGCCATCGTAGCAGGCGGGGCGGGTCTCTAGAGCTTCTTCCTCTTACCTTTCCCTTCGCTCTCTCATCCCCTAATTTTCTTTTTTTTTTTTTATTACTAGACGCTTCGATGCTCCGCCGGGAATATCGCAATTTATTCTTTTTCGTTCCGGTGAATTTCGCGAATTAAGAAACATTCGAAACAGAAGTACCTAAAAACCACTTTATAGCCCTCGTTTTCAATCGTCGTTCGTTTTGGAACCCGCTTCATTGTCTTTCCTGAACTGCGCGATCTTCAATTCGATTTATCGTTATTTGCAATTATCGACAATCAAATTTATTAAATGTATTGCATTTAATTGAATTTATGAATTAAATTCAAAGAAAAAACGAAAAAGAAAACATTTTAGGAATTCCCCAAACGCCAATCGCAACATTAACGTTTGCGTTGCCAGAGACTCCTTTGTTCTATACGGTCCAACGATTTCAGTTCAACGATGTCCGTCGTCCTACCTCCGTTATTGCCACAATATATATAGATCAACAATTGACCATTGGGTAGAGGAATCTACCGAGTAATCCCACTCGAGTACGAACCGTTAGAGTTTCCAGGAGTGTTGGAGTCGCATCCGCTCTTCGATAACACGAATTGTTGTACAGAGGGCTTCGAGTTCTCGCGCGCGAGTCACGAATCGAGTAGAGTCCCGGGAACAAAGAGAACCCGTGCGAGAGTTCCATGACGAAAAAAAAAGGAATTTTCCGGATTCATATCAGTACCGCTTTCCTGCTTCTAATAACTCCACTTATAATCCTCGACGCAGGGGACATTTTTCCAATATAGATGTGTAACTTGGGCGGTATAATACGGAGCTTATGTGTACATAGGTTGATACATATGTACAATGCTTAAACATATAATATAAGAACCTTTATAGTGGAAATATCGGATGCGTTATCTGCTGCAAATAGCCGAAGGGTTTTGACAAGCATTGCGCCGCGTTTTACTCACGCGTGCGTATATATATTTATATATAACATATATATATATATGTAACATTTGTTCACTGTCACAAACGCGCATGAATGCTTATTGCACATCCACTACGTTGGGGATTGCTGGCTTCGTATTATCGATTCGTCGCTATCTCTCCCCCACTGTGTTATACGCGCAAATACCGTCGAAATACCCGATGCGTGATTCCGGTGGCTCTCTCCTCGCCTCTCTCTCTCTCTCTCTGCCTCTGTCTTTCCCTCCGATGCTCGTGTACATGCCGCCGGGCCTTGTTGTACACACGCGTATACATATATACGTGCGATACCGATCGTACACGTTTTACCCTTTGCTTGCCGTGCAGATTAAATGCTCTCGGCTACGAAGCACTGTGTGCGGTACATAGGATCCTGACATTAAATGTAAATTGCGCGCGTATATCGATCATCTGTTTTGATAGTTTTGGTCGAATTGTGTTTATACCGATACCGACAAATTTGGATCATTTTTCACGTTGTTTTGGTGGATAAACGAGAAGCAGACATTTTTCGTCGTTTTGGAGGGTAAATTGAAAAAAAAATCGTTTAAAAATCGAAATCGGCTTTTACTCGAGTAATCGGTACAAGATACCTATCGATGTATTTGTTGCAATTTTTTAATTTATTTTATCGTCATTTTTTTTCGAAATTTTCTTTTAAGCATCAAATATCTGGTATTTTATTAATAAAACTAAAAGAATGTTTTTTAAAATTCAACCTGAATTTTGGGAGTCGCTGAGAAGTTTTATTTTTCAAGGTTTCCCCTTTCGCTTCTGTTGTATAAAAATAAGTGCATATTGTGTTGCTTCATCATATAATAATTTCGCTGCCTTTCCGCGGAGATTCGCGTAATCGGGGGATTCGTGTTCGCGCCGGGTATTCGCCGTAGTTTCCCTCGACCCTCTCGCGAGCATTGCATAATTAATACCAGCGGTTCTGCAAGGGGGTGAGGAAGCTTCGTATTGCGGTGTACGCAGAGTACTCAGAATACCGCGGTGTTAGCCACACGATGTGTCGGGCCCATGGTATGGTATACAACGCATTTCAATGCGTACCGGAGGGGGTTGATTATAATACTTGCGAGAGAGCTGCATTCGCAAGCCCCATACGTCAATGTCTCTACTAGTTTCGAGGGTTGTTCTCGGCTCGCTGTCTGCTGCCTCCACACACGTTCCATCTATACCGCTCGGGAAGATGTAACGTCCGGTATAGAGAAACACTCGAGCCAAATTCTTCGAGATATCGAACCCTTATCTCATTTCTACGATACATTTTCTTTGTTCTCGTCGAACAGATTGGCGGGACGAGAAACGAAAATATTTGAGGATTGATGGGCCAAATCTTTTTTTTTTCTTACTAATACCGACGTCGAGGAGGAAACAGGGAAGAAGCAACCCTCAAGTAGTCGAACAAAGAAACAAAAATAAATAAAAGAACCCCGTGGATTTCGGCTCGTCTTCTCCAAGGTGCACCCTCGACTTTTTTCGTATACCGTCAATGGAGGAACTCGAGAGAGAGAGAGAGCGAGAGAAAAAACGCGAAACGAATTTTACAGATCCCAATTACTCGTAATCGTCTTTTCGCTATCTCTCTGACTGCGTCGTAAGCCTCTTACCAGCCGGTAAGATGGAACTGGATTACGACGAGTTGAAATCTTGCGCGAGCTTCTTACACCCAAAGTACGTCGTCTCTCTCAAGAGAGGCTCCCCAGGAGCTCGCGCGACGCCTGTACACCGGATGTCCCCATTCCTTGGTCTCTTCAGCTCGTCTCTACTTCTGTATATTATAAGCTTCTCGTCTCTTCCAATAACAATTTTTTCATCCACCCACATTGGCCATAAGATCGAAATAAGAACAAATTTTTACTTCGCAATAATATTTTTATCCTTGGAGATCGAATAATGTAAATCTTCTAATAACATCACATATAGTGGATTACGATTATTCGTCAGATTTTTTTTTTTTTTCGTTTGTATTGTGAAAATAAATTTTTTATATGACGCAGAATGAGAATTAGTCTTTGTCTGCTGAGAAAAAAAAAAGATCTTTCCCAATGGCGATCATAAAAATAATAACATATGATTGTTATTATTCAATCACTTTAGCGATTCTTTCGGCACTCGTCACCATCCAAGTATTACATAGTTTTTTTCCAAATCAATAATCGAATCGACGCTCAATGCTGTTTCCTCGATGATTATATTTTCCCCTTCATCCTGGAGAAGAGAAAAAAGTCGGTGAGAGCCCTTTCCATATCTTTACGAGACTCTCGTCGGCTTTCGCCCCTTCGCTTCGGATCTTCTTTCATTGTTCTCCGGTTATTTTTTTCCCCCTCTTTCTCCAGACATTGCTCATCCCCCGTCGACTTCCGTTTCCGTCGCGCCCAATGCAAGGGGGGGGGGGGGGGGGGGGAGAGGTGGTCGGTGACGAAGACGTCGAGTTCTACTCTGCGTTGAAGAAAGACCCGGTCCCGCGTCGGTGCAGAACGCAATCGATTATTTTTCTACGCGCGAAGAAACATCCCTCCTTTCCCACCAAAAAGAACTATGGGGGCTGTCCATGATGCGTCGAGTCGACATCGAGTTCTTTGTCTGAATTGCCTGAGACAAGAGGGAGAAATAGCAGTGGGTCACCCGGGCGCATGTCGCAGTTCGCCAAACGCAAGAGCGCTTCCACCCTGCAATGCTTCCCTATATCATCTCCACGACCTTCTCCATGCCATGGCAAAGGCTTCGGTTTGGAAGCTTTTGCAAGTGGAAAAACTTTGGCAAGTTTTTCCGTGAATCATACAACGAACGAGGCGAACTGTAGAAGTTCCGGAACGGTCTCCGTTCCTTCTTTCTTTCTTCGGAACGAAAAAAAAAAATAACCCATCCCCATCACTACCAGCAGATCGCTGGCGCGCATCTCTCTCGCAGTGAGGGTCCTTCAGAGACGATGAAAGACCGCACGACTCTGTTTTCTTTATCTCTTTATCCGGTGGGACGTTGGAGGACGTCCATAAATTCGCGCTCTGGTCTTTCGCTGATTTCGTTGCCGTACGTAAGCGTAGAGAATTCCGTTGTCTTCTCGCTGTGTATGTAACAACTACGGTGCGCCCTAACGCCGGGAGACAGGAAGAGAAGAAGACGGCGAACTTCACGGAGGGAGAAAAGGGGGGATGCGAAAAGGCGCGAGAAAGAAGAGACTTTTATCTTTTTCGCGCAAAGTCACTTAGCGTTCTTCATCCCAATGTCCGGTCGAAGGGACCGATCTCGGGGTTTGGGATGAATCATTTCTTCTTTATTGCTTTTATCTTAAAAAAAATAAAAAATAGTAACACTCTATTTTTTAATTTTTCTTTTCGTCAATAAAAAAAGGTCAATGACCTTTTATATTGTTATTTTCGTTTGAAAAAAAATGTGCAATTCAATGGTACGTTTCAGAGGAAAAAATCCTTGAATTAAGAACAAAGCGTGCGAAATATTTCTTATGCAAGATTTTTTTTAAACGAAAATTTCCAAGTCTGAACGTCCCGGCAAGTTTGACAAATTGGGCTCTTTTCTCGTTCTCGCGAAAAGCCCATTCGGACTTTTGTCTGGTAATAACAGTGTGCTTACCACGGGGGGTTGAACGAACTTTTGAGAAATGCGAGACAGTCCGGAGAACACTCGAGGTAAGACTGTTGAGCAGACCTACGTGAGCGAGCGATCCGAGAATCTATCAAGACGAACGTGATAAGGATAATGCATCGAGAGAAAATCCGTGGAGAAGAAAAGCCCCGAAGTAGAAGGTTTCTTCTTACAGATTCAATGTTCTTTCGTCTACCACTTCGTCTCGCATAAAAAAATCTTTAGAATCGCGAATGAAGTTCAAACATCTATTTTTTTTTAATATATATATAAAGAAAAGAATGGGAAAGCAGCTATTTTACAACGAGCTAAACGCACAAATAATAGATCATAAACTGGTACTCGTTTTCATCGACTAGAATCTAGAAGAGTCATAAATTCTCGCTGTAAAAGAGCCCTTTATACCAGTCGGAAACACCCATGGAGCACCCTTATCTATACGACGCAGCATGCAGCCTAGAGAACCGATCTCAACCTGAGATCAAACTGACGGTGCGAACCAATTATTTGCGAAGCTTCCCCATCCTGTTTTACTTTCTCATCTTCTTCCTTATCCCGGTCATCTCTCGTGTATACCTTTCTTTTAGTTTTTCCGCGACAAGCGCCAAGCGTAAAGGAAAGAAGTAGATGAAGAAGACGAAGGAGAATAAGCAGCAGCAGCAGAAGAAGAAGAGTGACGGGCTACACACGTTCGGATCGTTTTACAAGCGTCCCATATAACGTTTCTTTTATCGCTCGGGGACCTATGGACGTTTCGCTAGTGGCGTTAAAGCTCTAAATAAGAGGTTCCTTAGGAAACGGTTTCGCGAAATCCCTCGGGGTGCCGAGGTCTCTTTCAGACGGGAGACACACGATAGAAAAGTGGAAAGAGTAACAGAAAGCAACGAAAGCGGAGTGGACCTTCCAGAGCGACGATCCCCTTTCTCCTTTTTGCTAACTTCACCCCCTCCGCGAAATGCTATACGGTCCCTTTTACCACCCCCGACTCTCCTTTTATTTTCACCGGTTTTCCTCGTACGTCCGACACAGAACTACCACGTGTCTCCCGTTGGACATAGATCGTTCCAGCGTCATCGTAAAACGATGCCAAACTGCGGGACGTCGTATATAGGAGCGGCCGACAAGCAGCCAAAGCAACCCTCTCCCCCCGTCCATTGGTCACGGCCAAGGGACGCGTATTCGCGCGACACTCTTCCATCGTCCTACAGGCCTTCCTTTGATGGCGTATATAAACTTTACAGTAGTGGTAATAGGGGCAACACGAACGGGGGAGAGAACACGCCTCGTGTCCAGCGAAACACTTTCAACAGTTTCAACCCTCATCGCGAAAAAGCCTTTTTAATTTTTTATTACACGCTCGACCCTACTTTCCAAGCAATTTTCCGCGTTTCCCCTACTTGCATTTTACTAAAGTTCGGCTCAACTAGCTATGTTTGTAATCCATTTTCATGTTTTTATCCTTTTATCCCGACTGACCTTCGATCTTATCAGGCAAAGGGATTTTCCTTTTGACGCCTTTTTCCTTTCATCTTGTCTTTTAATTTTTTTATATTCATTATTCAGCGACGAACCGATTTCTCACGTTGCATACACTGAAGTATAGTCTTTGTTTGCCGGGAAAAAAATCCTGAAAGCTCTGGTCAATTTCATCCCTTAACTGCGGGAACGTTTCAATGTCATCGAATCTCTCAGCTTCGCTTCTCTACGATACTGGAACATGATGCTCTTTCCCTTTGTCTTTAATCATCGACCAAAGTCTGGAGATGGCAAACGAAGGGCTTTCTTTACTTTCGCAGGGCTGATCCGCTCGTGTTTATTTTTCGTCGTTATAGGAACTAAGAAACGAGAGTTTGGAGCAAAGGAATGAACGCCAGTAGCGCGATCAAATGTTCCAACGTCCTATTGAAGCCTCGGGCTACCGTCGACTCTTCCCTTTCGCCTGTATCCCACCCTTCGTTGACTGCTCGCTGATGCTACGACGGAAATCTGCCGCTGCCAGCCGCAGGATCTGTTGTCCCCATGTATCCTATATCTATATACGAAGCTTCAACCTCTCTTTCGGACAAAGTCTCGTAAGTCTCACCCTTAACGTTCGACAGATCGTAATTAAACGAAGGAAGGACTCGCGGCAATCGGCTTCGGCGAGCCAGTGGAATTAGCAGTATCGCGGCGTTATCGGGTCGTTAACAATGGCGCTAGAGGGACGATATACCCGTGAGGGGTGGCTATGAAAAGGGCTTCGAGACGCACCCACAACCTCACGAGCCATACACACCTATGTCCCCATATATATATATCTCTTCATGGTATATATAACTTCAGAAAGTCTCTCTCTCTCTCTCTCGGGGCAGAAGCCGCCCCAGTGCCCGCTTCTTGGCTTTGCGGTGGGATACATTTTTTTCCCTTTTTTTGTCCGCAGTTATATCATCCCTCACGAGAAAGTGAGAAAGGGACATCGCAAAGCTTCTCGCGGTTGACTATACCGCTGTTCTATCGCATAACCCCGGCTTACGATCGACTCCGTATTTAATTTACGGTGGTTGTAAATGTCCGCGTATACGCAACGCGTAAAGGGACATAGAGAAGTTTCCTCTCGTCCTCTCCGGTTCTCTCTCGACAAGAACCTAAAGGTGGGGCGACGAAGATGAGGAAGAGACCGCGAGGCTTCGGGGAACTCTTACTTATACTCTGTTCTCCGACAGGCACCCCATGCTCAGGCTTCGCTCTTTCTCTCTTCTCGTAGTGTAGGTAGATTTAACGACCAAAAGCGCGCGGATATATATGCTCGGGGAACCTTTGTTGACATCCCTTACTTCTTCCTTACACACCGCGGCCCTTATACGCGCACCCCTCGCCTCGCAACGACTGACGTTATATTGCCAGAGGTTTATACGAGCCGCTAGACGGCCACGAAATATTCGGATTATCGTCGCGAAACCTCCTAAAGCGGGCAAAGGGTGCGAAAGGACACGGAGAATGTACGAGGTAACGGGATAAGCTGTGCCACCGCTGCATCTTTTAACGACAGGACTATATACTCCAGGAACTGTACTTATGGCATGAAAATTCCACCCTACGATTATGTTGAGATATTATTTACGTGACTCGTGAGATAACACCGGTTTACATCACTTTCGTTAGCAAAATCGAATGCTTTCGAATCAAAATCATACGAAAACTTCGGAAGAAAGCGAATTTTTTTTTGAGCGAAAAAAAAAAAAAAACAATAACCATAAAATAATTATATATTATTATTATCGTAGAAAAGAAAAAAATTATTTTTTATTTTTAATGGATAGAATTATCAATGGCTAATGATTATTTACTTTTGATTGCAGATGGAAGATGAGGGTAATCATGGTAACGACGACACGAGATGCTTCATACTGTCGACCCTCGCTGCTCTACAGTGGTCGAGGGTATCCTGCGTTCTTTGCCGAGCCGCAATGCTAGTCTTCGACAGGTATCCTCTGGTCGACGGGACATTCTTTCTGTCGCCCCGACAGCACTCTCACTCTTGCGCCGAGGTTCGTAAAATCCGTGATAGACGATTGTTCATTAAAAAGGACTGTTTATTGTCTTTTCTGACCGGAAAAAAAGGAAAAAAAATACTTTAGAACTTGTAGGCGATATTTCTTCAATAGTTTTTTTTTTTTTTTTTTTTTTTTTTTTTTTTTTCGATTTATAGGTCAAAGTCGAGGGTCGCACACAATATTTGTCAGCCGTGTGCATGAGCTGTCTGGAGGGCAGCAGCGGAGCTCCGGTTCGTTGTCGATGCTGCACTCAAGCGTGGGATGGTTCCAGTCTCGTTCTCGGCACAATGTACAGTTATGATATCTTTGCAGCTATGCCGTGCTGCACCGAACGTCTCAAGGTGAGCGCATTGATTATTAACGAATTAAAACAAAAATTATAGTATCGATATTCATGAGAACAAAAAATGGAGAAACTTTGTCTTTGAATTATTGTCGTAAAATTTATACACCTCGAATTAAATGCTAATAAAAAATTCGGATTTTTTTTTTTTTTTTTTTTTTTTTTTTTTTTTTTTCAAATTTTTGATTTTTTCTTTTCGAATTTTGATTTCGGTTTTCATAAAAACCGCAATAAATTGTTGACTGATCGTAATTTGAATACTGTGTTCAGAACAAATATTTTCCGTCACTTGCAAGTTTACCGGATTATAAATACAAGACAATGGTAACAAATCTATAAATAAGAAGAGGACATTTTTTTACATCGTTAAATTAACGTTTAATTTTTATTTTTTTGCAGTGCAACAGCTGCCAAAAGCCACTGATCTATCCGCATCAACGGCTGAATTTTTATTCGGACTACAGTCGCGTCTTTCCGTGTCCTCACTGTCGTGCGGTCGACGCGCACTTCGTGAAGCCACTGTCTGCATGCTACACACGCGAGCAATTTCAGCTTTACAGTCAGTGGCCGTAACAATTAGAGAAACTTGAACCTCGTCATCCGTTCAACATCTTCGGCGAGGATGAGGACAATATGCGTATATTAAATTGCATTAACGATACAACAAAGTCGCAAGTCGCACTAACCGCGGAGCCACCTGTCAGCGTCACGCGACGTACGATTGATTGGGAAAATTTCTTCGTTCGCGTTTAAAGAAAAAAAAAAAAAAAAACAACAACAAACACAACAATTACAGCGTTAATATATAAATGAAAATGAAAAAAAAAAAAAAAAAAAAAAAAAAAAAAAAAAAAAACAAACAAACAAACTTGCGTCGAGGATTATTATATAGTAAGGTGGTAATATCGAATCATGGTATGGTTTGGGGATGTATTACGAAAAAAAGAAAAACAAAAATCGGCCAACACGTGATTTTCAGCGCTCGTACGCGTTAAGACGCGGTAGTCAATAATGTTTTTTTTTTTTGGCGTCAAGCGATTTCCAAAAGAAAAAAATAAAAAACAAAAAAAAAAAATAACGAAATAAAAATCGCTAATCCTATTTTAATTAATGAAAGGAAAAAAAAAAAAAAAAACAATTAAGTTTGCGCGTTTACGGGTCAATGAGATTGTCGTATCCAGTAGAAATTACGCAGACGATTAATTGAAAAATAAACAAAAAAAAAAAAGTAAATGAAAAAAAGAAATAAAAAATACGACGACAGTCTAAAATGCCACAGGCAAAGCCAACCGTCTCATAAGTTAGTCGAATTATATTAACAATTGATACGGTAAATAAAATAATACCTAATAGATTATTAAGCGATAAACCAACTTAACTCAAAACACATATTGTACGGAACCACCTTTGTTTAGGGGGTTTTTTATAAGAGAAGTAAAGGAAAAAAAAAACTATTGTTTGTTACTTAGATAATCGATAAAAGTTGTTTTCATTTTTAACATTTTATTAGTTTGTACTGTGTTTAGGCGGCCATCGTTGTTTTGTTTGAGGAAAAGAAAAAGCAAAAAAAAAATAATAATGATAATGATAAATGGACGCGTAGCCCCGGGAATACTCGTGCGACGAGACGATTTTCCTATCGCGCGTGTTGATAAACAGCCGCGTGAACGTCATTCAAGTTTGACTTATCGAGCGCTCCGACGTCAAGATTTTTCATCCGTTGGGATTCAAAACACTAAACTGAATTATTTTCGTTACCGCTACGGTAATTTACGCAACGGCGATTATCTCTTGCAAAATCAATGTTTTTCGCGTAAAATTAAACATCGATTAGTGAAAAAAATTACAATACTTTTTCAAGAGATCGCAATCGTTTGATACGTAAAATACAGACTTACGAAGAGTAATCAGCATAAAAAAAACCTTCACTCAGATGGGCATAAATATTTCTTTGCGTTTTTTTAGGTTTCGGTTGACGAGAAAAACCATAAAACGGTGAAAATCGACGTGTACGGTTCGATCGGTTGACGTTGAATAATTTTCGAGGAGCTGTCGCTGCTCAGCCCCTCGGGCCGTCTGTTCAAACAGCGCGGAGTTTTGAAGGAAAACAAACGAAAAGAAAAAAGAAACCGCGAGTGAAGGAAATGAACAAAGAAAAAGCAACGCGTAATGTACATATTAGACGAGGGGAGTAGCGGAGGCTCCACGTTGAAACTTTCTTTCCGGCGATGCTGGTCGTTGCTGAACATCCCATAGCGGCCGTTCCGAGAACCAAAACCACCCCTTTTCCCCTAAAGCCAGTTTCCTGCAAACGAAAAGTATAAAAAAAAAAACGAAAACACACGTTAAAAAGCCCATATATCCAATCCCCGAGACCCTTCTGGTTCCAAGGTAGTTTAATCGACCGTGCGTACCTCTTTTATGCTTTATATCGTAAATAACGTAAATAACATGAATAATAACCTACCGGCGTAGGAGAGTAGTAGACTAGCAGCTGGCGTCGTACGATCCACGACCGATCACGTCTTTCGCATCAACGTCGAAACAGCGCGGGTCGTGGTTGGCATCAAGCTGCAAATAAAACACACAAAACACAGCAAAGAAAGCATTTTTTTGCACCCAGTGACACTGAGGAAGTATATAACACGATAAAAACAACGATAAGACACAAATACGATAGTTGACAAAAAAAAAAAATAATAATAATAATAATAAAAGAACGAAAACGCAAACGAAAAAGAAAAAAAAATAAGAATCCACGATAGTAAGGTGAATAAAGAATAAAAATAATGGTTAACGAGATAAATATTAAAGAGCAAAAGCCACTTAAAAATGGTAGATTTCGCGCGGGAAAAATATAGAGCAGAGTTATATACACGGAGTGTTTTGGATTGAGTCCAATGTTTCAACGACACACCCCAACATTTCTCACAGTGCCAAATAACGCTTCAGGGGTTTTCCTTCGCATGATTTCGCGCTTAGTTTCAACTTTTCGTCTATTTTTACTCCTTTTTTTTTTCTCTCTTCGTGATATACCCGAGCGATAGTCGCGCGTAGATCGCGGGAAGCAGATTCGAATTAACGCGCGTGAAAAGTCCGCTCGCTTTATCGCACTCCCTACCTGTTTTCAATTCTCCGATATTTAGATAGATTTTCGACGTTTCGATGGGACATTCTTAACGGTATAGACGAGAATACGATTTTCGAAACGTTTACGAAATGATTGTCGAACGTCCCGATGAACGCTTGATAAAGTTAGTTATCAATGTTCGCAGTTTTAACACTTTTATAATACTTTTTAATGTCGTTTCGCATTTCCGCCCGATTTCTGTTCACCGCATACATATTTTTTATTTCTTTTAAATATCAATGCCGCAATTCACGTTTAGCGTGAAATTTATAGTTTTTTTTGTTCACAGAGCCTTCGATGAATCGTTCGACGTCTATTGTAACGTTAAGAAAATCTATATTCTCACCGATTGTACTATGAATCCACGATATTGTGTCTCTATTAGCGATCGAGTTGCAGCCGCGTGGTGGAATAGTTGCGGGATTCTCTTTTTTCGTTCTTCTTTTATCATTTTGCGATAACATAAAATATAAAGGTTTTTAAGTGTATCAAAACGAGTATATAAGTGAGTTTAGGCCGCTCGGTGTGGTCATTTAGCGCAGGGAAAACGATTTAGCATTCAAGAGAGAAAGAGTGAGAGACGGTAAAAAAGTATACAAGTATGAAAAAAAATAATAAAAAAACAAAAAAAAATACAAACCTCTTCGGTACTGTACCGTACTATTACTATTATAACGAATCGGTGAAAAAAAAAAGAAAAAAAAAAGATAAACGAAAAGAAAAACAAACAAAAAAAAAAATTAATAAATAAAATAAATAAATAAAGCCGATAAGCGGATTTAAGAAAAAAAAATCGTATAAGCGTATAGTAAGTGAGTGTAGTGAGATACGAAGAAGTCGTTCGGGAATAGTAGAGAATAGGAAACTCAGTTTCAATTCTGACACTGTATCGGTTTCGTCTTCGAATTCTTTCAGCGCGTTTCAGCTTAACGTCGAAACTCTCACTTAAGTGAGTTTCGCGAGCTGTCGCAGGATTAACGAAATGGGCGAGAGGAAAAAAGTCTGTTTTAAAACGAGAAACTTAGTAGACGAGGCGAAACCCCTACCGCTGTATGCAGGTTTCCGTAAACCTCGATAAACCGCTGCTTACGTTTAGCGGCTTTAACGCAATGAGCTCGCGGGCGCGAATATCACTTCGTCTCGTTTTTTTTTTTTTTTTTTTCGATCTTTTATTTTTTTCGGAGTAAAAAAAGATCCGAAGGATCGTCGTGCCGCGATTCTCTTCCTAAACGATAAAGAAACAAAAAAAACAAAATAACTAACTAACTCCACAAACACAGACACAGTTACACACGCATAGAACGAAACGTCTATATTAAATAAATAATTAAAACAACATTTAGCGATAGTTCTTTTTGTATATCGAATGAGAGTAACGTATATATATATATACATATATATACATTATATTTGCTCCTAAGTCTTGTAAGGTATATTACGAATAGTTAGGATAACTTTTTTACTCCGGTCACCATACGATTTTGTACCTTTTGCATATATAAACTATAGTATATATTATACACATTATAGATATATATATATATATATATATATTTATATCTACGCGTGTCGTAGGAGACGTTGGTTTCATACGGGGAACGGGAACGCTTCGAAGATCACATCACCGACAAAACGATCGATATATTTTTTTTTTTTAGATTTTTTCGTTGACTTAAATTTAATACGTGCGAACCCACCGAGATCTTTCGTAGAGCAGGACACTCGCTATCGACGTGACAAATCGTTGTCGCGTTTATTTAAGCGTCTCTTCCAGGGCCTTTCCTGCCGCAAAACTTTTGCATCAGCAACGATCAACAACACTGTCGAAACTCTTTCGTTCCCCGCTCATGGACCTCGTCCGCGTCGAGCGATCGAGTGAGTATATGAAGATGAAAAAAAAAAATGAAAAAAATAAAAACAAAAATTTTGTATCGATGTTTTTAGAGAGAGATATTTATGGGTACGATACTCGCCGGCCGGTACCCCTGATTGCTATTCATCCAGATGTTAACCCATCGACCTTCACCAGACTATTAATCGATCTATTTGCCACATTTTATAACGATTTTTTTTTTAATTTTACTTTTTAATAAAAACCGTAAAAAAACAAAACCCTTTGAAGCGCTCAAGTGCTCACAATAATTCCTCCGAGTAAAGAATTAAATATTCTCTTAGAAGAAACGTTAGAATTTTTATTAAATTTCGAACAGTATAAACCCTTTGAACCTTTAAAAATAGACACTACTTTTTCAGATAATACATTTTAAAGGCTCAAAATAAATACGCGCGAAAGGTTTTTCAAGCAAAGTGAAAAATTGCGATTAAATGACAATTTATAGAGACCTAAGAAAATTCAGCTCGTCTTCCTGGGGACGCAGTACATTAATTCGCGTTTCCTTCCGAGATGAACATTGCGGGGGTTGTAAAAACAAAAACGTCTGAAAATTCATAACGAAACGTCCCATAGCTCATTATTTCTGTATTTCATTAACATCGCGATCTTTCGTGAAAGTCTCGTTTCGTTAATTTTCTCACAGCGCAGAGTTATCAAATATTTCGCATCGCGACGGGGGAGTGCGCGAGGAAAGGGTTGAAAGTTTGCGTTTGAAAAATTACCTGGTCGTAATAATACACGAAGTATATATATATATAAATATATGTGTTTGAGGGACGGTACTGAAATAATAATGATTGCGAAAGAAGAAGTTGCGAGACTGGAAAGGCGAAGGTGTCACATCTGGTGCGAAAGTGGTTATGAGTAGTTGAAATATGAATAGAGTTTAAAATTATCATTACGGTGAAGGCTCCGAGTCTCGGGATGACGATGAGAAAGGATTCTCGGCTAAACTTTTGGATTACAAAGGCAAGAAAAAAAAATAAAATGAAAACAGGAAAAAGGGGGGGGGGAAAGCTTTTTCGTTTTTACGCGTCGTCTGGGGAAACCCGCGATGTTTTTCTTTCCGTCGTATTTCGCGTGAAATTTTGACGACTTAACGAAACGCGCGAGTAGTCGGATTGACTGTAGGGTAGAATCTCAGGACAGAAGAAAAGCGCAAATGAAGAATAATACGTTAGGAATTCAGGTCGAAATTTCTGATTTTTTGAATATCGAATCGAGCGGATAACGTAACTGGCTGTACCGGCAATAGCGTGTCATATTTCATAAAAAATTATTGCAAAGAAACTATTAAAAAAAAAATATAGCTTATCCCAACGCGAATTAAGGGAATATCCGTAGGAGTGTTTTTTTTTTTTTAATTCTCAATGAATCATCTATAAAGTTTTCTCCTAATGACGACTTCACGGATGACCCGCAAAGCCGATTAACGACTCGATCCAATCAACGATAGTCTCTCGACGCTCGAAATATTTCGTGAGTGTTATTATTAATTAATTAATTAAATGAAAAAGAAAACAAAACAAAAAAATGAAAAATAAACAAAATAATAAATGCATAGGTGTTAAGACGTAAACTTTAGAGATTAAGATTCTCAGCTGTGGTAGACAACTATATTGTTATATTTCGAAGGACTCGGCAAACACGATGAAACGTATACATATGTTTAGGTAGGAATATATACGATTTACGATGTGACGATTTAACCGTATAAAGAAACGAATCGATCGGCAAAGATTTAAGAGTGAAAAAAAAGGAAAACAAAAATGAGCGCAACACGAACACCACAACACAGACATCAACGCAAACAAACTTTATTCGTCCCTTTGATATAATCGATTAGGTGCGTAACGGTAGAGCGTCTTGTCTATCGATTCAACGAGTTCGAGTTTTTCTCTTTGCAAAAATTTATCTCAAACGTTTTATTTTATTTTTTTTATTGCAAAAAAAACGAAATTGACCCGAACTACGAGACGTTGAGATCGATAGAGAAGATCGATTAGTTAAAACCCATTCAAGTGTCGCGTGATAATACAATCGTGCGTACGCCCGATTATCAGTACGTATAAGAAGTTCGGTTCATACATCTCAATCGAACGAATAATAGATTGAAAAATATAATTTTCACAGATTTTCGATATTTTAGTAAAATTTTATTTGGCATAAACGACGTGTTGTCAAAATAGAAAAATAAAATTACGAATTGAATTTATCGATCGATATTTTATAGGAATTATCAAGAATTGGTAGTTTCAGTGAATTTTTTTTAATTCATAGGATTTATTGACTTTTCACGCGATAATTTTTAATTTAAATCACTTTAAACTATCGGAATCTCATTTTATTGTTGTGTAAACGATTATTATCATATTTTCAAATATCGAAAACTTGTGCAAAATAATATAACTTTATTATTCGTTTGATAATAACGCTCGATAATTCGAATCTTCTTTTCCTCTAAATATCGATATCCAAATAAATAATTCGAACGATTTATAGTACTAATGAATATATATGACGTGTGCGCTTAGTAACTTTCTGTTGTCGGATGTGCTACCGATGGACGGACAGTTACTACATATATATATATATATAAAAAAATTAAAAAATACATTGACGAAGCGGCCACACGTGTAAAAATCGAGCATCGTATAGTAATCGAGGATCTAAAAAAAAAAAAAAATAATAAAACAAAACAAAAAAAAATACTATTTATTAATCAATATCCGAATACCGAGAAACTTTAATAGATTTTTGTGGGATGGTGGCGTGAGGGCTGCACGCGTTGTAGAAGAAAAGAAATAAAGCGGCATCACGATATATTAACGTTTATTTCACCATTAAATATTAACGATACAATACATATATTATATATATATATATTTAAATATATATATTTCTGTTTTTCGAACGCTAAATACCTCAGGTGCGCTGTATTATTGTGAAAAAAAAAGGAAGAAAAAAAAAAATGAAAACGCGCCTGGTGATACCAACCGGCAATATCCCATCGATAGACGTATTTACGTATGTACAAAACTCGAAGCTGTGCATACCCCACCCGATTCCGGAATATTATATAATCTACGCAAAAAAAAAGGAAAAAAAACAAAAAAACAAAATGATGAAGAAAAAAAAAAATGAAAAACAAACAAAGTGGTTATAATACACATATATCTATATCTAAACCTTCGCGTAGCGCGAATAACGAGCGATTCTCGTTCTGCTCATAATTGATATCGATCACGTGTCGGAAACAAACAAAAAAAACAAAAAAAAAAACGATATTGAAAAGTCTCAAAAAATATTAGTGATTGGGACCGAACGAGATTAACAGACTCGAAATTCGCGCACAGTCCCGATTAAGTTTCACAGATTTAACTTCCCCCGTATCTCCCGACGCAATCACCCACACTGTTTCTATAATCCGAAAAACTGGAAAGGACAAAAAAAAATAATAATAACGAAAAATTTATCCATGCGTCGAGCGGCGTAAATTTACGCCCGAACGCAATTTGTGTACAATTATCCCGTTGTTACTGGTTAGATTAAAAGAAAAGATAAGAATTAAAAAAAAAGGATGTGAGAGAACAAATTTTATATCGTGAACGCTACTGGAGAGCGATTTGAGTTTTAGTGATCGACATACGCGCGTGGCTGACTTGTCGGAATTTATTATAATCGTCTCGATCAGTAAAATCGGTACAGGCCGTTAAAAAAAAACCGTATAGATTATTTAACGAGATATCCAGGCCTCTTCCGTTATGAAAAATTACAGTCTATTGCTTGTATAGCGAAGGGGTTAATTTTTTTCGGAATTTTACCGAAACCGATCGATAGCCCCACCGGCTGTCTTTTACGCTCTATAACGATTGGGAATGCGTCGAGTTCTCGTGCGCGTGAGTTCGATAAATCGAATCGTACTCTGGTGTCGCGAACTCGACGAAAATCGAGTCGTCTTGAAACGCTGGCAAAGGTACAAATGTACATAGGAACATAATGTTGTTATACAGTATATCGCGATCTCGCGAAATTTCGTTTTGCGAAACGAGATGAAGCGAGATCGTCGTATGATTTGAATGCTGCGATGGACGCGCGTATATCGATGTCTCGTTATGCGGGACGAAGAGAAAGGAATTGGACAATGGAGAAGGATACTAAGAAAAGAGTAAAGAAAAGGTGTGAAACGTCACGGCTTTACGACACCGCGTAAAACTACAAAATCTCCAGTTTCCCCCACCGAAACAAAAAAAAAAACAAAAAATATTATAATCCACTTGTTGTTATTATTTCGAGCATTGGACAGGTGAAAAAAAAAAAAAACGACAATTGAGAGGATCGAGTTTACGGAGAAATTTGATAAAATAGATGAGTAAAAAAAAAAATGTAATAATCGATTCTATTTTATTTCAAAATATTTCTAGCAAACGGAGTTATATTCAGAGATTACGATTTTCGACTCGATCCCCTTAAATTTTCGTTAACGATCCACGAGCTCTTTACGAAATCTCAGAAACACTATATCTTAATCGTATAACACGTAACCCCAAAAAAAAAAAAAAAAAAACATCATATATAATCGTAAATAACCGAGGTACACCGTTAATTTGACGCGCTTGGAATATTTTAAAAATTCTTGGCAATTTCTATAGTTCTTAGGTCCTCGTTAATAATAAAAAAAGAACCCATTTGAATATCAATTTTTCCGTAGTATTTATAACCAATGTCTGAATGACGTGTGGATGCGCTAAATCCCTTCGAATTCAATTGCATATAAAAAAAAAAAAAATTACTTAGTCGCATCACTAACAGTGATAGACACACATAGGTGGATAGGGTAGAAACATCGATATGTAAAGTAGTTCACACGGTAATCAATTATAATTGATATCGACCGGCGAATTCGATGTGATTAATAAAATTAAATACGTGACTCGAAATATCGTGGCTGAGACGGCGCGACGTACATCAGTTTTAATTTTCTTTCTTTGTTTGGTTTTCGTTTATTTATTTATTTTTTCATCGATCTATACGAGGGCGAATATTTATTCGACGTTGTAACGAACAATAACGGATGTTCGATAATTATCGTAAATTTTTAAAAAAAGAAAAACGGCGTAAAATTGAAAATTAATAAAATTAAAAACAAAATTGAAAAAAAAAAAAAAAACGAAAAATCGCGTACGCGCGTAGAAATGTATCTCGATAAGTGCGGATTAAGGGGTAGAATTGATTAGACTCTAAGCGGCAGGTGGCACGAGCGAAATTAAGCAAACTAAATTAGGCAACTTTTTGTATTGAGATTAGACGTAAAATTGGGCATTTTAATTCGGCTGTGTTCAGTGAGTAAAGCGAGGAAAAAAAAAACAAAAAAAAAAAGCACGGAAAAAATTTAACGTGAAGCGTGAAATCTTAGATTCGGTAAGGTTCCAAATTAGTAGGATAATTTTTGTACCCTATTTTTTTAAAACGATCCGCGTCGATCACGAGGTGACGATAATTGGTGGTGAATTGGTAAAAAAAAATAATAATAATAAAAAAACGATAACGAAATTAAGATTGTGAGATTATTCGGAATATAAGGACACGAAGTCATAAGTTTAGCGAAAACAAATTTGAAACGAGAAAAATAAAACGAAATGAAAAAAAAAAAAGAAAAAAAAAAGCGTAATATTCGGTTTAGAGTGAAGATAAAAATTTGGTACTGGCGATACAATATCGGCATTTACCACGGTGTTTCTAATTGCAATAAAATTTATTCGTTTTTCACGAATCGTATTAGCGTGATTTTGAATCGAACGTCGAATAACTTCGAAATAATAGCCCTCGAAATTCTTTTTGTGAAATCGGTCGAATATACCGCAAGTGTTGAGTTATTGTAAGAGTAAAACGAAAAATTCGATAACTCCGCAATGTCGTCGATATGCATTTAACGTAATTTTACGAAAATCGTGAGAATTACCGTAGCGATATAGTAATCACGCGTAGTTTTAGGTATAAGAACGTAAGGGGAAACCACACATACCTATCGTTAGCCTGAAGTTAGTCACTCTTAATCTTAACTATTAATCGCTAAGTCATTGAGAGAAAAAAGAAAAAAAAAATTTTTTTAAATAATAAACAAAACGTGTGAAACGAAGTGAGGGAAAAAAACCGATCGGACGGCAGGCATGGAATCGATCCAAAATAGTAACAAGTTTTTTGCAATGCAAAGCAAATGAAATGCTGGTAGTGCGGACCAAACGGCGACAACTGACAGAAATGAAAGAATCGTAACAAAAAAAAACAAAAAATAAAAAAAAATAATGCCGCTCCATCGGAAAAATTCAAGTCGTTAATGATATAGTCATTAAGTCGTAAGACGCAAGAAGGCTTCGAAATGGTCAAACATTCGTTGATCTCGGAATCGGATCGGTTTCACAAAAAAAAAAAAAAAAAAAATACATTCGAAAAATTCAACATTTCATCACAAATTAAAATAATAAAAACCGAAAAATCGTGTTTTTCTTACAACTTTCGAATTTTAACGAAAAGTTGCCTCGTCACGATAAACTCACAGAACTAACCGATCGAAAACGAGAACGAATGTTTGATTGTGCGATGCCAACGCCAAAGCGCACCATAATTGGCTACGTGGTATTCAAAAGCGATACGTTAGCATTTAAGTCATTTTTATTATAAAATCATTGCATTTATTACAAAAAAAAAAGCATTGGCTATACAATGGCGACAAGTTGAAACGTCTTTTGATGCGATTTTTTATACAAAATTTACTAGTCGCGAGTATGATGTCGAAATTTAAGGGCGCAGGACGGTGGGCGTGGAAGTGCAAACCCCTCTTAGGCTTAGAATTGGATTTCTCGAAACTTTCTACAACTTTTTACCCAATCAAAAATCCTCTCTGCTGTAAGATAAAAGCAAAAAAAAAAATGAATCTCATCGAAAGAGAAGCTTTTTACCAATAACCATAAAAAATGAACCGAAAACTGAGTGAAAATCATATTGAACTTTGATACACACTTACAAGCAATTGATCACATATCTAGCGACAGTAGTTTGACGACATAAAACCAGAAAATATTTTTAAAAAAGCTAAAGTATAAAAGCAATTATTGTGATAGCCTCTCCACGTCTTGCTGCCCCTGCCCCGTGCCCTTTTCTCGACTCCTCGCTACGGACTCGTCGGGAGATAACAGCGCTTACTCTCGAATAAAATAAAAATGATTTCCTGATAACGATACGCAAAGGTTTCTTTCAATAAAAAAAAACCTCCGCTTCTCATTCAAGCTTTACGCTTCATTGATGCATAAAAAAATTAAATTCGACGGTTTGTCCAAAATAAAGAAAGGACAAAAAAAGAAAATTAAACTTAAAAAATGATGGAAGAACGCGAGCTTCTCTCGACGAGAGCAAAAAAATTGTTGAGGATTGTAGACTGCGGACATTCGAAAGAGAAGCAAAAAAGTGAACAAAAATTCGAAAAAAAAAAAAAAAAACGAAAAAAAGAAACCGTCAGAAAGCAGCGAGGTCGGGGCATTTCGGAAGATTTTTTTACAAATGCGAGGATCGTGCGTGACGTATCAACGACGGATTGAGTAATAATAATAATAATGAATAACGACGTCGCAACGTTTGACCGACGATTAGGACATAAGTTCATTAGGATGTTAGTAACGGGGGTTTGAATAATAAACGCGTTCACAATTAATACGGGAAATATAAACGCGTCCCTCGAATTTAATCGTCAAGTTTTTTCGTGTATTTGTCGCAATTTCACGTAAAAAAAGGAAATAATAACAATTTTAAGTAGTGAACAGTAGTTTAATAATCGTGAATAAAATTATACCATCGCATCGCACTAGCGTAGTCAACGAGCCACGTGCGTTTGCGATAATTCGTAAAAATAAAGTCGACGAAAAAAATAAAAAAAATAAATTTGATAAAAACGGATAAAATTTGCGAAATTTATCGGCAAAAAAAAAAACCGTAAACTCACAGTGGCTCGATGTGTAGTAGTGGCCCGTGTGCGTGTCGCGTGAGTGTTGGAATGTACGGAATCCTCTAATTAACCGTTACTTCGTTAGTTCACTTTTTGAATCCTACATTGCTATATCTCTCTATTCATCCTCTATATAGATGTTTTTTCCACGAACCCTTCTCTCTCTATCTGTGTACCGAAAGATCCGACGGTTTATCCTAAAATATTAATTAATACCTAAATAACTATATACGATCGATTCATCAGCGCTAATGTATGAGTTCATCGTTTCGGGTTGCTTCGATTATCGCTTACGAAAAAAACAAGGAAAAAAAAAAAAAAACAACAACAACAACAACAAAAACGTGTTAACGAGCCAAATTGGTATATTCCAGTCACGAGGGGTACAAATCGACTCAAATTTTTTTTTTTTATTAATTTATTGAATTAAATAATTTTCCTCAAAATTGCATTGCGAACGCAAAAAAGGGAAAAAATAATTGATTCGAAGGATTTCTTTTGATTCCGGTACACGTTCTGTTGAATTTAATTTTAATTTAATTGGAAGTCGTCTCGAGGACTCGGCAAAGAAAGTGCATTTCGTCGGTTGTCCGAGTGGCTTAGGCGTACGGTCTCCGGAGGTCTTTCGATCGACCATCTCGGGGCCCTTTTAGTTTGGGATTTCAAGGTTTTTCTTCGCTAGGTCCGCGATCCCCTTGTTATCTTTTGAACCGAAGTTCTTTCTTTTCTTCCGATCAAAGGCCGAAAGCATCTCGCAAAAGAGATTAAACTCGCATCGATGGAAATGGGAAATCCGCCGAAAGATCGATCGGTTTAAATTGAAATATCGAAAAAAAATTATATGTTTCGTTTTAATAACTTCGTGACTGGGTATCTTACACACGTTTTTATTTTATCATATATAGAGATTTAGCTGCAAGCTGCCGATAAGAGCGGAACATTTTACTTACCGATGCAGGGACATAATAAAATTGACGCGATCATGAGATCCGAAGTAATAACATCGCGAAACTAAAATCGACATCCGAAACGGAGAAAAAAAAAGGGGAAAAATCAATAGCCGGAGGAAAGAGAGAATAAAAGTAGTAAGATGTTCCACGTCTCTGGGTCGCCAAGTGCTACGAGCAGCGTGGCAGCTGTGTCCCTTTACAATACCTCCCCCCATAAGAGTACAAATTTTCAAATAAAAAAAAAAAAAGAAAATAATAATATTATTATATCGGAGGACGAATAATATAAAGTAAAGAACAAAGCGTGAAGATGTAATGAATTAATCGATTTAATTGAATTTAACGAGTGAACAAGAAGATGAAAAAAAAAAAGAAAGAAAAATGAAATGGAATACACATGAAAATAACAAAATACTAATTATTATTGAGACAAAAGAAAAATGAAAAGAGTAAATATGAGATAAAGATAAGGTTTAACGATGTTTTCTCTGGTGTAGGAATTATTACGATAATTATATTGAATAATAAATTATTTATAAGGTACGAAACACTACCTACACGACAACCTAATTTAGGATCTAAGCGTACACTTGCGTAGTATGAACAACAAAATAATAATAATAATAATAATAACAACAACAAAATACGAAATAACGAAATAATAATATTCACATAAATATTTACGTACTATCGAAAAACAAAACTGGCTACATATATATATTACAATGCCTAACAAAAAAAAACAAAAAAATAGCCGGCAAACTGGATAATTCCAGGTACACCGTGAAAATAATGTGTACCCGGCTACCACCTCTGACCTCTATATATCCTATTGTACACTAATTATCGCTGTGGTTTTCGTAATGAAAATTCGGCGATGCTGCAGCCAGGTGCACAGAACAATTGATATTGATAGGAAATAAAAGAAGAAGCTAAATAAAAAATCTTCCTCTATACTCTATGGCTGAAAAAAAAAAAAAAAAAAAAAAAAATAGTTAATTTTTTCGTTTTATGTTCCAAAACTGAGCTCAAGATTAAGAGCCTCACGTATGGCTCGGAAACGTCGGATATGGCTCTATATTAATTCCTACAATATAATGTCTCGTGTTATCCTTAATCCGAATGCTGCTGGAAGGCGGATCGGGGACGAGTCCATATTATACGACAATGCGCGTTAAACTCGAAGCTGTCGATGATACCGATTTTTTTTTTTTTTTTCGCGACGCAGCACTATCGCTGAATCGCCTGGCAAAACTAATTGCGATCGTCAAGATCTCACTGCGTTTTTGACGCTAAAAGATTTAACTCCGATGTAAAATACGAATCGTGCGGTCATTGGCGATACCTTTGCTTCCGATGAAAAATCAGCCGAATACCGATTATCGGGAAATTTATGATTATTGTGGAGTTAATGCCAATGACTGTACCGTTTGAACTACGAAATGGCGTAGGCGTACAACGACGGTTCGCATCATCATACCTCTACTAGGCTCGCGTCAGTTGTGTAACGCTTCGATTATCAGTGGTCATAGTTAGTTTTCTGTCTGTAACGGCATACATTTCTCGTTATATATCCGATACGATAAATGAATTTTTTTAAAAATTGCGATAAATCCCACGAAACTTTATATAACATATTAAGATTTGATGTAAACGATTTTTTGTGAAAATCGATACTGCTAATTTTATTTTTCGTAAAAAATTTGAAGACTAACTGTTTTTAATATTGCAATCAGTCGATTGAAAGGATTATCCGTATTTAATCGATTGATTATAGATAAAATATCGAACAGTGACTCGCGTTAAGCCGACAACTGCCAACGAAATAAGACACGAGAAGCATAACATAAGTTCACAACTGTGACTCTTTTGCTATGAGAAATCTACACGTTTTTTTGGATGATATACCGACTGATGTTGTTCTTTGTATGAAAAAACATACGTAAAATGGATTTTTTCCAATTATCAAATAAAATAGATAATCGATGAGAAGAACATTCGAAAGGAGGTGGAAATTCGTGATTTTTGGGAAAGGCGCGCAAGTGAAAACGATCCGTAATAGTCAGACATTGGAGGCCAATCTCGCCGGGTATAGCTATTATGATTTTGTCTTTTTTATACGGAAAAATAGCGACGGTGAACCGGGCCCATCCGACGCTCCATATTCGGAAATTCAAGAATTGCTTGAACGTTCGAGTATCCGTGTTGAGAATCGAGTGTCGGACGCGCTGGATTCGCCGTAAATAAAATTGAAAAAAAAAAAAAAAAAGAACCAAAATAAATAATATGACTAATGACCGACGTTATGTACGGTGCTCGGCATTATATATTTTTGATAGAAATTTATTCGACTATATGTTGGAAAATTATATCCACAATTCGCATTTTTTTTTTTTTTTTCGCGAATTATTAGATGTAATCGAATCTTATAAATCTACGGCGAGGCGGGTCTCCGCGAAAATATGATGCAACGAATTGTCGAAAAATTGTTTGCCTTTTGCAAAAGTTAACGCGGGTCTCTCTCATCACGGGAACGAAGAAACAACCGAGTGACGTACGGCGAAGGATAACTTTTGAAAAGTAATTCGATATTTTGATAAACAGATCAGTTTAAAGCGTCAATTTTCTTAATAAAACAAAATTGACGACACTGTTCTCACGATAAATTGGCGAGAAAATTTGTATGCCAATATTTTTGATAATTGTAAAAAAAAAACTTCGCCCTGCATCAGTACGGAAGTTACGTTCGATTTTTATACGAAGATGAGAGCGCATCAGCACTCTCTCGAGAATGTTCTTCAAC
This sequence comes from Cryptus armator, assembly GCA_963971235.1. Taxonomy (NCBI): domain Eukaryota; kingdom Metazoa; phylum Arthropoda; class Insecta; order Hymenoptera; family Ichneumonidae; genus Cryptus; species Cryptus armator. The sequence continues at coordinate 27,549,302 of OZ020233.1, forward strand.
GAATAAAGCAATAGTTAAGAAAAAAATATATCACGAACGAGCCAATGGCAAATCGAAACCGGGAGTCACTGCCAAAAACTCAGAAAACAACTCGATAATAATGAAAAATAAAAAAAAAATCACCGAAAAAAAATTTCGTACGATGAGTAGTTTTTTTTATCCGTAAAAGTTTGTAAAGGGATCGATAATAAAATAAGCTTCGAAAATGCGGTCTGAAAAAAAAAAAAAAAAAAAAAAACTGAAACTACGTGGGATGTACGCGCTATATTTCAACCGTACTAATATACTTATTATCATTGTCATTATTAACGGAATATTGTCATTATTATTACGATTATTATAATTATTATTATTCTATCGTTAGAGTATGAAAGTTGATATTTAATAATTCGTATTTGTAAAACGATTGTATGCACTCTATAGATTTGTTTGGTTGGAATGGAGGGCGAGAGTCTAACTCGGGTTATTAGAGATACCTACTACGCTGTACCTTTAGCTGGCGGGTTCGTCGAATCCTGCGGGTATCGCGACTGCGCGCAAAACGCTCGGGGACAATTTTTTTTAATAATCACGTCAAACGTGTACTGGTGTACGATTGACGGTTGCAAAACAAGCAAACAAACGAAAGAATAACACAAAATATCATGGGGCCTGAAGAAAGAATGAGGTCTGACAAATTTTGCAGCGCAGTTCGCACCGAGACGCGCAAAAAACGTCGCGAATGATCGTATTTTCGAAATTTTTTTTTTTGGAGCCGCGAGTTCCTCACGATTGCTCTCGCAGTAAAAAAAAAAAAGCTGAAACAATGCACGTGACGAATCGATTCGCGAGAGCTGGGCGTGCGAATCGAATAATGTTAACGAAAAAAAAAAAAAAAAAAATCATCGTCAACTGATCACTGTGACAATTCCACTGAATCATTAGCGGAACTCGTTATTTATGCAAAACCAATGAATTGCTGCCCATATTTTTTTCTCGAGAACGATAATTCGCTTGACGGCGATATTGCGCGTTAACCCGTCAGCCAATTTGTAGGAACGATGAACGCACGAGCGGACAAAAGTATAAACGAGAGGGATAGAGTGAGTCAGACAAATATGGAGCACTCGAATGTGTTTAAAAAAAGGGGATATTTAAGATCTCATTTTTCTTTTAATACTTTTGTCGTAATTCCTTCTTTCTTTTGTTGCATTATTTATGCCAAACGAGTAGCTAAAAATTGTACTTATAGTGATCCCAAAATTCGATAACGAATCGATTACGCGTAGCGATTGTATATTTTTATTTTAATTATCAAAGAAAATGATTTTACTCATTATTAGTTTGAAATAACGATGGCATATCTAAACCCTGAAAAAAAAAAACAAAAATAGAAAATTGATCCATATTTGTACGAATTCCTCTACTGTAGAATACGTGAATTATAAATACGCGAACGACTAGAACGCGTTCTCCTCGAGTGCCGCGAGACGGCTTGTCGTTTGTCGTCGTCCCCGTACCCCCAACCCCCTTCTCCTTGCCTCCCTCGATCGTCGTTTGTGAAACGGTGCTGACGCATGTGACGGCGTTTTGTATTCTGTTTCTTTTAGCGACTTACACACGGGCAAAATCCTAAAGCGCGTAGTAAAAGAAGGAAAAAAAAGCAAAGTGCAGCGGCGACAACGAGACGCGACACTACAATGTAAGGAGTAATTAAAATAATACGAGGAAATGGAAGAAAAAGAAAAAAGAGCCACAAAACCGCGCCGGATCGCATTACGGATAAAACTACCTGTAGATTTATTCAACAAAAAATGTAAAAGAAAAAACAAATGGCAAAAAAAAAGTAACTGAATGAAGAAATGAAATAAATAAAATAAAAAAATAAATGTAACCGCAATTCAGAGGTCGCCTCACCACGCGACTATTATAATAGTATAGTAGATATTGAATAAAAAAAATTAAAAAAATGAAAAAATAAAAAAAATTGAAAAAAAAATAAAAATAATAATAAAATAAAAAATAAACAATACAGCGTGTGAGGAACGAGCTTTATACCGCTTTTATATGTTTAGTATGAATACCACGTAAAGATAAATCTACGCTACTACTATTGTAACGATACTATTCTCTGTATGCAACACACGACACACACATACCCTCCTCCCAATAAGCATAATATATATAGATAAGAAATATATATTAATAGATATATTACGACGATTACATTATTAATTATTATTATTATATTATTATTATTAATGCTATATGAAAATACGATGATTTTAAGGAAAGTATACATATTAATAAACATTTTTTAATGCCACTATCCTAAAGATAATGGTGAAATGAAGTGAAATTAAAAAAAAAAAGCAAAAAATACAAAAAACGGTGTTTATTTTTTGAATGAATTTCGCTACCCTATCCAATTCTATTCAGAATCACTACCGAAGCGAACTTCCCTGCGTGAAGTTTCATCAACGTTATCGAACTTTCCACTTCGCATGGCGAGATGCTTCTCAATGGATTCAATGGATTTCACGAGCTATTGTTGCCGTGCGTCGAATAGTTTTCAGCTGTAACAGCTTCGCCGTTGTATCCCCATCTGCCTAAACGTTCCATAGATTATTACATCGCATGCAGACGTTTGCAAGACGCGCCGTAAACTATAAACGATCGGTCAGTCAATCGTCCGGGGATCGCGAGATTCAGTGAAACAGATGGAGATGAAGGAGATATCTAAAAGAAAAGTATCCCCATCGGTTCAGAACTTTTATTGCGGATTCGAGAAGAAATATATATCGAAGGTTTCGTAGCGATGGAAATTTATCGTTCGTCCGCAAATCGTTTTAACGTTTAGTTTTATGGAAAAGCGTCTACCAATCTTTTGTCTTTATTCCTATATTTCGACGTCCGGTTAGTCTGTAGAGTCCAATGGTTAACTTTTTTTTGCAACAGGGAAATAGCTTCTGTTTCTCCGGACGACACGGAGAAAGACAAATCGTCAATTTAACCAAATGCATAATTAGAAAAAAAAAGAATACGAAAAAAATCAAATGAAAATATTTATTCAAAAAAATTAACGAATCAACTTCTGCTAAAAAAAATGATTACCGGATGATTCGTTAATAAAAAAAATTTCAATTCATTTATTAACTTTTTGGAATTATTATTATGCAGAATTAATGTTCGTCGCACGTTCTATACGGTTAATTTATTTCATATTTTCGGCTCATTCGGAAGTCTTCGAAATTCGTTCGTTTCGTCAAAATCATAAGGGTTTTTTCGAGCTTTTCCCTTAACGGGAAGTTTTGGGAAAGAGCATCGAAAGCTGGTGGGAGAAGCTAAGTGGATACTCACATTTACGAATAGGTTTGCGTTTCCTATGGATCCGGAAGGGTCTGAAAAGGAAAGGCACGGGGACGTAAAATTTAATGGCAAAGCCTCAGCCTTTCGATATCGATTGCCGCGAATCGTAAGGACATAACTCGCATAGTTAACTGTCGAAATATTGCGTGAGATGTTCCCTTGTGGTTCTCAGCAATCTATTCATAGAATATATATGTGTGTAACTTTACTATACACTGTATAAAATAAAGGGATCTCTAACTCTCGATTTACATGTATCGGTGGATAGCTGGCCGATCGTAAAAGCGCCACCGGGATGACGCATGCATCCTCCCCCGATGGACCGCAAACGCACGCCCTTCGTATCTTCCCGTTCCCGTGCAACTGTCGAGGCTGTGTGTCCCCTGGACCCGCGCTGGTTACCATGGAAAGATCAAATGGTGGACATTGAAACGGAAATGGGAGGGAATGGATGCTCGTGGGCGTTTGGCCAAAGTTCGTGCTTACGGCATAAGCTTCGGGACTCGGGAGTTCGCGTGTATCTTTCAGTCATCCATTCTCTGCATCGGCAGTATACTCTTTGATGTGAAAAAGGGCGCGAGCCACATGCGAATCACTAGGGAAACAAAATTCGGCGACGCAAACCCTACTGCTGCGAGAATTTCCATTGCCTCGTCGATCGAGCGTTGCTTTCCACATTGGTATGCAATCCTAATGGAGGTTTGTCGTTATGCGAAAATTTTATAGGGTTTAAAGAGATCGATCTTTCGTACGAATACGAAATCTATTCAAATAAAAGAATAGAAAATAATTAAAAAATCGAATGACTGTATTATTTGAATCTCTAGTCTCGAAGAACTGATAAAATTTGAATTTCTGCAACCAGATGTTCGAATTGTATGTGAAAAAAATATATATATATTTATTTTTATTTATTCGTCTGTAGATTTTAGATTTTGAGTCTTCCAGCGTATCCCTTTCGGGTTTTACGGCCCTTCCCGATACCCCCTATCACTCCCTACCCGCACTTCGCTAAGCTACCTAACTTCCAGTCCGTCCGCAGCCGATTGAGCTACACTGTACCGCATTTGCCATGGACACGGGGAAACTGCGGAAAACCCGTGCCGGTACAGTCGGTCATGTTCTCCTGATTCCGCGGTGTACACACGAAAGTATTTACTTAAGTGTTGGACAACGAGGTCTCAGAAAAACTGACCTCCCGCTCAACGATTGATGCGCCAGCCAGTGCGTGGCTAAGCGGTCACCCATCCAAGTACTGCCCGCAGACAGTATTGCTTGACTTGGGTGATCGCCGGAGCCACACACCGACCGCGCATCCATCGCTGTCGGTTATTTATTCGTCTGTAATTTTACTTTATAGATCGAAAAAAAAAAAAAGTTGTAATTTTTTTGAAAGAAAACTAATTTATCGGTCGATTCTCACGAATTTCATTTATTTTAATGCTCGAAGAAAATGTATTATTTCTTTCGTGAACGGAGATGTACAATTTCGAAAGAGAATATATATCACCGGATTTTACTACCGACCTATAATACTCATGTTAGTAGTGCGCTACTACGAGTTTACCATCCCCCTCGGTACTATTCGTGTCGTATAATTCGCTCACGAATTTGGTGCGGCACGTGGCGTGCGGCTATAACTAGGAAAGCCTTATAGGCGGTCGTAATAACAATGATTTTTTTTTTCTTTTTCTTTCCCCAATTTCCAGACGAATTTCGACGAAGTGATTAGGCCCTCTGTCCAGCAATAAAAATATACGCGTATACGAAAGGTGGCGTGACGATAGAAGGGAGAGAGAGAGGAGTACACAACGGGAATGAGGAAAAATTTGAACGCAAAAAGTTCTCCACGTTTCGTCTGACTACTCTCCTGGATGCTTGAAGATAAAAAAAAAGAACCTAAACTTTGTATCAAAGATATTTGATTGACGGGGTTGACGTTAACGAAAACATGGGTAACCCTGTGACACGAGACGAGGGACAAATGTCTCGCGAAGACACAAAGGTCAGGAGGATTTTTTATACATACTTTTTTCTTTTTACATTATACGATCAATGGATTACCCGAGAGAATCATATCACATCCATTCTCCTGGCGAATTTTTTTTCGATTTCAAAACAAAAGTTATTTCATTTAGCAATGTATGCCTTCTGATTAATAAACAGAAATATATGAAAATAATAGAACGAAAAAAAAAAGTTTATTAAGCAATATTATTATTATTTACTAATAATATTTGTTTATGAATAATTTTTGTAAAAATTATTATTATTGTTATTTTTTAAATTAATTGTTTTCAATTTTATTTTTAAATAAATAACAGTAAAATAAATACAGAAAAAAAAATTCTTCGATATATATTCCGTTCAAAGCGAAATGTTTGTAATCGCAAAATTTCAATCGGCACCCTACTTATTTTATGACTTTACGTGACGAACGTCGCTTCCCCCGTCCGTTAGCTGTGTATCAGACCTCTCGGTTACGATGGTCCCAAGAGTTGTCTTGACGCGTGGAAAATGTCAAATGTCGAATTTTCAATAGTCCCGACGTTCGTTTTGCCGAAGCGTCTGTTAAATAATTCAATCGATTGCAGCGCGTATTCCAAACGCGTTTGGTAACTTCGCGACTTCCTGACTATCGCGCGCGCAGCTCGTAGTCGTTAATAATTAAAGAAAGTCTCGTTTTTTCTTTCACCGTATCGAAAGGACTTTTAAATCGGTGAAACTTCGCGATTCTCGTTATATTATAAGTGAAAATAAACAACGCATAGTTTTTGCTCGCATACGTATCAGAGAACTCTACTGGGATCGTCTTTCACAGGAACCTCGTTTTTCCCCTCTAAATTTTTCTCGTGTACACCGAGAAAACCTCACCGTTTCTTTTCTATTATTTTTATTACACATTCGGTTTATCTCTTTTTCGTGCCCTCGTTTTTTTTTCATCCCCTTTCGAAAATCGAAATCAATCCGATCCGAGACGAATTATTCGGCCATCGCAATGGTGGCCTATAGTCGTACATTTCTCTTTGTATCTACGAGCTCTCGGAACTATCGGTCAGCGCAACTCGGGAAATGGATACTCGAGACAAGAAAAGAGCTGCTGGAAGGGTCGAAAAATGTAGGGAGGGGATTTCGTAACATACGAATTATCGTGTATAACCTCGGAAAATTTATAATTTGATAATTTCAATATTGTCCCGTAAAAGTATTTCAATCGAAACTCATATAAAAAAATGTAAAAAAAAAAATTCCGTGACTTGAATTATGATTTTTTTTTTTGCGTATCACGAAAGTTTGGGTCACGAAATAAATTTCTGATGCGAAAGTTAAAAATTGAGAGGCAAAAGCGTTTAGACGTGAGAAAGTGAGTTTAATGGAAACCGAAAATAACTATTGCAACGGAACGCGAGCAGACGGTACGGAGATGGTAGTTACGAAGTGCGGAGTAACAAACTGGCGGCGAACAAATTCCACAGTTTCGCCAAGTTAAAGCGCCGGAGACGCGCAGCTCGCCGCCCGGTGGGGAAGTCGGGATTCTCCGGGAAGTGGATATAACGCAGAACGGTATGACTACTATCTGCTAGTGGTTCGCTGCTCTACGTAGCGCCGTGATAACATTTCGAGGGAACGAATGTCCGCCGCATAGCCCAACGCATACATACGACGCATTTACGCTCTCGAGTACCTTTGTCCGCGGCACGAAAAATCTTTCCTTTCGTTTCGCCACCCTAACGCTTGGAACGTCCTATAATAGGGAGGGCAATGCTCGTAATGGCCTGCATATTACTACCTGCAAATTGCTCGAACAGACCGGGAAAAAAAAAAGATTTTTTCCAATCTCGACTCGCAACCATTCTTCTACGCTATTGCAAAGCTTTGCCAAGAAGCTGCGAAACTCTTTATGAAAATTATTCTCCTCCTCGTGCATTTATATATCAAATTAAATTTTTATTGCTAATGAAACGCTATTTAACTGAGGAAACTATCTTAAGTGGGAAGACTGCGCAAATACTTTGCTCTGAATAATTTATAGTCATATCGCAGCGTCGCAGAGAATTTGTAAAAATAAAATATTTCTTAAGGAGGATCGGTGACTGAGACTTCGTTTCGCATAAGCTCGAGAAAAATGAGAGAGAATCGCAACTACTTCTCGATGGTACAAAAATCTGAAAAAATTCCGGCATATTTAAGGTACTGAAAAGATTCATTTTGCATAATAATAATTCCAAAAAGTTATTAACAAATTCATGAAAAAAAACTTGTTAAACAAATTAATGGTAACTCAACTTTTTTTTTTTAATGAACATGATTCTTTCATTTTTCTGAACACGTATGAATTTTTTCAAATTTTTATCTTGGGTTTCAATTTTTTTCTTTTTCTACACATTTTTTCCATATAAAAAAAAAATTCAAACCCAAGATAAAAATCTGAAAAAATTCATACGTGTTCAAAAAAATGAAAGAATCATTTTCATAAAAAAAAAAGTTGAGTTACCGTTAATTTGTTTAACAAGTTTTTTTTTCATGAATTTGTTAATAACTTTTTGGAATTATTATTATTATGCAAAATTAATGTTTTCAGTACCTTAAATATGCCTGAATTTTTTCAGATTTTTATACCATCGAGAAGTAGCTGCAATTCTCTCTCATTTTTCTCGAACTCTCAGCCACCGAACCTCCTTAATCGATATTTTTCTTTTTCTTGTATTTTTCACACGTAGAAGTAAAAAGTTATCTTTCACTAAAAAAAAAAAAAAAAACTTGAATCGTCGACTAAAAAAAATAATATGTATAATGATTAACTTCTCATTTATTTGTAAAAAAAATTAATATACTTTTTATGTTTTTCGAAATACATTTTTCCCGATGTATGGTTCCTTCACTCGCGATTCTCGATATGGATAAAAAGCAGTAATGCCTTTGAAATTGGTGGTGAAAAATATTTTGCATTTCCGAATCGGTGCACGTCGTCGCCGCGCGCGATGACCCTCGATCCGGCAAACTATGCCACCCACCCGCTACGTTCTTCGCTATGTTCGCGCGATATTTCACCGTTATGTTTAATAATTCGCGAACGGGTTAGTCGACGCAGAGAGAACGGCTGTTGGGAAGAATGGAACGTTGAAGACGGACGAAAAGAAAGAACGCTGGAGAGGGAGTAAAACCGACGTTACAGTCGAGGGGGTTGGACAGCACGAAGAGTTTTACCCAGAAAACAGCGCGTGTCTGGTGCTCCGGACAGCTCCAGACGGGCTTCTCGTCTACAGTTGCTACGGCTAGAAAATTAACTACGTGACATCGTTGCTCCTGGCTGTTTCTATTTCTACTGTTCCAGCGTTTCTTCACCCGTTTCCATCTGACCGTTGAAAACAAAAAAAAACCTTCACCCGACCAGTAAACTACACTTGAAAACTACGGGTATTTTCTTCGCTCGCAAATTCTTTATCTCCGTCACGTAGAAAGGTTCAAAAGTCTTTTAAACTGCGGTAGATGCGGTACAACTTTTCTCAACTTCGGCTTACTGAAGTAAATCGTACACGCGTCGCAATCTATTTGTGATGTGTATGCCACATGAAAATTTGGCACACGTCGAAATATTAAGTTACTCGAAATTTATCGATAATATGAAACAAAAATTAGATATTCGAAAAAAATTGTGTGCGCACGTTGTATTATATATGCATATTCCTACCTGTGCATTTTAATTCATCGCGCACGTTGTTTTCGTCTGACGGAGTGACAGAGTTCGCGAATCAATCAATTTTCAATTATTCACCCCCTGATATATCGAATTATCCAATATTCTCTCGATAAAACACTGCTGTAAGATCCTGTTATTAACAATTCCGTTTTTATCACTGCACACAATGTAGTAAGATCACTAGTTATTTTTTTTTTCGCGGCTGATATCGCTCGATATCGATGTTTTTACTGGACGCCTTGACACCCCGTCGTGTCTCGAAGCGGCCGGTAAGTAGCCGTGCGCGAGAAAAAACGAGAAAAACGAAAAAGCTTTTCGTTCTCTCGTCTATATGTTCAGCTATTACTGTTTCCTTTTGTTCTACACCAGGGTACAGCGGCAAAATTCACCATTCACGATTGTATTAGACGTTTCTCGACGATCCGAAAACATCGAAGTGGTAAGTCGACAATCGAATACAATTTACTTTGCATTTGTTTTTTCATTTTTTTTTACCTTTCCTTCAAAATATTTATTATTTTTGTCAAATAATTCGCCGTGAAGATAAATGAATGCAAATCATTAATCCGCCGTTACCACGACAACAGAGATGATGTCAAATCGTTGACGATTCGCCATTTTGTTTTGTCGATCGTTTTATTGGCATAATTAATGCTAACGAGTAATTTTCTTGTCGTTTCTTGCTAATAATTAATACATCTGTTCGAAAACTTTTTCATTTTTTCGTTCTTTTTTTTTATGGTTTTTTTCTGCGTTTATAGCTTTTAAAATACTTATTCGGTGTATATCGCAACACAGTAATCTAATAATCTAACTCCCGATTTCGAAATATTCGTCTCGTTTACCAGCGCAATTCGGTAAATTTCTGCAATTCCATTTTCCGTATGACAATTCTCGTAGCTGTATAGTCGAAATACCCGTATATACACGTCCGGAAGTCAAACCCTCCGAAAACGTTCCAAGATCGTTTTCCCCGAGTAGTTTCCGTACCTTGCAACGTAGTTGGGTAGATTTCGATATGCGACGAGAAGCGATCCGCGCAGTTACTTCTATGAATATTAAGGCGGTAGTCTGGTCTAGAACGAGATTTTTGACGTCATTTCTAATATGCAATAACTTTTAAACCGTTGAAGTTGTCTTGATGAAAATTTACACGTGCATTTATTGATCCTTAGAGAATACTTGTACATTAAAAAAAAAAATTATTTTGAATATTTTCATGTAGTTTTTTGCCTTGTTGCAATATGGTGCGCCGAAAGCCGCCTCAATCGGCGCCCACTCTGGACGATGTTGTATGCATCTGAAAAAAATATATATATATATTCTCAATCTGTATGAGTATTCTGAGCACTGGTAGCAGAATTGGTACTTAAGCGAGACTCGGTGCAGTCCGACCACCACAACGACGATGACGGCGACTGTCCCGTCGTTGCGATTTGGACGAAATTCGATTGTCGTTCCCTACACACACGTCTATTAACTGTATACGTTCGCATACATACGACTTATACATTCGCCAAATCTAGTAGTACCAGAGCTCAATTTGTGAATCGACGTTACCGTCGAGTACGTAGAACAGTATTTCGTTGAAGATAAGAGCTTCCGATTGCTTCGGTACGGGCTGCTCACGCGGTCGATGCCAATCGTACGAAAAGCGCTCCAGACGCAAGGACAACTCGTTGTATATGTACTTGGGAAGGGGACGGGTTTCGAAGGGTTTGCGTGCCGTAGAATGGAATGGGAAGTCTAAGCGTTCCCGAGTGTAGCTCTATCGCGACTAAAATGTGTTTGTTTAACGACTCATGGGATATATAGACGAAAAAGGCTTCATGCAAAACAGTTACACATTTTTTGGGACGATATTCGAAAAACCGCGAGTCCTCTCCACGTCTCTTAATGATACAAAGTTAAATAATAACGTAATGTATTTATTTTTTTTCGCGCAAAAACATCAAAATTCTTTGTTATCGAGCAGAGAAATTCGCAACTGCATTTCGTCCCTTCTGCGTCGTGTTTCCGAGATTTGTCGCTGAGATCGTATATTTATTCGAGTCACGTGCGAAATCTACCGAGAGCGCCGGATATATCGTACGCATTTGATATTCGCGGGGTAACTGGTAGTCGGAAAATAGGGGAAGCGTAGATCGCACCAATATCAACATTGTCTCATTATAACACGGTAACTCGAGTACGTATAACAAAGTGCACACGACAGATTATATCGATGAGAAATTTTGGGGCGAAATTCCATTGTTACACGATTCCGACCCTCGGAAAGCACACTATATCTCTGCTGTATCATTAAAATACTATAGCTCAGAAAAGGATCAATAAAACTTTTTAAAATTCGCATAACGCGACTAAAGAAATCGATACGTGCGTTCATTTCTTTTTATTTATTACATTTTTGCTTCTCAAGATAATATTTGATATCTGATATTTAAAAAATGTTTACATTTTTCGCCGATTTTTCGCAGAGCGAAAAATATTGAAAAAAAAAAAAACAATTTTAAACGAATCACAGCGAAATTTATGCTGTAAAAAATAACTGCAAATTTAAGGGACACGCAAATACAAAACTCAAAAACATCGTATTTTACTTGAAAATTATCATGTAAATTCGGAAAATATTCTGAAAATTAAAAGAAAAAAAAAAATGACAATAAAATTACTAACATTCGTTGCATTGCAAAAAATCGTTTAAAATTCCATCCCACTTTTGTGTGAAATTTATTACGTGCTTTTTACACGAAAGCTTCGAATGCCGGTGTTGCAAGTAATTTTTTCATTGCAATTTAATTTCAGTTTAAAGTTTAAAGAACGCATTTCTCTTTGTTGCCGACTATCCGTACATTTTTTTATATAAAAACAACAAAAAACCACTGCGTGAAATAAAAATTTACGACCACAACATCGAGTTGGCAGTCCAAAGGAAAATTGTAATCTCTCGAGAATAAAACTCAAAGTGTGAGAGTAGTCCGCATGTCGACCGCGCAGTATTCATTTTATTTCGGAATCGTGCGATTCTCGGTTAGTCTCGGTGAGATATCGAATGATGTACCTATACAGAAAGAGAAAAGGGGTGACACGGAAGGGTAAAAGCAAGAAGAAGGTTCTGCGTAGGGGTTGTTAGGTAGGGGTGGAGATGGGTGGGTTAAACGAGGAGAACAGACGGAGAATGAGATAAAGAGAACGGTTCCGATCTCCTTTGGTCGTTGGCCAATGCCTTCGGGGCAATGGTTAGGCTCGCCGTTGACCCGAAGTCTTCGAGACCCTCGAACAGGCATCAGCAAACCCCGTACGGGAATTTTCTGCCTCGACGTAGGAACGTCAGCCAACTTCGTCGTGATGGGAAACGGGAAACAAGCGAGAGCTGCGTGGCTGCTGCTGCTCTCCCCTCTGGTCATTATGAAGTGGACACGGGACCGTATCTAGAACTCCAGCCAAATCCAATCCGACACTCGAGTACGAGAAGGGTTGCGACTATTGAGGGAGGAGGAGGCTGTATACGTATAGAGTTTTCGGTCGGACCACCGTGTCGGTTTCTAGGGAGAGAAAATTCGTTTGGTCATTGAGAGAAAGAGAGAACGAGAGAGAGAAAGGACGTCCATGAAGGACTGTGACGATGACCAATAAGATATCGTTTCGCCGACTCGATATACCAAGGGATTAAGGGATAATATGTCGAGGGGGTTACAGGAGCTTGTCCGAGCTATTTGATTAAAGTCGATATCGAGGATAATACGTTGGACTAATTTGTTGAGGGATATATATACTATATACAGAATGTATACATATATACATAGCAACTGGTGAATCGTTTGATCCGGGTATTTCGTTATTCAGGGGGAAAGATTGTATGGTACGGCTTCCGTAAGCTTCTCGATTCTCTTGAACCCTTGTCAGAGGTTCACTTGCCACTTACTAATTATCGACAAATCTCGAATTTATCGAAATCGCAAAGATTCACAATCATTGATAGACCATTTTTAATTTTCATGATTTTTTTGTTTATTTTTCAAGAAATTTTTATAGAAAAAAAAAATTATTATTTAGTCATAAATTGTAATCGCAACAAAAAAAAATAATAATAATCATTTTGTGAAAAAACGATTTTTTTAATTACGTTTTAACGGATAAAGGAGAAAATTCCGCAACATTCGGTGAGAAAGTAACGGGAAGCCGACACAAACGATTCATCGGTAGGCGAAAGTGTATACGTGCTTTGCTCTAAAACTCAAACCTCCCTTCGAAGCGGCGATACCCCACCCCGTTACGGTACGAACACTCTCTCTCTCTCCTCTCAATAAAAGCTGCAATAAAAGCGTGCAACATAATCCTCATTGGCGGAGTGCCCGTAAAGTAGAGTAACGCGACTCCGCAACGAGCGCACGAGCCCTTTTGTCCTACGCTCACGTGGACTCATAGCGCCCGGAGAATTCGCTCTCTGTGTGTGCAGAGCTTCAATTCACCCCTCTCGGACGGCGTCGGTGTACGCGTTTTACTCGAATCCTCTCCCTTCCGTCCAGCGCGGTATCTGCGCCGTTCGTCACTCGGTGGACTTTACGAGTTCGTTCGTCGCAATGGTGAAAAAAAGCGAATCGAAAAAAAAAAAAAAATCCTACGCCAATAGCCACGACAGTGTCGTTATCGAATTCTTCGTTGAGTTTAAACGCGTCTTGATTTACGATAAGCAATCCCTTGCAGCTGTAGAGCTTTCGATACGAAAATAAAGGAAATAAAGCACATTTATGACCTTTGCCTCTGCGAACCATTTACGAGACAAGTTCTTGAGATATTGTTGTCGATTGATGACTTAAAAACACTTCAATTGAAAGTCTGTTGGGGTTGAAATTGATTTTTCGTCACGTTTTCATATTTCTATGAGTTTCGCAATGAGAGGGGAAGGAAAAGTTGTTCACTGGAACTTTAGTAACCGGCGCGGGACATGAGTTTTCATTTGGCGAATGTGACCGAAACAGGTAGCGCAGTCTCGGACGATAAATTCGTAGGGGCTTTCCATGAAGTGGCTAATCCCATTTTCCTCGCTAAGACGTCCCCCTTTAGCTCGTTGGACCGGCCACGAGAAAGAAAATACTCCAGAAAGGAGATTGAGACGAATAGTGACCAAGTAGTGAGCTTTTACGCGAATGGTAGCTGACCATTTGTATAACTGCTCGAGACACTTTCGTTAATGGTGCGTTCAATTATGCAGAATTTGATGTAAGTAACGTTGTGGCCATTGTAGGAACATCGATAGAATGTTATAGGGTTTAATTCGACATAAATCAAAATTAAATAAAAAATTTTATTAAAAATCATAACATCACAACGCATCGGAAAAACAGTATTTAAAATCCTAAAAACGATCGGATTTTCCAAAAAATTGGAAATCTATAAAATTTATTATACCATACAATGTAATATAAGATTTTGAAGAATACCATTTTTGATGATATGTCAACAAATTACTGTACTCAGTGAAAATTATTATACTGAAAAAAGAAAAAAATATTCAGTAAACAACAAAAATTGAAAGAATCACTATGCCTTGAAGATATAATGAAAATAATTGTTTCAACAATCAAATTTTAACAATACAATGAAATATCCAGGGTTCTAACGTCTCGGTGGTGCTTTCTGTAGGATTTAATTTTTGTTATCACAACGTTTGTTAGGCACTCGTAATGCGACTATCGGTAAAACAGATTTCTATCAAACAAATTATCGCTCGTTGATTCGAAATCGACGAGAGGTTTTTCTCGGCTATTTCTACTTTATCAACAGAAGACATCGCATCGTCACTCGAGTTAGTAGAAACCGCAAAAAAAGATAAAAGATATATTTGTTGACAAACTTTTTATCTATTTGCTTATTCATTTGTGTACATAGAAACTATTTTATACCCGATAAGACGCTCCGTGACTAAGAAAGCTGAGCAGCGTAAATGCCGCCGTTAGTGTGCCGAAAGACACTGCCGAGTAAACAGACGAAGAAGAACTATTGTTCGAATCATCCGTTTTTTCTAAGATCGGCAATTCTCGATAATCAGAATAGGCTTCCGGTTTATAGTTCTTAATGTTGTATTTGATCCAATTAAGATAATACGGAATATCAGAGTAAAGTCCCGGCAATGCGGGACGGGCGCATCCTTCACCGCCGGAAACAACGCCAACAAGTGTATTACCGCATATCATACCGCCTCCCGAATCACCCTGGAAATACAAACACGATAATTCCCAAGTGAGATAAAGCTTTTAAGCGGAATTGCGCTGCGATAGATAAACAAATGGCGTTTTTAGACTCACCTGACACGCATCTCTGAGTCCTTCTTCGTAACCGGCGCAGAACATTCCCAACGGTAGATTCGTCACATTTTTCAGAAGCTCGCGACAACGCTCCGGTTTTATAATCGGCAATGCAACGTACATCAGATCATTCGAGACGACCGGTCTGTTCTGAAAGTTCCGAAAAAAAAAAAATCGTATTATCGGCAAATTTGAAAAAAAAAAAAAAAAGGCGATATATTTAATTCCAAAACACCATAAATATTTATCTTCGAGACCCGATCTCTTCGTTTTTACGAAATTTTATAAAAAATCAATAATTTTACGATTAATTTTAGTGAAATCGGAACGCCAAGATACAAGAAATATACCTGATATTGATGCGAAACATCGATGCAGTCAAAATTATAGAAATAACACATTTTTTAAAAAGTCGTAAAATTTAACAAAATTCAAGATTTTCTTGCAACAGCTCCGCTAAAGTTAGAAAGTTTCGGAGAATTTCAATGCTTACTTCGGCTAAGTACCCCCAACCAGAGACTTTGCATACCGTTCCCGGTTCCGGCATTGTCGTCTCAAGTTTGGCTGCTTTAAGGTAATCTGTGCTGAGATCCAAAGGTGTTTTCAGCTAATCACGAGATAAAAACCCGTTAAGTTTAATTCGTTTGTTAAAGTTGCAAATATTAAATTACCTTCAGCAAAGCAACATCGTTGGTTAAAGTTTCTCCCTCGAAGCTCTGGTGAACGATTATCGCTTCAACAGCGTGTTTTTGAATGTAACTCGGTGATTCGTTCAGTCTTACAGGTCCACCGACTACTGTTATAGTCCACGGCGAAATTTGAACGCCATTTCTATTATGGATTTCAGTTAATAATGGCGTTAAAAAGAAGGTTGGAAGAAATTTATAAATGAATTCGTTAATCCGATCCGAGGCACTGATTTTACACACAATTGGTAGTATTTTTAAAAACATTACACTTACGTTTTATACATGCAATGACCGGCAGTGAGTATCCATCCATCAGAAATTACACTGCCACCGCAGAAATGCGCTCCCGAGTAACTTCTTCGTAACGAAACCTGATTTTTTTTTTTTTTTTTACAAATTATGGATAGAATTACGAGGATTTTTTTTCAAGGGATTAATAATGTTATTTTAATCACCTACTTGATGGGGAAATTGTCCAACCGCTGCAACAGTTCCGTTCACTATGCGACCTTCTAATCTCGGAAGATCGGAATAATCCGGCATTGGAATATCATTGTGGGATTCTAAATGTCGGACGTAATATGATTTATAGTTTATTGATACAATGGTCACTAAAGATATTTTTAACATATAAAACTGATAAGTTTATTACCATTGCTTGGCAAACACAAAATTCCAACAGACGCGCACAATACAATGAAAAATTGTGTAAAAACAACGAAACCCATTATTTCGTTAATTTCACGGGACGTTAACGGGTTTACTATCTGCCAACGACTGTCGATGTGCAACGGTGATGTGTCTCGTATTAAAAGTTTTCGTTATCAACCGACTGACTTTGTCCATTGCTAAAGCGCTTTTTTTTATCGCAATCTCTTTATCGGCCACATATCTCGATCGTTAATTGATTGGACACGGAATTCCAGGTCGGAATAGGTGTCACCAATTTTTTCCGACGGAATTTCCAAACTTCACGGTTCGGAGACAATTTCAAGCTATGAATGGGATTTCTAAAAGTATGTTAGTTTTTTTTTTCCTACTGTACGTTATTACAATTATTCAAAACATTCGCTATATATTAAATAAATTCTCAATGCATCAGGAAACAAAATTTGAACCCATATAATGAATTATATATGCTAAAAAATGTACAAATGTTCAGATTTGTATTCGCGAAATCATTATTTATTTAAAATAAATTTAAAAATCCGATTTTTCATGATTAATTTGCTGTTTAAATTAGTAGGCAATTCCAAATCTGCTCTGTCCGTCAACATCGTGCGATTTCTATGAATTATGTTTCCAACAAGTCTCGATAATCAAATGTATCTTATCTGAATCGGCAGGATGTACAATTAAAAGTTCTACATCAGTCGCTGCAATCTATCGCGCATTTGGCATTTGTTTTAATTTTTTTAATCGTTCAAAATCAATGACTGTCTGGTCGATCTTGTAACTAATTAGTTACAATCGCTCGTGGAATTCCCCCGTATTGTCCATCGTCGTCATATTTATATACGAGATTAGAAGCGGACCTGTTCACACACCGAACAAGATTATGTTTTATGAAATACACAGAAAACGTCCTCGACACGGGGCGATGTGCGTTCGATATCGCGATATAAATCTATAAGATACAAATGCTGTTAAAAATAAGTGTCTTGTGGGTTTATCCCTTTCGTCGATTACTCTTATCTCGATTCTGTGTTGTACAACACGATAGTCATCTCATTTTCATTGTAAAACCATCGGAAAACAAAGATATTGTCGTTTTTCTGATGGGTACTTTTACAAAATTAAAAAATGAATTGAAATCGGAGTTTTTAGGTCGTAGGAGGTTCTCCCTTGTCTATGGACAAAATTTATCATCAGATTCGTATTCTGCACGAAAAAATACGTGAAATATGAAGTGGACAAGAATTGTCTAGCGATTTTAGATTTTGACGACAAAAAAGCGCTGAAAACGCCAAATTTGATCATTAAAGCATAGAAAAAAGCGTTTAAAGTTTTGGGTTCTTCCCGACGACGTGTCGGCATCAATAAACGCTTCTACTATTCGTTGGTTACTCTATCTTGTGTATTTTTTCACGTACAACCCGATAGGCATCTCATTTTCATTGTAAAACCATCGGAAAACAAAGATATTGTCGTTTTTCATTCAATACAACAAAATGTTATGACAAATATATTTGAGAAATAAATGTGACAAAATATTATGACAAATATACAACAAAAATTCATTTTTTTTTTTTTCATATAAAAAAGAACCTTTTTTCCCCAATTCAAAAAAAAATAATAAGGAAAATTAAATTTTTTTTTTTATTTTTTATTCGTACCACTGATAAGTTGTTTGTTTTCGAAAAATAACAACTAAAAACGCGAAAAAGAAATACGGTCACGTCAGATGACGTTTCATGAATAGGTTAATCGACCGAAATTGTGTCACCACTCGCGTACCGACGAAAAAAATAAATAGAGATGGGGAAAAAAAAATGTCTTGTTTTTCTCCAGTAATCGACTAAATCTTTTTGTTACACTCAAAAATTATCGATAAATCCGAAAAAAAAACACCGTGTCGTCAAGTGACGTTTAAAAAAGAGGTTAATTCTTCGAGTTTTTATACATTGCGGCCACTGTCACTACAAAAATACCGTTGTCACTATTTCGGGCGAAAATAACACTGAACACATGAATAAGCACACAGAATTTACACGCCCGGCTTTTTACGCGTTTGAGAAAATTGATTCAATTGATTGGAAATCATCGCTGCTGCAGTACACCGGTGTATCATAGACTCAATGAGATGCAGTAGCGGCGGTAATCTGAATCGCATCGATCGGGAGTAACGACCGTCGGGTCGGTAAATCGTTACCGACCAAACGTAATTTTCTAATACACATTATTTTTCGTTGGCGCTGGATATGTTATATCGCGGACGAGTTTCGATTTAGTAAAATTTAGTAAAACTGTGCTAACGAGCTACGCTCGATAGTTTCAGGTGCAAAGAGCCGGGTAACAGAAGGGGGCCCACTTTACTTCAGGTAGAAGAACGGGCCATGCACTCTCCAACTGTAGGCGTAATACTACAAATACGATACTAGGATAATTTAGTCTATTCCTCGAGAAATTCCAAGCAGTAATTAGTTTGGACGCTATCTTGTTTAAACAAAATAACTAAATGAATACGCTGTAAGGAGTTTGCCGAGGAAGTTCTTTTCCATGGCTCGCCACCAGATGATTTAACATGGAGGGGAAAGAAAAGTAAAATTTAGTATTCTTGTTTCACATTTACACGCGCATCAACCAGAGCGAACGAGTGCATCTAATCAGAAAACGAATGATGAGTCCACGTTAAATTGCGCCTCATCTCAAAATTAATTAAAATTATTTCTAAGTAGAATTAAACGAGTTTCGATTACGAAATGTATAAAAAGATACAATTTTAAATCTCATGCAATATGTATAAAACTCCAAAGACTTAGGAGAGCGTATTTTCACTTCACGATCCCGGTTTTCTTTGTCTAGACACCTGACGAGATTAATTCTACAGTCGGATTGGAACGCAACTCTGGTGTTCTTTTACATATAAAGTATTTAGCTGTAAAGCGGCAGTATGCCGCCAAAAGTCTTTCTGGTAATGACTTCCAGGAAAACGGAAACGAGAAGAAGAGGGGACCGATGCCTACGTGATCTCGTCCGCGCCCTTTTACTATTCGATACCCCACCCCGTCACCCATGGCGCGGGCCCGGTAAATGAACTTACGCCTAAAAGAAGGACTTAAGAACACGGGCCAATCACGGATGAGGTCGTAAGCATCGCCTCATCTTCTCGTTGCTATACCAAAATTTTATAAGAAATAGATATACAAAGAGACACTCCCATAGCAACATCCCCACTACATGTCATCAAGGAAATGGTGTAAAAACCCCGGAAATTGTGCGCTCGGGACCATTTGAAAAGACCATTTAGAGATACCATTTAGAAGCATCCATTTTTGAAGTACCCATTTGGAAATATCACTCAGATAGATCCTATAAACAGTTAGAAAACCACGGAGTTTTAGTTAAAGTTTCAAGGAAACGTTAAAAAAATCATAAATCGTATAACAGAAGAAGAAGAAGAAGAAAAATAATCTTATTCCGATCGAAACCGTTTCCTCCGACATATCTTAATTTTATTGTTTAACGCAAGTTTCAAGGAAATTCATAAAAGACCTCCGGGCCCACACTGGTCAGCCAGTTCAATTCCTTTCCAGTTGTATCATCTACATAATTTTTTTTTTCGGCATTAAACAGTGTTAATTTTACTCGTACCCTTGTGAGACATTTTATTCTCCTATCAACTCATTCACGAATACAATCCACGTAAACCAAACGCTGTATTCAACGAGGACCAGCTGATCATCGTTTAATACCGTAAGTACATTTTTATTAAATTATTAATCGTACATTATTTTATTTCCGTTCTCGTGACCCAGTGATTTACAAAGTCCTCTCGGGATTTTCCTGGTTCTACCGTGTCTCGCGTACCGACACCTGGCCGAAGGAAACTGGCAGGTAGCCGTAGTCTCACCGAAGATTTCCTCTCTATCTCTCTCGTTGCCTCAAAGACGCCGAAACCGCTACTAATTAGTTGACACCCTACGACGCAGATACGACAAGCATTCTTAAGGGCTCCATCCCAAGCAATTTTCCGCAAGGTTAGGGCTTTAAAAAGGAGCAAACGTTGTTCACTTATCGACACCAGGAGTGGTAAAGGTCGATTCAACACCCTCCTGACCAGCGCGTGCGATAGTAACTGTTACAATACAGACCAGGAAAAGAAACAACGCTAGTTTGGACGTAACACCGTCAATCCCTCAATCCGTCAATCCCTCAATCCGTTAATCCGTCAATTCCTCAATTCCTCAATCCGTCAATCCCTCAATCCGTTAATCCGTCAGTTCCTCAATTCCTCAATCCGTCAATCCCTCAATCCGTCAATTCCTTAATCCGTCAATCCGTCAATCCCTCAATCCGTCAATTCCTCAATTCCTCAATTCCTCAATTCCTCAATCCGTCAATCCGTCAATTCCTCAATCCGTCAATTCCTCAATCCGTCAATCCCTCAATCCTTCAATCCCTCAATCCGTCAATCCGGCAATCCCTCAATCCCGCAATCCGTCAATCCATCAATGCCTTAATTCCTCAATCCGTCAATCCCTCAATCCGTCAATTCCTCAATCCCTCAATCCGTCAATTTCTCAATTCCTCAATCCGTCAATTCCTCAATCCCTCAATCCGTTAATCCGTCAATTCCTCAATTCCTCAATTCCTCAATCCGTCAATCCCTCAATCCGTTAATCCGTCAATTCCTCAATTCCTCAATCCCTCAATCCCTCAATCCGTTAATCCGTCAATTCCTCAATCCGTCAATCCCTCAATCCGTTAATCCGTTAATCCGTCAGTTCCTCAATTCTTCAATCCGTCAATCCCTCAATCCGTCAATCCCTCAATCCCTCAAGTCCTTCAATCCCTCAATTCCTCAATCCGTCAATCCGTAAATCCCTCAATCCGCCAATTCCTCAATCCGGCAAATCCTCAATCCCTCAATCCCTCAATTCCGCAATCCGTCAATTCCTCAATCCCTCAATCCGTCAATCCGTCAATCCGTAAATCCCTCAATCCGCCAATTCCTCAATCCCTCAATTCCTCAATCCGTCAATTCCTCAATTCCTCAATCCCTCAATCCGTCAATCCCTCAATCCGTCAATTCCTCAATCCCTCAATTTCTCAATCCCTCAATCCCTCAATTCGTCAATCCGTAAATTCCTCAATCCCTCAATTCGTCAATCCGTTAATCCGTAAATTCCTCAATCCGTCAATTCCTCAATTCCTCAATCCGTCAATTCTTCAATCCGTCAATCCCTCAATCCGTCAATTCCTCAATTCCTCAATCCGTCAATCCGTCAATTCCTCAATCCGTCAATTCCTCAATCCGTCAATTCCTCAATCCCTCAATCCTTCAATCCCTCAATCCGTCAATCCGTCAATCCCTCAATTCCTCAATCCGTCATTCCCTCAATCCGTCAATCCCTCAATCCCTCAAGTCCTTCAATCCCTCAATTCCTCAATCCGTCAATCCGTAAATCCCTCAATCCGCCAATTCCTCAATCCCTCAATCCCTCAATCCCTCAATTCCTCAATCCGTCAATTCCTCAATTCCTCAATCCCTCAATCCCTCAATCCGTCAATTCCTCAATCCCTCAATCCGTCAATTCCTCAATCCCTCGATCCCTCAATTTCTCAATCCCTCAATCCGTCAATTCCTCAATCCCTCAATTCGTCAATCCGTTAATCCGTAAATTCCTCAATCCGTCAATTCCTCAATCCGTCAATCCGTCAATTCCTCAATCCCTCAATCCCTCAATCCGTCAATCCGTCAATCCCTCAATCCGTCAATTCTTCAAACCGTCAATTCTTCAATCCGTCAATCCCTCAATCCGTCAATTCTTCAATCCGTCAATCCCCCAATTCGTCAATCCCTCAATTCGTCAATTCGTCAATCCCTCAATTCCTCAATTCCTCAATCCCTCAATCCCTCAATCCGTCAATCCCTCAATTCCCTCAATCCATCAATCCCTCAATCCCTCAATTCTTCAATCCGTCAATTCGTCAATCCGTCAATTCGTCAATCCCTCAATCCGTCAATCCCTCAATCCCTCAAGTTCTACAATCCCTCAATTCCTCAATCCCTCAATCCCTCAATCCCTCAATTCCTCAATCCGTCAATCCCTCAATCCGTTAATCCGTCAATTCCTCAATTCCTCAATCCGTCAATCCCTCAATCCGTTAATCCGTTAATCCGTCAGTTCCTCAATTCTTCAATCCGTCAATCCCTCAATCCGTCAATTCCTTAATCCGTCAATCCGTCAATCCGTCAATCCCTCAATCCGTCAATTCCTCAATTCCTCAATTCCTCAATTCCTCAATTCCTCAATCCGTCAATCCCTCAATTCCTCAATCCGTCAATCCCTCAATCCGTCAATCCCTCAATCCCTCAATTCCTCAATCCCTCAAGCCCTCAATCCCTCAATCCGTCGATCCCTCAATCCGTCAATCCGTCCGTCAATCCCTCAATCCCGCAATCCGTCAATCCATCAATGCCTTAATTCCTCAATCCGTCAATCCCTCAATCCGTCAATCCCTCAATCCGTCAATTCCTCAATCCCTCAATCCGTCAATTTCTCAATTCCTCAATCCGTCAATTCCTCAATCCGTCAATCCCTCAATCCGTCAATCCGTCAATCCCTCAATTCCTCAATACGACATTCCCTCAATCCGTCAATCCCTCAATCCCTCAAGTCCTTCAATCCCTCAATTCCTCAATCCGTCAATCCGTAAATCCCTCAATCCGCCAATTCCTCAATCCCTCAATCCCTCAATTCCGCAATCCGTCAATTCCTCAATTCCTCAATCCCTCAATCCCTCAATCCGTCAATCCGTCAATCCGTAAATCCCTCAATCCGCCAATTCCTCAATCCCTCAATTCCTCAATCCGTCAATTCCTCAATTCCTCAATCCCTCAATCCGTCAATCCCTCAATCCGTCAATTCCTCAATCCCTCAATCCCTCAATTTCTCAATCCCTCAATCCCTCAATCCCTCAATCCCTCAATCCGTCAATTCCTCAATCCCTCAATCCGTCAATTCCTCAATCCCTCGATCCCTCAATTTCTCAATCCCTCAATCTGTCAATTCCTCAATCCCTCAATTCGTCAATCCGTTAATCCGTAAATTCGTCAATCCGTCAATTCTTCAATCCGTCAATCCCTCAATCCCTCAAGTCCTTCAATCCCTCAATCCGCCAATTCCTCAATCCCTCAATCCCTCAATTCCTCAATCCGTCAATTCCTCAATTCCTCAATCCCTCAATCCCTCAATCCGTCAATTCCTCAATTCCTCAATCCCTCAATCCGTAAATTCCTCAATCCGTCAATTCCTCAATTCCTCAATCCGTCAATCCCTCAATCCGTCAATTCCTCAATCCCTCAATCCCTCAATCCGTCAATCCGTCAATCCCTCAATCCGTCAATTCTTCAATCCGTCAATCCCTCAATCCCTCAAGTCCTTCAATCCCTCAATCCGTCAATCCGTAAATCCCTCAATCCGCCAATTCCTCAATCCCTCAATTCCTCAATCCGTCAATTCCTCAATCCCTTAATCCCTCAATCCGTCAATTCCTCAATTCCTCAATTCCTCAATCCGTCAATTCCTCAATCCGTCAATTCCTCAATCCGTCAATCCGTCAATTCCTCAATCCGTCAATCCCTCAATCCTTCAATCCCTCAATCCGTCAATCCGTCAATCCCTCAATTCCTCAATCCGTCATTCCCTCAATCCGTCAATCCCTCAATCCCTCAAGTCCCTCAATCCCTCAAGCCCTCAATCCGTCGATCCCTCAATCCCTCAATCCGTCAATCCGTCCGTCAATCCCTCAATCCCGCAATCCGTCAATCCATCAATCCCTTAATTCCTCAATCCGTCAATCCCTCAATCCGTCAATTCCTCAATCCCTCAATCCGTCAATTTCTCAATTCGTCAATCCGTCAATTCCCTCAATCCGTCAATCCCTCAACCGTCAATCCGTCAATTCCCTCAATCCGTCAATCCCTCAATCCGTCAATTCCTCAATCCCTCAATTCCTCAATCCCTCAATTCCCCAATCCCTCAATCCGTCAATCCGTCAATTCCTCAATCCGTCAATTCCTCAATCCCTCAATTCCTCAATCCGTCAATCCCTCAATCCGTCAATTCCTCAATCCGTCAATCCCTCAATTCCCTCAATTCCCTCAATCCGTCAATTCCCTCAATTCCTCAATTCCTCAATCCCTCAATTCCTCAATCCCTCAATCCGTCAATCCGTCAATTCCTCAATCCCTCAATTCGTCAATCCTTCAATCCGTCAAACCCTCAATCCGTCAATTCGTCAATCCCTCAATTCCTCAATCCGTCAATCCCTCAATCCGTCAATCCCTCAATCCTTCAATCCCTCAATCCGTCAATCCGTCAATCCCTCAATTCCTCAATCCGTCATTCCCTCAATCCGTCAATCCCTCAATCCGTCAATTCCTCAATCCCTCAATCCGTCAATCCGTCAATCCGTAAATCCCTCAATCCGCCAATTCCTCAATCCCTCAATCCCTCAATCCCTCAATTCCTCAATCCGTCAATTCCTCAATTCCTCAATCCCTCAATCCGTCAATCCCTCAATCCGTCAATTCCTCAATCCCTCAATCCCTCGATCCCTCAATTTCTCAATCCCTCAATCCCTCAATCCCTCAATTCGTCAATCCGTTAATCCGTAAATTCCTCAATCCGTCAATTCCTCAATTCCTCAATCCGTCAATCCGTCAATCCGTCAATTCCTCAATCCCTCAATTCGTCAATCCGTCAATCCGTCAATTCGTCAATCCCTCAATCCGTCAATCCGTCAATTCCCTCAATCCCTCAATCCCTCAATTCGTCAATCCGTCAATCCGTCAATTCGTCAATCCCTCAATCCGTCAATCCGTCAATTCCCTCAATCCCTCAATTCCTCAATTCCTCAATCCCTCAATTCCTCAATCCGTCAATCCGTTAATCCCTCAATTCCTCAATTCCTCAATTCCTCAATCCGTCAATCCTTCAATCCCTCAATTCCTCAATCCCTCAATCCGTCAATTCCTCAATCCGTCAATCCGTCAATCCCTCAATTCGTCAATTCGTCAATCCCTCAATCCCTCAATCCCTCAATCCCTCAATTCCTTCAATCTGTCAATCCCTCAATCCCTCAATTCTTTCAATTCCTCAATCCGTCAATCCCTCAATTCCTCAATCCGTCAATCCCTCAATCCGTCAATCCGTTAATTCCTCAATCCGTCAATTCCTCAATCCCTCAATTCCTCAATCCGTCAATCCCTCAATCCGTCAATTCCTCAATCCGTCAATCCCTCAATCCCTCAATCCTTCAATCCCTCAATTCTTTCAATTCTTCAATCCCTCAATCCGTCAATCCCTCAATCCGTCAATTCCTCAATCCCTCAATCCCTCAATTTCTCAATCCCTCAATCCCTCAATCCCTCAATCCCTCAATCCGTCAATTCCTCAATCCGTCAATCCCTCAATCCTTCAATCCCTCAATCCGTCAATCCCTCAATTCCTCAATCCGTCATTCCCTCAATCCGTCAATCCCTCAATCCCTCAAGTCCCTCAATCCCTCAAGCCCTCAATCCGTCGATCCCTCAATCCCTCAATCCGTCAATCCGTCCGTCAATCCCTCAATCCCGCAATCCGTCAATCCATCAATCCCTTAATTCCTCAATCCGTCAATCCCTCAATCCGTCAATTCCTCAATCCCTCAATCCGTCAATTTCTCAATTCGTCAATCCGTCAATTCCCTCAATCCGTCAATCCCTCAACCGTCAATCCGTCAATTCCCTCAATCCGTCAATCCCTCAATCCGTTAATTCCTCAATCCGTCAATTCCTCAATCCCTCAATTCCTCAATCCCTCAATTCCCCAATCCCTCAATCCGTCAATCCGTCAATTCCTCAATCCCTCAATCCCTCAATCCGTCAATCCCTCAATCCGTCAATTCCTCAATCCCTCGATCCCTCAATTTCTCAATCCCTCAATCCCTCAATCCCTCAATTCGTCAATCCGTTAATCCGTAAATTCCTCAATCCGTCAATTCCTCAATTCCTCAATCCGTCAATCCGTCAATCCGTCAATTCCTCAATCCGTCAATCCGTCAATCCGTCAATCCCTCAATTCGTCAATTCGTCAATCCCTCAATCCCTCAATCCCTCAATTCCTTCAATCTGTCAATCCCTCAATCCCTCAATTCTTTCAATTCCTCAATCCGTCAATCCCTCAATTCCTCAATCCCTCAATCCGTCAATCCCTCAATCCGTCAATCCGTTAATTCCTCAATCCGTCAATTCCTCAATCCGTCAATTCCTCAATCCCTCAATTCCTCAATCCGTCAATCCCTCAATCCGTCAATTCCTCAATCCGTCAATCCCTCAATTCCCTCAATTCTCTCAATCCGTCAATTCCCTCAATTCCTCAATCCCTCAATCCGTCAATTCCTCAATCCCTCAATTCGTCAATCCTTCAATCCGTCAATCCGTAAATCCCTCAATCCGTCAATTCCTCAATCCCTCGATCCCTCAATTTCTCAATCCCTCAATCCCTCAATCCCTCAATTTGTCAATCCGTTAATCCGTAAATTCCTCAATCCGTCAATTCCTCAATCCGTCAATCCGTCAATCCGTCAATCCGTCAATTCCTCAATCCCTCAATTCGTCAATCCGTCAATCCGTCAATCCGTCAATCCGTTAATTCCTCAATCCGTCAATTCCTCAATCCCTCAATTCCTCAATCCGTCAATCCCTCAATCCGTCAATTCCTCAATCCGTCAATCCTTCAATCCCTCAATTCCTCAATCCCTCAATCCGTCAATCCGTCAATCCCTCAATTCGTCAATTCGTCAATTCGTCAATCCCTCAATCCCTCAATCCCTCAATTCCTTCAATCTGTCAATCCCTCAATCCCTCAATTCTTTCAATTCCTCAATCCGTCAATCCCTCAATTCCTCAATCCGTCAATCCCTCAATCCGTCAATCCCTCAATCCGTCAATCCGTTAATTCCTCAATCCGTCAATTCCTCAATCCCTCAATTCCTCAATCCGTCAATCCCTCAATCCGTCAATTCCTCAATCCGTCAATCCCTCAATCCCTCAATCCTTCAATCCCTCAATTCTTTCAATTCCTCAATCCCTCAATCCGTCAATTCCTCAATCCCTCAATCCCTCAATCCGTCAATCCCTCAATCCGTCAATTCCTCAATCCCTCGATCCCTCAATTTCTCAATCCCTCAATCCCTCAATCCCTCAATTCGTCAATCCGTTAATCCGTAAATTCCTCAATCCGTCAATTCCTCAATTCCTCAATCCGTCAATCCGTCAATTCCTCAATCCCTCAATTCGTCAATCCGTCAATCCCTCAATCCGTCAATCCGTCAATTCCCTCAATCCCTCAATTCCTCAATTCCTCAATCCCTCAATTCCTCAATCCGTCAATCCGTTAATCCCTCAATTCCTCAATTCCTCAATCCGTCAATCCCTCAATTCCTCAATCCCTCAATCCGTCAATCCCTCAATTCCTCAATCCGTCAATCCCTCAATTCCTCAATCCCTCAATCCGTCAATCCGTCAATTCCTCAATCCCTCAATTCGTCAATCCGTCAATCCGTCAATTCGTCAATCCCTCAATCCGTCAATCCGTCAATTCCCTCAATCCCTCAATTCCTCAATTCCTCAATCCCTCAATTCCTCAATCCGTCAATCCGTTAATCCCTCAATTCCTCAATTCCTCAATTCCTCAATCCGTCAATCCTTCAATCCCTCAATTCCTCAATCCGTCAATTCCTCAATCCGTCAATCCGTCAATTCGTCAATTCGTCAATCCCTCAATCCCTCAATCCCTCAATCCCTCAATTCCTTCAATCTGTCAATCCCTCAATCCCTCAATTCTTTCAATTCCTCAATCCGTCAATCCCTCAATTCCTCAATCCGTCAATCCCTCAATCCGTCAATCCCTCAATCCGTCAATCCGTTAATTCCTCAATCCGTCAATTCCTCAATCCCTCAATTCCTCAATCCGTCAATCCCTCAATCCGTCAATTCCTCAATCCGTCAATCCGTCAATCCGTCAATTCCTCAATCCCTCAATTCTTTCAATTCCTCAATCCCTCAATTCCTCAATCCGTCAATCCCTCAATCCGTCAATTCCTCAATCCGTCAATCCCTCAATCCTTCAATCCCTCAATTCTTTCAATCCCTCAATCCCTCAATCCGTCAATCCGTCAATCCCTTAATCCCTCAGTCTCTCAATCCCTCAATTCCTCAATCCCTCAATCCGTCAATCCGTCAATTCCTCAATCCGTCAATTCCTCAATCCCTCAATTCCTCAATCCGTCAATCCCTCAATCCGTCAATTCCTCAATCCGTCAATCCCTCAATTCCCTCAATTCCCTCAATCCGTCAATTCCCTCAATCCCTCAATTCCTCAATTCCTCAATCCCTCAATCCGTCAATCCGTCAATTCCTCAATCCCTCAATTCGTCAATCCTTCAATCTGTCAAACCCTCAATCCGTCAATTCGTCAATCCCTCAATTCCTCAATCCGTCAATCCCTCAATCCGTCAATTCCTCAATCCCTCAATCCCTCAATCCCTCAATCCCTCAATCCCTCAATCCGTCAATCCCTCAATCCCTCAATTCCTCAATTCCTTCAATCCCTCAATTCCTTCAATCCCTCAATTCCTCAATTCCTCAATCCCTCAATCCGTCAATCCGTCAATCCCTCAATTCCTCAATCCGTAAATCCGTCAATCCCTCAATCCGTCAATTCCTCAATCCCTCAATCCGTCAATTCCTCAATTCTTCAATTCCTCAATCCGTCAATTCCTCAATCCCTCAATCCCTCAATCCGTCAATCCGTCAATCCGTCAATTCCTCAATCCCCCAATTCGTCAATCCGTTAATCCGTAAATTCTTCAATCCGTCAATTCCTCAATTCCACAATCCGCCAATCCGTCAATCCCTCAATCCGTCAATTCCTCAATCCCTCAATCCGTCAATTCTTCAATCCGTCAATCCCCCAATTCGTCAATCCCTCAATCCGTCAATCCCTCAATTCCTCAATCCGTCAATTCATCAATCCCTCAATCCCTCAATCCGTCAATCCGTCAATCCGTCAATCCGTCAATCCGTCAATCCCTCAATTCCTCAATCCGTCAATCCCTCAATCCCTCAATCCCTCAATCCCTTAATCCCTCAATCCGCCAATCCTTCAATCCGTCAATTCCTCAATCCCTCAATCCGTCAATTCCTCAATCCGTCAATCCGTCAATCCGTCAA